>JAJTUV010001085.1:0-442894 GCA_021653895.1 Mastomys natalensis
TTTACACTTCCTCCAGCAATGAAGGAATGTTTGCCTTGTTACACATCCTCACTTGCATGAGATGTCACTTGTGCTATCGATATGACCCATTCTGACAAGTGTCAGGTGGATTGTAAGTGTAGTTTTGATCTGCATTTCACTAATAATCATCCCTAAGAATATTTATCATGCCTTTAAGTGTTTCTTTTTTTTCCCTCAGAATTTATTTATTTTTTAAAGGTTTTGAATTTTGATTTATTATGTATTTTTTTGTTTTATAATTTGTTTTTTTTTAATTTTTTATCTTTGTGTTAGTTATATAAATTTTTTTATTGGAAATTTTATTTACATTTCAGATGTTCTCTCCTTACCCCATTTTAACCCCCCTCTCTCCCAGGAACTCCCTATCCCTTCCCCTCCTCTTGCTTCTATGATTGTGTACCCTCCCCCACCCTCACCCGTACCTCACCTCCCCACTATCGAATACCCCCCCCATGATGTCCAGCCTTCATGGGACCAAGGATCTCTTCTCCCACTTATATATAGCTCCCTTGCATATATAGCTGGAGCCACGGGTCCCTCCCTAAGCGCTCCCAGGCTGGTGATTTAGAACCTGGGGTATCTGGTTGGTTGATATTGTTGTTTTCCTCATGGTGTCACGAATCCTTTCAACTCCTTCTGTATCCACTCTAACTCCTCTATTGGGAACCCCATGATCAGATTGATAGTTAGCTGTGAGCGTCTGCCTCTGAATATGTCAGACTTTTGCAGACCTCTAAGGAGACAGCTATATCAGACTCTTGTCAGCATGTACTTCCTGACATCCACATCAACGTCTACCTTTGGTGACTGCACATGGGATGGATACCCAGGTGGAATGGTCTGAAGACAGCCCCTCCTTCAGTTTCTGTCCTGCACTTTGTCTCCATACTTACTCCCTTGAGAATTTTGTTACTCCTTCTATGAAGGACTGAAGCCATCTCCCCCCCTTGGTTGTCATTCTTCATGAGCTTTATGTTGTCTGTGAGTTGAATCTTGGATATTTGAAGCTTCTGCGCTAAAATCCAATAATCAGTGAGAGAATACCATGTGTGTTCTTTTGTGATTGGGTTACTTCACTCAGGATGATATTTTCTATTTCCATCCATTTACATAAGAATTTATCAAATTCATTGTTTTTAGTAGCTGAGTAATATTCCATTGGGTAAATGTACCACATTTTTTGTATCCATTCCTCTGTTGAAGGGCATCTGGGTTCTTTCCAGTTTCTGGTTATTATAAATAAAGCTGCTATGAACATAGTGGAGCATATGTCCTTGTTAAATGTTAGAGCATCTTCTGGATATATACCCAGGAGTGGTATATCTGTGTTCTCAGGTAGTGATATGTCTAATTTTCTGAGGAACCACCAGACTGTTTTCCATAGTGGTTGCACCATCTTGCAATCCGACCAACAACAGAGGAGTGTTCCTCTTTCTCCACATCCTTGCCAGCATCTATTATCACCTGAGGTTTTGATCTTAGCCATTCTGATTGGTGTGAGGTGGAATCTCAGAGTTGTTTTGATTTGCATTTCCCTGATGATTAAGGATGCTGAATATTTCTTTAGGTGCTTCTCAGCCGTTCCCATTTCCTCAGTTGAGAATTCTTTGTTTAGCTCGATACCCCATTTTTTAATAGGGGTATTTGGTTGACTAGAGCCTAATTTCTTGAGTTCTTTGTATATATTGGATGTTAGTCCTCTATCGAATGTGGGATTGGTAAAGATCTTTTCCCAATCTGTTGGTTGCCGTTTTGTCCTATTGACAGTGTCCTTTGCCTTACAGAAACTTTGCAATTTTATGAAATCCCATTTGTCAATTCTTGATCTTAGAGCATAAGCCATTGATGTTCTGTTCAGGAACTTTCCCCCTGTTCCTAGGTATTGAAGGGTCCTCCCCACCTTCTCTTCTATTAGTTTCAGTGTGTCTGGTTTAAGTGTTTCTTAGCCATTTGTGATTGCTCTGTGTAGAACTGTACCACTTATAAACTCAGATTATTTGTTTGTCTGGGTTTTAATATTTAGTTTCTTGAATTCTTGCATTTTGGATATTAGTCCTCTATCAGATATAGGGTGGAAAATCTTTTATCATTCTTTAGGCTGCGCTTTGTATTGATGTTGTCTTTTCCTTTAAAGTAGTTGTTCAGCTTTATGAGGTCCCATTTATTAATTGATCATTTCAGTACTTGCATGATTGGTGATCTGTTCACAAAGTAGTCTCCTGTTCTGATGTGTTCATGGTAATTTCCCATGTCTCCTCCCATCAGGTTTAATGTGTCTGGTTTTATATTGAGCTCTTTGATTCACTTGGAATTGAGTTGTCTGTCTCTTCCTTTCTGTACTCTTTTATTTCTTTCTTCCTTTCTTTCTCTCTTTCCTTCAGGCATGGAAATAAATATGGCTCTATTTGCATTATTCTACAGGCAGATATTCAGTTTGACCAGCACTATTTGTTGATGTTCTGTTTCATTCTGTGTGTATTTATGGCTATTTTACTAGATATCAGGAATTCACAGGGGTGCTGATTTATATCTGACTCTTCGATTTGATTCCTTTCATTAACATGTTTTATTTTGTGCCAATATGATACTGGTTTTGTTATTTTAACTTTGTAGTACTACTTAAAAACAAGGATGATGATACTTCTAACAGTTATTTTGTTGTTCAGGATTGTTTTGGCTATTCTAAAATTTTAATTTTTCCATTTAAAGTTCATAGTTATTCTTTTAAGATCTGTAATAAATTGTTTTAGAATTTTGTTGAGAATTATTTTGAATCTACAGATTGGTATTGTTATGATGGCCATTTTTAATATGATAAGTATAGTGATCTAGATATTCAAACTTTTTCTTAACTTATATTTCTGTTTTGTCTTTATTATTTTTTTAGTTCATTTTTTAATCTTTTTTACAGTCCAGGTTTTATCCCCTTCCCAAACCATCCTCAAACTGTACCATGTCTCACCCCTCCTCATGTGCCCCTGTTTCCAAGAGTATTACACCCTCACATCCACTCTCTGGGACTCCAAGACCTTTGAGGATTTGGTGCATCTTCTCTGACTGAGTCCAGACCCAGCAGTCCTCACCTACGTATGTATTGAGAGCTTCATATCAGTTCATATATTTTGCCTGGTTGGTGGCTCAGTGTCTGGGAAATTCCAATAGTCCAGATTAATTGAGACAGCTGGTCTTCCTATAAGGTGGCCCTCCTTCTCAGCTTCTTTCAGCTTTTCCCTAATTCAACCACAAGGGTTATTAGCTTCTTTCAACTGCTTGGGTGCAAATATCTACATCTGACACTTTCAGCTTCTTGTTGGGTCTTTCAGAGGGCAGTCATGATAGGCCCCTGTTTGTAAGCACAACAAAGCATCATAAATAGTGTCAGGCCTTGTGCCCTCCCCTGAGCTAGATACCAATTTGGGCAAATTAATGGACTTCCTTTTCCTCAGGCTCTACTCCATTGTAGTTCTTGCAGTTCTTTCAGACAGAAGGAATTATAGGACAGAGTTCTTGATTGTTGGATGGTAACACACTCCCTCCACTTGATGCCCTTTCTACTGGACGATAACTCCACAAGTTTCCTCTTGTCACTGTAAGGCATTTCATCTAAGGTCCCTCCCTATGAGTACTGAGAAGATCACACATCCCATGTCTCTGGTATATTCCAGAGGGTCCCTCTACCTCTTACTTCCAGAGGTTGCCTGTTATGATTCTTGATGCTGGCCCTCAGTGCTTCAGTTCCATCCCCCTGCCAATACCTTATCATGTCCCCTCTTGCTGTCCCTGTCACCTTTCCCAACCAGGTCCCTCCCTCCCTTCCCCCTTCTGTGACTGCTTTCTGCTCTCTGCCAAGTGGAATTGAGACATCCTCACTTGGGCTCTTCAGCATTTTAGCCTTCCTGAGTTGTGTGGATTGTATCCTGGTAATTCTCTACATTTTTGGCTGATAGCCACTTATTAGTGAGTACATACCATGCATATCATTTTGGGTCTGAGTTACCTCACACAGGATGATAGTTCCATCCATTTGCCTGCAAAATGCATGATGTCTTAGCTTTTTTTAATTAATTATTTTATTTATTTACATTTCAAGTGTTATCCTCTTTCCCAGTTTCCATTCTGCAAACCCCCACCCAATCCCCTATTATCTTGCTTCTATGAGAATGTTCCCCACACAACCACCCACGCCCACCTCATCACCAAAACATTCCTTTTCACTGGGGCATCAAGCCTGCATCGGACCAAGGGCCTCCCCTCCCATTATTGCCAGATAACGCCCCTTCAGTTCTTTCAGTCCTGCCCCTAACTCCTCCATTGGGGTCCTTGTGCTCAGTCTGATGGTTGGTTGTGAGCATCTACATCTGTATTGGTCAGCATCTGACAGGGCCTCTCAGGCAACAGTTGTATCATACTCCTGTTAGCAAGCACTTTTTGGCATCTGCAATAGTGTCTGGGTTTGGTGTTTGCATGTGGGATGGATCCATAGGTGGGGCAGTCTGTGGATGGCCTTTCCTTCAGTCTCTGCTCCACTCTTTCTCCCTGTATTTCCTATAGAAAGGAGCAATTCTAGTTTAAAATTTTATTGATGTGTGGGTGGTCTGATCCCTCAACCTGGGGGCCATACCTTACCTCTCAATAAATTCTCAACAGGGTCTCCCTCTACCTTGTTAGGTATTTCAGCTAATGCCATGCCTATGAGCTCCTGAGAGGCTCTTGCTTAATAGCTGAGTAATATTCCATTGTGGAATTGAACCACATTTTCTTTATCCATTCTTATATTGTGAGGACATCAGTGTTTATTCCTTATTTTCACAAATAAGGCTGTTATGAACATAGTGGAACATGTAAAATTGTGGCATGTTGGGGCATCTTTTGAATATAAGCTGAAGAGTGGTATATCTGGGTCTTCAGGTAGACTTATTTCCAATTTTCTGAGGAACCTCCAGATTTATTTCCAGAGAAGTTGTACCAGTTTACAATCCCACCAGCAATGAAGGAGTGTTCCTCTTTCTTCACATCCTTGCCAACATGTGTTGTCATCGGAATTTTGTTCTTAACCATTCTGATTGGTGTAAGGTAGAATCTCAGGGTCATTTGGATTTGCATTTCCTTGATCACTAAGGACTTTGAACATTTCTTTTGGTGCTTCTCAGCCATTTGAGTTTTTTCCACTGTGAATTCTCTGTATAGTTCTACAACCCCTTTTTTGATTGATTAGTTTGGTTTCTTGGTCTTTAGCTTCTTGAGTACTTTTATGTTTTGTATATTAGCCCTCTATTGGATGTGGTGTTAGTTAAGACTTTTTCCCAAGACATAGGTTACAAAGAATTTTTAGCAAATTTTTTATATACTATCATAGTGTTGTGGATAGCCTCAGCCTTGTATTTTGATTCTAGTTCCCAGTGGATAGCCCAGCCTTGTATTTTGATCCTAGTTTCACTTTCCTGGGAGGGGCTGCAAAAGATGATTGAATCTGTACACAGTGATGGCTTGTGAACCTTCTGTCCAATTAAACTTGTAAAATAAAGGCTAGAGCCAGTGATTGGGCAGTAGAAGGGGAGGCAGAGAAAAAGGCTTAGGGGAGGAGAGAGTGAGAGGAATTCGATATAAAAGGTAGAGCAGAAGGGAGGCAGGGATAGAAGCAGGAGGAAGTTGAAGCAGAAGGAAGCTGGCAGTAGAAGGAAGCCGATGATGATGGAGGAGCTGGAGCTGGAAGGACAACCAAGTAGCCTGGATAAACTGCAAGTTATAAGGAATCTCATAACTGTGGATTAGAGTAGTGTAGTGGTAAATATGCCCAATCTAGGCATGCAATTTATACCCATAATTATTGAGTTGTGTTTTCCTTTACTGATCTTAATTTGGTAGGAGACTGTCATATCATTTGGCATACTGATACCTTGAATTCCTCTTGGATAATTTGTATCTGCTTGATTTCCTTTTGTTGTCTTATTGCCCTAGATAAAACTTGGACTACTATATTGAATAGATATATCACATTCAAATTCTTCCTTCAAATATTGGAACTTTTTCTCATACAAATCTTCTAATTGCATGGCTAAATTACCTCAAGATAATTTATATTATTTAAGGTCATTGAAAAGGTGATATTTCCAGTATATATTCTTCAATCTATTTGTCATTTTTATGTAGAAAGGGAACTTTTTTTTACTTAACCTTGCATCCTGATGTTTTGCCAAAAGTTTTTATCACCTGTAGAAATTCTCTGGTAGAATTTTAATAGTCAATTATATAAACTATCTTATCATCTGGAAAAAAATAGACTGATATTTTTCTTTTCAAATTGTAACTCCATAATGTACTTGGGTTTTTTTATTGTTCTAACTAAATCCTCAAGGACTATATTGAATAGGTAAGGAGACAGTAGACAACCTTGTCATGCTTTAAGATTCACTCCATTTAATTTGATATTGGTTATAAGTTCTGTAAAGTGGATTTATCATATTTAGCAATATCCCTTGCATTTCTATTCTCTCCAGGACTTTTTTTTATGATGGGGTGTTAGATTTTCTCAAAAACAAGTTTACTGGAAGTTATGATGGTGATCTTAGTTAAGACTTGTAATAATAGGGGCTATTTAACCTGAACTGTTAATGTATTGTAGGAGACAAGGGTCTTAGTGGTAGTATTGGGTTTTCTTCAGATGAGTTTTGTCCCAGGACATTTTCTAGAGATACAAAAGCCATCCAGGTTGATGCTAGGACAGAAGATTTCATTAGGAAAATTGAAAGCCGGAACATTCATTGGACAACATCTATATAGTTCACTTGAAAAAGTTGATCTGGTGCTTTCATGTTGCTTTCAAAACTATGTTCTAGTCTCTTTAGTATGTGAAGTTACTCAGCAGACTATCAAAAGAGAAATGTGAAGATGAACCCAGCCACAAAACTTTTGACCTATAATCTGTCATGCCTGCAAGATGTTCCAGGACAATGATGGCATAGAACTTGTAGAAGTAGCCTATGTCCCATTTAACTTCAAGAACAATGACTGTATGGCCAGGAACCAGAGACTGGATAGAGCAGAGACCTAGGCTAGAACCAAAGATGACCAGTCTAAAATAAAGGAAGAAAAAAGGGAAATGGAAGGAAGGAAGAATGGAAAGAAGGAAGAAAAGAAGGAAGGAAGGAAGGAAGGAAGGAAGGAAGGAAGGAAGGAAGGAAGGAAAGAAGGAAGGAAGGAAAGAAGGAGCCAATAAAATGATTCTTAATGATATTTTGCTGTAACTGGAGATGAGTGCCTTAACTAGTTTTATCAGTGAGGCTTTGTCTGGCAGCACGAAGGAGCAATTTCAGAGACCTACACCAAGACATTATATGAAAAAGAGTCTGAGTGATATATCTCCATCACATCCCTACCTTGGATGCTGGGGAATTTGAGCAGAAAGGGGGCAGAAAATACTGGAGGAAGATGAGGAGAAGGAGGAGTAGGAGGAGGAGGAGGAGGAGGAGGAGGAGGAGGAGGAGATGTGGATGAGGACAAGGAGGAGACGGAGAAGGAGAAGAAAGTGGAGGTGGATAGACATGTGGTGGTACAGATAATGATATTAGGGCACGCTCAAAATAAATTGATTAAAATTCTTCAAAAATTAATAAAATATTGTTTTTAAAGGAGCTTCAGTGGGATTTTATGGATGTACAACCTACAGAAAAGAAAAGTGTAATCCTGCAGCCAAAACTCTAAAACTATCTGCAAGTGGTGTTACATGGGTAAGTCCTTGTAACTATTCTGCTCATTAGACACATGGTCTTTTGTTATCAGCTCATACAATAGCTTTTGAAACTCAGCTGCGTATATTATGCTATGTACAAAAATGGGCGTACTATGTCCAGTTGGCTTCATAATATATGATTGGAACCCAACAATACTAATCTTACATTTTTCAACCTTGAATAAGTATGGAAACTGTTCCACCAGTAATAACTCAAAGCTATCATGTACCAGAGTCTCTGAAGCTTCAGGTTCTACTAAAACTCTCATCATGAGTATAAATCAGAGAATGTATTACCCTATTATAAAGTATTTAATGTGTTTGATAGAAGAAATTGCATGTTTACTTTAAATGGAAAGGAAATACTTGTATCCAGAGTTATTTTAAGATATATGAGAAGACTTTCTTATATCTCAACTCAAGTCTTCAGACTTCTTCAACTCACTCTCATCTGCTCTTAATTGCTCCATGTATCTGTCTGGCTCTATTAAGGCTCTTCTCATTTCTTGTGCCCAATCTATTCACTTGGGTCCTTCCTCAATCTAGAACTTCGCCTTCAAATGCAGCTGGAAAGTTCGTTTCCAGTGATATCCATAACAGAGGTAGGACCAGTACAAGAAAAGCGAAAGAGCTCAAAAGTGGCTAACTACATTCAAACTCTTAGTTTGTACAATTTCTAGTTTCTGGAAAAGATCACATGCCTTTGCAGAAATGGTGCCTTCTTTAGCACTCTATCTGGACTTCCCTGTCAGCTTGTTGTTCTTAGAACTGTAAGAAGTAAATATTTCTTCATTAAATCCACCAGCCTATTGTTGTGCTGGATATTTGTGTAAAATTGTTTTCTAAGAAGTAGCTCATTGATAGATCACATGTCTATCAGAACAAGAAACTTTAACCCACAAAGCAAAATTTCTTTTCAAGACTTCTGCTTCATCAGATTTTGCTCTGGCTTATTTCAATCAAGACATATTTCCTGTGATAAGGCGTAAACCTCAGTAGAATTCTTTATGTTTCTAAGTTATTCTAGTGAATTACTGAATCTTAAAGAGATCTAGGAGCTGAAAGCAGCAAGTTGAATAAATGAGATCTTTCTTCAGACTACATCACCTATTCTATATTAGCTTCAATGTTTCATCATGTGGATGTTTAGTAGGAAGAGGATATATTTTAAACTTTTAGAATTTACAGCTATTAATTTCTGAACAATGCTAATTATTTCCTTCATGAGAAAAAACTGCAGTTTTCTTGGTCTTATTTTCCATGGCTGTAGTTAAAGGAAAAAGGTGTGTGATTCATGATATTTGATGAATAACACTATTGACATACTTTGTATGGTAATATATATATATATATATATATATATATATATATATATATATACATACATATATATGTATACATGTATGTATAATAATTTTATAACAATAAGACTCTGTGCAATCTATTTGGTACTGCTGGGTTGATATTTGTAACATTTCTTAGTATGGTTAATAGCTCATTTCGAGTTATTTTCTACTCGTATAAAGTGAGCAACAAATTCTGTTGCAGATTATGATCTCTTATTTTGCTATGATTAATACATCATTAGCTATCCATGAATTGTTGATTGGAGTTACATAGATGAGGTCTTTAAAATGAGACAAATTGTAGAATCTGAAACTTAAGAGTTTTGTGTAGTAGACTACAAAGAAGTTGGGATTCCTAGGAGACATACGGGCTTCTTTGTAAGAGTCTCGCACATCAGATTCTGATGTTCCCAGCACCTTTCCTCCCTGTCAGTCTTCAGTGATCAGGAAATCCTAGAAGATTCTCCAATTACTTTGTCTTTTAAGACACTTAACAAGAAACAAGAAATGAACTCTGGTGATTATGAACAAGAAAAACTCTCAGAGAAGTACTTGGATCCCAAACCAAGTGCTTTCATTTTAATGTCATTTGAGGTGAAGTTTATAATAAACTTACAAATAAACTAGCTGTAAATGGGCTCATAGAGATTGAAATGGTAAAAAGACATTATGTATTCGATAGACCTAGGTCCTCTGCATATATGTAACAGTTGTGAAGTTCGGCTTTCATGTGAGACTCCTAATTGCAGAATGAACTGCCTCTGACTATATCGCCTGCCTTTACAACACTTTCCCTTAATCGAGATGCCTTGTCTAGCCCCAATAGATGAAGACACACCTATTCTTAATAAAGCTTGATATGACAAGTCTGATTGACATCCATGGGATTCCTCTTTTTTACTGAGGAGAAAGGGAGGAAAGGGGATGAGGAGAAGGGAGAGGAGAGGGGAGAGGAGAGGGGAGAGGAGAGGGGAGAGGAGAGGGGAAAGGAGAGGGAAGGACTGGGAAGAGACAGGGGAGGGGTGTCTATAATCAGGATTTAATGTAAAACAATTAATAAAAACTTTCATAAACATACAAAAAGAATAAGTTCAAGATGCAGTTATAGATGCAATCATTTGTAAGTACAAACCAAAATCACATCTACTTTTTATTTTTAAAATGAACTTTTAACTACAATTAATATTTAAGATAAATTCTACACATCACTTATAGTATAAAAGATACATGAATTTCTCATTTGAAATTTAAACATAAATACAAAATTATTTAGCCTAACATTGTGGCTATTTCTGTTCATACAGAGTAGACTGTTTATAATATAGTGAAAATATACTAAATATAAAGGTCAAGTGGCACTGTAGAAATTTTGCAATTAGATAGACTAATTAAATTTCATAGACATAAACACAGACATATTTGATTTTCATATAGATAAAGAACTCAGGAATAGAGACACACACACAGAAATTTTTGCATGGCAAACTCTAAAAGAATGGAGTCATGGTTCATGAGTCATTTCAACAAAGTCAGGAAGAAAATTAGCATACTAGATAAGGAATAAGCACATTAAGAAAGCCCAATATTCTCATGTATTTCAATATTTACTGATATTTTTCTGTGAACAAATATGTAAGATTAAAACCATAGGACATACTAGATCTTCATATGGTTAGTGATACAATATTTGTCTCTTACACAAAATATGGTAATTACACTGAAGTTAAAATTTTGGAATCTAAGACATTGTATAAAATGGACAGTACATAAAACTATATTTGAATCATACTGCTTGTATGGTCTTTCTGTCAAAGTAAAAATTCATATGTAGGTTCTAGGTTCTAAACTTAGACTAAACCACATGTTCTATTAAGTTCAAAATCTCTGCTGATACTCAAATGATGCTGTGCTCTAAATCATGTTAAAAGAAAGACAAATATTGCCGGGAGGTGGTGGCGCATGCCTTTAATCCCAGCACTTGGGAGGCAGAGGCAGGTGGATTTCTGAGTTTGAGGCCGCCTAGTCGACAGAGTGATTTCCAGGACAGCCAGGGCTACACAGAGAAACCCTATCTCGAAAAGCCAAAAAAAAAAAAAAAAAAAAAAAAAAGGAAAAGAAAGACAAAAATTAAAACAAGCAAATTAAAGAAAAAGTAAGAGCTTAGATATATATTATGCCCTCAGGAAATGTATAATACAGAACAGTGTTCCCATCTTTTATAAGTTAGTACAGATATAGTTGCATGTTTCCATAACAGAAAATGCAAGAACAACACAATAGGATACTATTATCAGTGAAAAGATGTAGGTTTGTAACAAAGCTTATTGAAACTTTCTTATTTCTATTTCCTTGGTAAAGAATGTCACAAAAGCTCTGATTGTGAATCATTGATTGGATTGTAACATTCTATAATTGTTTTGCCTCAGACTCTGGATTCCTGAAATTGACTCCTTGTTTGTGAGGATTATTTGAGGGTCTTTGATGCAATTACATTGAACAACACATCTGTTTCTATGACAGTACCATGCAGGAAAAACTCTATGGTGGCCAGAAAAGATTGCTGAATAAAGGAGAAAAATAGAAGAATCATGCACATGCACACACAACACACACACACACACACACACACACACACACTGACAGGATGGATGAAACAAACCTCAACAAGCTCCAATGAGCCAAATCCAACCACTTTACATGCATTCATACATATATACAGATTTAATGAGTGGAGCAAAGTTCCAACATTTTCATACATACACATACATACATACTTACAGACAGACAGACATACACTTTCACACTGAGTGGATGAAGCAAAGCACAAAGTACATTACATATATACATGTACACATATTTTTGGTGAATAGAGCAAACTCCAATGAGAAGTCTCCAACAAATTTAAATTTTCTCTTATAACTTATATATTCTAGCAAATCCTTTCAACCAGCATAAAAGTTTCAATGTGAATACATTCCACTTTTTATGGAGTGAATGATTATCAAAAACAACATGTTCCCACATACCTTTAAATAAAAATTATGTAGCATACATAAAGAAAACAAATCACTTACAAGAACCTACATTTATTTATAACTAACAAACTTGTTATAGATTAAAAAGAAAACAAATTATTCACAAACCCACCTATATTTATAATTAACTAAGTTGTGATAGATTAACAAAGTGAGAACAAGCAAGGTAATTTTCTCAGCCAGTTTTTACTTTATTTGTTTTTTTTTTTAATGGCAAACAGCAATTTCTGGTTATAAATAAATAATTAATTATTGATTTTTTAAAAAGTAATGATGTAAATTTTTAAAGAATAACAAATCTATGCTCTTAGATAAAAACAACTAATCATTTCTACTTTAAGTCCTCAGGGTGCACATCTACTCATTAACAATTTTTTATGAAATTATATCAACAAGGTAAGGGCAAAAATGAGTACAAGAAATTAATCACCAACATAACTGTCCTCTGAGAAGCTCCGCATAGCAGCTGACTAAAACACATGCATATAAACAGAGCCAAACGTTGGACAGATTTCAGGACATTTTATGAAAGGGTTGAGGGAAGTATTAAATGGCTTGAGGAGGAGGGTGGAACTCCAAAAGATGATCAACAAAAACAACTAACATTTATGGGCTCTCAGGGATTCAACCACCAACCAAAAGAGCATACATGGGCTGGAGGTAGGTGCCCCACACTTGTACAACAGATGTGCTTCTCAGTCTTCATGTGGATCCCTCAATATCTCCAGCAAGTTCTGTCCTTAAGGATGCTTCCTGTCTGTGGAATCTGTTCCCCAACAGGTCTGCCTTGTCTGGCCTCAGTGGGAGGTTATGTGCCCAAACCTGCAGAGACTTGATGACTATGGGTTGGAGGATACCATAAGCAGTCACCAACCTCTCAGAGAAAAATGCTCTGTCCTAACCTATTTATACCTTAAAACAAAAACTACTAAAGATTTCTGCCAACAAGCCATTTCTTGAATATGCAGAGTAGAACTCCCATTGCATATACCACTGCTTTGTTCTTATAGATACAAGATGAAACCTCAAACACCTATTAGAGTTAATTTTTAATATAAGTGAACTTTTAACAATTTTTATCAATTCATTAAAAGTTTCATACATTGTATCATAATCATAGTGAACATTCCGCCAAAATTCCTTTAGATATGTCCTGTTCTTCAATTTCTTTTATTTTAAATCACATAATATTTACCTTGCATTTCTCAAAAACTCTTAGGTGTACTGCCTGCATTGAATGTGCTCAGCTTAACAGGTAGTCACACTTATCCAATAAAGTATAGGCTTCAATCTTTCTAAACCTTTTTAAATAAGTGTACTTAAAATCCTTAATCTCCCTTGAAGGCCACACCCAGCAGAGATAGTGGAAAAGAAATAGTAATATGGCAAAGGATGATGTGGGCCCATTTTGAAATAGTTCTTTGATGTGAATCTATTCTGCATTGCCAGGATATCAGCAGCTCAGTTCATATAAATCATCAGCAGTAGCTCGAACACCCTTGAAAACAGCATGCATGAATCAGCAATGGCAGATCTATACAGAATAAAACACGAGGATCTGCAAATCGACCCATGTCGGTGGAAGTGACAAGGAGCTGACAAAACACCACCAGAAGTTCTTTGGTGCATTTCTCTCTATGAACTCATGACAATGGATGACCAGTAAAAAGTGGAAATGTGATCCAATAGCACACAGCATCATCAGCAAAGATCAGAGTCAGCAAGGTACACTGATGATCAGTAAGGAATGGCAAAGCATACCTATAGCACACAGTGTCATCCATTCTCTATTGGGTTATATTTATACTCTTTCAAACATCATGTGTTCTGCCAAGCATCTGCTCTAGGAAAACAACATATGCACTTTTTAGAGGCTTGTTCCATTATAAGAGCATGTGCCTATTCTCACAAAAACTTCGTCCCACTTGACTGTTTCACCAACAACATCTTCTCATAAGACAGTTTCCAGAAAAAAAAAAATAACAAAGCACACTGTGTCTCTTAAGAAACCAGAAATTGCCACTCCAGTAAAGTGAACCTCTCTCTTTACCACCACCTATGCAATGCTACTAAGATTTCAAATATTGTGGGAACTTTAATTCTATCTTCCTCTTCACTCAGTAATGGGATATTGTCTGATTTTAGCATGCATGGGTCTTATGTATGCTTTCACACAATCATTGTGCAGACATATATAGAACTTCAAAATACTAGACTCATGAATCAATAAAGAAATCAAACAGTTACATTTATTCGTATTTGCTGTCATCAATAGTTGTGTCCTCTAGAGGAGGTAGAGAAAACACAGTCATGACCATTTTGTACAACAAAAACAAAGAGCTCTTTGACAGTGTTCCCATCAACACAAGTGTGGAAATAATATAGCAAAAGAAACCAACCACATTATAATAAGATCATAGGCTCAGTCAATAAAATGTAGTCTATACGAAGCACAATTTATTGAGCTAAAATCTTGTGATTATCCAGACTAAAGACTATAAGGGAGAATATGATAAAATAATAATTTAATGGATGTGATGTATTCATATTTTCACTATTACATGGAAATTTGAATGACAAAATGACCAAAGAATAGATCTTCAGCATTACAAAACCACAATGTTCAGTTTTTTTTGTTTTGTTTTTGTTGTTTTTTACAAGATTATGGCATGTTTATATTCTTTTGATCCAGGTAAAGCAAAATCTAGAAACAGTAAATTCATGACTCATCAAAAATGGGCTTAAAGTAGGAAAACACAAAGCTATGATAGCTGTGATATTTATTGCCCACCAATTGGGATCATGTGAAAGAGCAATATAGCCATATAAAATGGAAGATAGTGTATACAACACTATAAAGGTAAAAGCCACTACCAGAATGGACTGAGTGGCTCTATTTTCAGCAGAGATTCTAAGAGAAGCATGACTGTGAAGGATGTGTTGAACCCTTTTCTTGTGTCTGTAAAGTATGACAATCATAAAGGTGCTGGAAACTACAATGAGTAGAGAAAATAAGACTTCTGGAAACACACAAAATGCTGCATACAATAAATCTATTATCATGTCACAGCCTTGAGAGTGGCAGAATTCATAATCCCTCTTTTGTGTTTTATTTTCTCTATTACTATTGGTAGATGTATATAAAGGGAAAAGCATATTCAGTAACAAGAACAGGATCCAGCAGAAGGAAATGGACAGGCCCATACACTTTCTATTTTTAACTTTAAATTCCTTCCAGCAGGAGTTCCGGGGGCTGATGGTGACTGCCTGAAAGACACTCAAGAGACAGGTGGTGCAGATGGACATACACCTGGCAATTCTTTGAACATAAAAAATGATTTGCACCCAACATCATTGAATAACTGCTTTAACCCAAAAGTTCTCATTACCTTATAGGGTCCTTCAGAGAGAAGGATCAAGGAGTTGGATGTGAACACATGTATAAGAATCATATCTATGATCTTTAATGTGTGTTCTCTGTGGTAAAGGATTGGATAGTAGAAAAGAAGGGAGAAGTTTCCCAGAATACCAGCTAGAATCTCAAGTGAGAGCACTATTCCTACTGCCATGTCCCTAAAGTCGATTCTGTCATTCAGCATTTTTTCTTTGAATAATGGCAACAGTCATGTCTCTGAGCCAAAACATGGACTGAAGTTAGCTAAGTTGACCCATATGTGTTCAAGCATTACAGGAGCATGTTTAAAGTCATAGTGTACATCATAGCAACATTCTGTTTCAAAGC
This sequence comes from Mastomys natalensis, assembly GCA_021653895.1. Classification (NCBI taxonomy): domain Eukaryota; kingdom Metazoa; phylum Chordata; class Mammalia; order Rodentia; family Muridae; genus Mastomys; species Mastomys natalensis. Next base: position 15,874 of record JAJTUV010001085.1, read on the forward strand.
AACTATTTTATCATCATTAATAATTTTCCATGAAAATTTTCAAGTCTGAATATACATGTTACTGAACATGTATATACATGTCTACAACATTCTGTAGAAATTTAAACATTAAGAAATGTGATAGTCCAGACAGTGAGAAGCAATTGCTAATGAGTTCTGATGGAATGAATACTCATTTCTGCAATCCAGTCATATTGTAAGAATATACACTTTAGTCACCATTTTGAACATGAAAAAATTCTTATGGCCCTGATGTGACACTGAAGCTATAAAATTGCATGTGTTATATAGCGCAGTGAATATATAATCTTAGACAATTATTTGTAATGAAAGATAGAATACTAAATATTAGTTGATTTTAAAAATTAGAACAAGTACAGTGAGAAAGAGCTTTTATCAAATTTCACAAAAACTCACACATGATGTCATATGTGTGCTTGATTCAAGTTGTGGGAGGGACTCAGAGCAAAATTTCCTTGTGTATTAAACTCTTATCAAATGACAATAAAATGAAAATAGATTATTCTATATAAAGAACATTGTATATAAGAAAGAAAACACAAAATGATATTCAAATGATGAGTAAACAAGGAAAAAATGTCTAGTGTTCTTATTAGATTTACTGTTTGGTATCATTATACAGTAGCACAGATGTAATGGGAAAACTTTGGTGATTTCAGCTCTTATTAAGGATGAGGATAATGTAGTATCTCAGGAACTGTTGAGAGCTTTCCCATGAATGAAAATATTTATCCAGAATAGGTATGAACACATCTGTCAAAAATGTCACTATTGAGATGATTTCTTCAAAGGCAAAGTTCACAAAGTATAAACAAACAGTCATTGCTAATAAGATATATCGTCACTTCTCCATTGCAAGTGCGCTGACTCAGTTGATACACAGTGAGATTCTCTGTTACAATATAAATGGAAGAGCAAATCATTCAAAAAAGTAAAATGCATCAAAAATTTATCAGGAAAATATGAGTTCTTACATTGTAGCTTAATTTATATAAAGCACAGCATATGTCCACATTGATTAAATCTTCTAAAGGTTGAAATAGAATATGAACCTATGTTCTCATAATCACACACAAACTCAAACACCTGAGGAAAAAATATTGATTTAATGAAATACAATGTTAATAAATACAGTTGTCATTATCTTTCTTGTATATTGTGAGGTCCTGCTGCCATTAGAAACTGTCAGTACTACTTGTACTTCAGGAGGACTGCTACAACCAGGGGCTACCAGGCCAAACATCTGAGACAATGATATGGCTAAACATAATCAAAATTAAAAATCATTGTCCTACTTCAGCAATTTCTGGATATGCTAACACACTTGAAGAGCAACACATGGACATTAAATCTCATCTTATGAAGATGATACAGATTTTAAACAGGAAATAAATAAATCCCTTCAAGAAAAACAGGAAAATACAATGAAACAGGTGAAAGACTTCAAATAGGAAACAATCAACTATGAAAGAAATAAAGGAACCATATAATGAAACAGGAAGGATAAAAGAATGTTCAACACATAAAGCTGGAAATATAAGATTAAATAAAATACAAACTGAACCAATCCAATGAGATAGAACCTAGAAAAGGGAACAAGAATGACAGACCCAAGTATCACTAACAGAAAACAAGAGATGGAATAGAGAATCTCAGGGATAGAAAATACAAGGAAGAAATTCATACATCAGTCAAAGAAAATGTGAAAGTTAAAATGTTGCTAACATACAATGTGCAGGAAATATAGGACACTATGAATAGACTTAAAAAAGAACAATAGGAATACAAGGAGAAGACTCCCAACTCAAAGACCAGAAAATATCTTCAACAAATTATAGAAAAAAAATTTCACTAAACTAAGAAAAGATGTGTCTACAAATGTACAACAATCTAACAGAACACACATGAAAAGCTTTAGAATAAAAAGAAGCAATCACACCTAAGGAGAGTAGATGGCAGAAAAAAATCAAACTCAGAGCTTGATTTATTGGTTGTATGTTTGTAAAAGAACATAAATAGATCCATAATTATCATCTTGAACAAAACTCAAGTCCACAGACCTGAAGATAAAACCAAATACAGTAAATATAGGAAAAGAGAAAGTGGGAAATACCGTACACTTGGTCCCCGAGACAAATTCCTGAGGAGAACACCAAAGACTCAGGCTCCAAAATAAACAATTGTTAAACTGGGACTTCTTGGAACTGAAAATCTTCTGTACAGTAAAGGACACTGTCAGTAGTACAAAATGGCAGCATAGAGATTGTGAAAATTTCTTCACCAATCATACATTGGACTCAGTGAAAATATGCAAAATATATAATGTACTCAAAAAGTTAGACAGCAAACTAAATGAGCCAGTTAAAAAATGGTCTACAAAGCTAAACAGAGAATTGTCAACAGAAGAAACTTGAATTGCCTAGAAGCATTTAAAGAAATGTTAAATGTCCTTAGTCAGCAAAGAAACGCAAAGAAAATTCTGAAATTCCATCTTAAACCCATTAATAAGGCTGAGATAATTAATAATAAAAAGAAAAAAAATCAAGCAACAGCACATACTGGCTAGGAGTAGCAGCATGGAGAACAATCTTCCATTGCTGGTGTGAGTGAAAACTTGTAAACCACTTTGGAAATCAATCTGGTGATTTCTCAGTAAATTGAAAATAGTTCTACCTTGAGGCCAAACTATACCACTTTTGGGCATATAACGAAAAGATGATCCACTACACTAAAATAAAATAAATACATACATGCATCATATGTACTGACTTATGAGTAAATATAAGCCATAAAGTACAGGATTAACAAGCTACACTCCATGAGAACAAAAAGGTAACCAAGAAGGAATGGCCAAGTTAAGATGTTTTAATCTCCCTTAGAAGATGGACCAAAACAGTCGTGAGTGGCAGAGGGAGGGAGGGAAATGGGTGAGAAGAGGGTAGAGAGTTTCAGGATCAGGTGTGGGGAGAGACAGGAGAGCTAGCCAGATCACTTAGAAAAATGAATGGAAATCAGTGGCTGACATGGTAGAAGTGTGGGGGACATATCAACATTTTGCCAGATACATGGAATGAGGGAGGCTCCAGAGACTTTATGGAAGTGATATTACATGGGACCCCTAGCAGTGGATATATGGAAGTGGAAGTGGTTAATCCACATAGTCAGGAAGAACCCCAATAGAGTGATAAGGACACCAACCCATCCAAAAAATTTTCAACACAAATGTTTCTATGTACAAGAAATGCAGGGACAAAGATCCAGGGGGAACAAGGCAGTGACCAAATTAGAGACTCAACCAATGGGACAAGAAGCAATCCCTGACACCATTAATTGTAGTCAGGAGCTGAGAATAACTGTCCTCTAAGACATTCCCCCCCAGCAGCTGACTGAAACAGATACAGTACACAACACACAACCCAACATGGTACAAAACTCAGGGATCTCATTGGAGAGTGAAGGGGAGGACTGAGGGATGCAGAGGGAAAAAGAATTCCACAGAACACTAAGGGCTTCCTCACAATGAAGCACCAACCAAATAACAAACACAGGATTGACCTATAGCCCTAGCACATATGTAGCAAAATGTGCAGCTCTGTCTTTATGTGTGTCCCCCAGGAAGTAGATCTGCCCCTATATTTGTTGCCTTCCTGTGGATATTTTTCTACCTAACTGTGCTGTCTTGCCTGGCCTTAGTGGAAGAGGAGGTGCTTGCCATGCAGAAACTTGATGTGACAGAAACTTGATGTAGGGGGATACTTAAGGAGCTTCATCCTCTCAGAGGAGAAGGTTAAGGAGGGAGGATGTTGGTTCTGGGTGAGAGGGTACCTGGTGGAGGAAGGCAGTGACTGCAATGTACAGTGAACAAATGAATTAATTAATGATTATAAAAGATAGTTCTGTGCAGTTTGGTGACTGGAGAAATGAGAACATACACTGGCTACTTGCACAGAAAAATCACATAATTTTCTGCTGACTAACTATGTCAGCTACATTTTGAAATGCTGACATGATACTCAGTATATTTCCATACTATCCTTAAATGGTGTGCATCATCTAAAAATAAAGACTTCTTGTACAGTGTCAATCAACAGAACATACCTATGCCTTATTTGATTTTGATAGATTAAGATAGATCCAATATTTATTTACATCAAAATACTTTTATGATTTCATAATAAAATCGGGATGATGTATCTAAAATAAAGATTAGGATAATATTGACATTTTTCTTTTTTATTGGATATTTTATTTATTTACAATTCAGATATTATTCCCTTTCCCCATTCCCCCCGCCCCCTGCAGAAACCCAGTATCCCATCCCCCTCCTCTTTTTTGCTTTTATACCATTTTAATTACATGCAAGTATTAAGGTCAGTTCTAGGTTGTGGAACTAGCAATACAATAGATGCAAATAGTCAAGGAACAATCAAGATAACAAACAGAAATAGTCAAAGAACAAGCAAGGCATTAAACAAAGTCCTGTGATCACTCCCATGATCAGTGTTTCTATGGGCTTATCAGGATGACTTAAGTATCTCAGCCTATTTCCCTGCCCTTGCCCAAACTCATTTTCATGCCTGAAGCCTACTTCTTTCTTCTAAACTAAAATTTAGATTCCTTCCTGAAATTACTTCTTTGTTCTAGCCTAATGTCAGATTCCTGCTAAGCAGCCCATTTCCTTGTCCTTGGCCAATTCAAATTCCTGCCAAGACCCAAAACAATATTGATTTTATGAACCTTGTTCACAACAAATAATCAGGTATGAAACAAGAAAACTAATCTGTGAATTAACACTATGGATTAGATCATAACTGAGATGAACAGGAAGCTTAATTACTAAACTGTTGCATCACAATTGAAAATGTATATTCGATCTCTAGAACTCACATAAAATAAATAACTAGTGTGTTATCATGTTATCATCTTTCAAACTCAATTTAAATTTAGTTTAATTATAAAATGATTATATAATTTTCCCTTATTCATTTTTTTCTCCATAGCCTCTCATTTACTCTTCCTTGCTCAATGTTATATCATGACCCTCTTTTTCAGTAATTGATTTTACATAAATAAATATTTACATACACACATTTAATATATATTTCTATACACATATATGTAGTCATACATTCAGATATATATAGGCATATATGTGTGGGTAAATATTTCCTTATATGTAAATGCAATCTATATAGTGCAACCTATACCATGTTATCAGCATTGATCAATTGGTACAGAAAACCAAGTCAAATTGTAATGCAGATTTTGGAGCCCAATTCTTACTAAGATAGCTACACATCAATGCTTGCACATAAGGCTCACAGACCATGAAGGAAAGAAGGAGGTATGATTGTAAGCACCAGAGAAAACGATAATATGCTTTGAGGCTGTTGTTCCTAGGAATATTACAAGGTATACACATACAGCATTGCCAATATGACTGTTTAAACATGAACAAAATAGAAATGACAAAAGGCATGCTATTGTCATTCACTTCTGTCACAACACTAAATGGAGAGTCAGACACAAAAAAATTACTTGTGATTACTGAGCAGCCCACATAGTGTAATCAGAGTAACAGGCAATTGGGAGACCATGTCCCAAAAACAAAACAAATGAATTTTATCTAAAGAAGACCAACTGAGTTTGTCCTCTGAATAAACCATCACAGTAAATGGAGAATCCATCTAAACTTATAGAAAACCTACCCATAAATACAGGCACACAAACAAAACATATTATTTATTATATTAGCAATTTGAAATTAAAGGGTTCTATTTATGAATCCACAGGTTTAGTCAAACTTTTTACTAATAAAGTTTGCAAAGGTCATTTAACTACAAGACATACATAAACAGAATCTGAAAACATGAAAAATATATTAATTGTATAAATTAAAACAAAGTAAAAATATGTGCTGTGAACAGAGTGTAATGATCAACATTTGCCTGCCAACACCCAAACTATAGGTACAAACAACGCCAATCATGAAAGCTTGGAAACCCAATGAACATCATGTTCATTCTAGATGAAAATTAGATGAACATTGTACAAAACTGTCCATGACAATGTCCTCTAAAACTTCAAACAGGAAAACAGACTCTGAATTTAGAACAGCACTGATTCCTAGATCCTTTCCCAGTCATACATGTTAGTCTACATACAAACAGGTTTTTACTGTAGAAGCTGATTTAGGTTCTAAATTTTTGTTCCAGAATTTAATTATTAAAATTTCATTATAATTTTTACCAAGCACTAGAAGCTTTTCTCCCAGAATCTATGAAAGCTATAGTTAAATATTCATGCAAGATTCATGTTAAATATGAAAATATGACTGAAATAATTACTATCATTTCTAAACAACTTTGATGTCAGAGAAAATATATCACTGGGATTATTCACCAATAGTCAACATCAGATAAGAGTTTATCACACACTATTATGAACATCAGGAATTAGCACCAGGTCAGGGACATTCTCCACATTAGCAATCTGCTTATAATCCTGAAATTTTTCATTTTCCTTAGCTGTCACTATTCTGCACATATTTCTACACCAGAAAACCTTTTCCATATTTCCACACTTTGTAGACCTCTCTCATTTCTCTGCTTACCAAATTCAGTACAAATTGCACACCTCACTCTTTTCTTCACCAGAACCTTCAGTTCAGTATCTACATCATGCCATGGCTGTCAGCAGTGTAGGAGAGAAAGGGAGAGAAACTCAAAGATAAAGGTTCACAGCTCAATCATGTCAGCTCCCCTCAGAATAGGAAAATTCATCTCACTTGAACAAACAATGACAACACTTGCTTTCGAAGTGAGTAACTTTTCTGAGATTTCCAAATTACCAAAGCTGAATTCTCTCTCTCTTTTTCCTTTGAGTGTCTCAAAAGAGACAAAGTCTTCGGAGAGTCTCTTGATATTCCATTATCACTCAAGGATTCTACAGAGAGAAAGTTCTGTGAATATCAGCTTTGGATGTGTAAGAGCCTTGTAAGAAAGCTGGTGTGTCTAATTGGACCCTAACCTTGTTTGAGTCATTAGATCGCACAGCTCTTTTATTTTAGAGCACTAATGTGAATCAAAGAAGAGTCAGGAAGGAATTCAGGAATAGCTAATGAAGTATCAGTAAGAGTAAAACATGATAACATAATCTACTGGAAATTATTGCACCCTTTGTACAACATGTTGCAAATTAACTAGAATTGCAGGTACTTATACATGCTAGGAAAAGTTACAAATATCACCCCAAAAGTTACAAAAAGTCTAAAAACATTTCTATTCCTATAAAATCTACATATATGCCAGGGGATACCCAGCAGGGGACCCCATCCACTCTTAGGAGAAACATAGAGGTATGGAATAAAGGATTGTGGGAGGGGGTGACTGGGAGGGGGAAGTAACCAGGATTTAAAGTAAATAAATAAAAAATAAAGTAAAAAATAAATTAACATACACACAGACACACACACACACACACACACACACACATATGATCAGTATTCACTAAATGCCACATGACCCATTGTTTCTTTCTTAATCTAGACATGGAATAAATACTTGAGAAAACTTTTCTTTTGAGGAAAGAAATTTCCTTATGATGAAAATAATGCATATTCATAATTCAGCAATTAGTGAATAAATTTAAAATCTAAAAGTTTGTAGAATGCAGCCTCTACCCATTAAGCACCCTGATGTTGAAAGGTTGAAGCTAATAGAAAATTAGTGATATAAGGTCTGAAAAACGATAACTTCTTTCATACTTTCAGCCCTGGGCTCTCAGATCTCCCAGAAATTTCACCATTCACTAGAGTAAACTGCAAATAGAAAATGTTATGTATAGTTCCAGCTCATTACAGGAAAGTTATCTTTATTAACATAATCCAAAGAACAAAGATGATGAAGCATAATTATTAAAATTTATTTTGTATTTTGTCAAAGAGTTCTGATAGAGTTGTCCTGCCAATGAACTAAATCTTAGAAAAGAATGTGTTCCACACTTTGTCTCCGTATTCACTCCCATGAGTATTTTGTTACTCCTGAGAAGGATCTAAGCATCCATAATTTGGTCTTCCTTATTGAACTTTATGTGGTCTCTGAGTTGTATCTTGGGTATTGTGAGCTTTTGAGGTAATATCCACTTATCAGTGAGTGAATACCATGTGTGTTCTTTAGTGATTCGGTTACCTCTCAGGATGATATTTTCTAGTTCCATCCATTTGCATAAGAATTTCATGAATTGGTTGTTTTTAATAGCTGAGTAGTAGTCCACTGTGTAAATGAACCACATTTTCTGAATCATTCCTATGTTGAAGGACATCTTTGTTTTTTCCAGCTTCTGGCTATTATAAATAAGGTTGCTATGAACATAGTGGAGCATATGTCCTTGTTATATGGTGGGACATCTTCTGGGTATATGCCCAGGAGTGGTATAGGTGGGTCCTCAGGTGATGCTATGTCCAATTTTCTGAGTAACAGCCAGACTGATTTCCAGAGTAGTTGTATCAGCTTACCATCCCACCAACAATGGAGGAGTGTTCCTTTCTCCACATCCTTGCCAGCATCTGCTATCACCTGAGATTTTGACTTTAGCCATTCTGACTGATGAGAGTTGGAATTTCAGGGTTGTTTTGATTTGCATTTCCCTGATGACTAACGATGCTGAACATTTATTCTGGTGCCTCTCGGCCATTTGAGTTTCCTCAGTGGAGAATTCTTTGTTTTGATCTGTACTCCATTTTTAATAGGGTTACTTGGTTGTCTGGAGTCTAATTTCTAGAGTTCTTTGTATATATTGGATATTAGCCCTCTATCGGATGTAGGATTGCTAAAGATCTTTTTCCAATGTTAGTTGCCATTTTGTCCTATTGACAATGTCCTTTGATTTACAGCAATTTTATGAGGTCCTATTTGTCAATTCTTGCTCTGAGAGCATAAGCCATTGATGTTCTGTTCAGGAACTTTTCCATTATGCTCAAATATTTCCGGCTCTTTACCACCTTCTCTAGCATTGAAAAAAAACTTAAGGAGGGGCTATCCGGAGACTGCCCCGCTTGGGTATCCATCCCAGTTACAATCTCCGATGGCAGATGCTGATGTGGATGCCAGGAAGTTCATGATGACAGGAGCCTGATATAGCTGTCTCCTTTGAGGTGTGCCAGAGCCTGATATATAGAGTGGTAGATGTTCAAAGCTAACCATTGAACTCATCATAGGGTTTCCAATGGAGAAGTTAGAGAGAAGAGTGAAGAAGTTGAAGAGGTCTGTGGCTCCATGGGGAGAGCAACAATAACAACCAACCAGAGATACCAGGATCTAAACCACCAGCCTGGGAGCACATAGGGAGGGACCCATGGCTCCATCTGTATATGTGGTGGAGGATGGCCTTTTCCAGCATAGGTGGGAGAGGAAGTCCTTGGTCCATGAAGGCTGGATGCCCCAGTGTGGGGAAATTTGAGGACAGGGAAGCTGGAGTTGGTGAGTGGGTAGAGGCACAACCTCATAGAAACAGGGGGAAGGGGAATGGAACAGGGAGTTTCTAGGAGGAGGGGGGAAAGGGGAAAGGGGGTAACATCTGAAATGTAAATAAAATATCCAATAAAAAATTGCTTCATGAAAATAAAAAATTTAAAAGTTAAAAAAAGAATGTGTTTAGAAATACACAGCACAAAGGTATATTGGTAGAAGGAAGAACTCTTCAACACTTAGAATTACAAGAACAGTAGTGTGTGATTAGTGTAGCCTGTCCCATTGTCACTATCAGCATCACTACAAGAAAGAAAACTGACACTCTCTTTCCAACAACTACCACAATTTAATAGCTCCTTTGCTAAATGTCCTATATTTTACCCATATTTCCCTGTCAATTTTGGGATTGTCTTTATCTTTGTTTTTCATATGTCTTTGATAAATTATAACAATTGATGTTATTCATGTGTGCATGTACCCAGTTAAGTCTATAGTACACTGTTTTCTGGATGTTATCAGCTACCTCTGACTTTTATTATCTTTCTAGTCACACTTCAGAGGACATCAATGAGCCTCAATTCATGTATTTAATATGCATGTACCATATATGACTCAGTAATCTGTAGTCCTATATTTCTATAATAATTTATGACATTGTAGGGATCCCTCTGTAAATTAACATCTACCTAAAGAAATTCATCAAAAATTTAAGAGATATTGTGAACTGTGGTTTTTGTACTAAGTTAATAGGAGTCTCTGTATAAATAATATTTTCATCTAGCAAATTGTTAATAATAGGTTATCACTATGTCCTATTTGATATCTTGACACATTACATGGTGGGATCTACTGATGAATATGTATTTGAATATTTTTTCCTTGTGAGTAATATTTTTTTTATGTAATCTCAATAAAACTCCTTGCTTCAATCCCTATGTGGGGCAGTCTCTGGATGACTTTTCCATCAGTCTCTCCTTCATTCTTTGTCCCTGCATTTCTTAAAACTGCAGCAAATGAGTGTTAATACATTTGAGATAGGTGAGTGGCCTCATCCCTCAATGGGGGCACTGCCTAACCTCTGGATATAGTATCTACAGGTTCTCTCTTCCCTTGTTTGGGTGTTTCAGCTAATGTCATTCCTGTTGGGTCCTGGGAGCCTCTTTCTTTTCTGGGCATCTGGGACTTTCTGGTGGCTACCTTCAGTTCCCCATCCCCCATTGATGCACTCCTCTGTTCAATTTCTTGACTCTCTGTACTTCTCTCCCATCTCCTCCCTCACCTGATCCAGCCTTCTTTTTCCCTTCCATCTTCAGAGTGAAAGAGTGGACAAAACATTTTCTTAGCATGTGGTATAAAGAAAGAAGCCAGAGTTACCATTCTATACACATTAATATAGACTTTCAAAAGTTTTCAAACACCATTGGGAAGGACACTTCATACTTATCAAAGGAAAAGTCCACTGAGAGAAAGTCTCAATTCTGAACATCAATGCCCCAAATACAAGGGTAGCAATATTCATAAAAGAAACATTACTAAAGCTCAGAAAACACACTGAACCTTACAGAATAATAGAGGGAGTCTTTAGAATGCCATTCCACCAATGAGCAGGTCATTGAACAGGTCATTGAAACATGAACTCAATGGAGACAGAGTGAAACTAATGAAAGTTATGAACCAAATGCATTTAACAGATGTCTACAGAGCATTTCATCCCCAAATAGGAGAATACACCTTCTTTTCAGCACCTCATAAGACCTTTTCCAAAACTGACCATGTAATCAAACATCAAACAAGCTTTAAAGATACAAAAAGATAGAAATAATTCCATTCATCTTATCAGATCATCATGAATAAAAACTAGACTTCAATTAAAACAGAATACAGAAGGCCCATGTACTCATGGAAACTAAACAACTCTTCTCTCAGTGATAACTTTGTCAGAGAAGAAATAAGGAAAGAAATAAAGGACTTTATAGAAATAAATTAAAATGAAGACAAAACAACCCAAAATTTATGGGACACAGTGCAAGCAGTGTTAAGAGGAAATTTCAGAACATTAAGTGACTACATAAAGAAAATGGAAAGATTCCATATAAACAACTTAACAGCATGCCTGAAAGCTCTAGAACAAAGAGAAACAAACACATCCAAGACAATTAAATGGCAGGAAATAGTCAAACTCACAGCTGAAATGGAGCAGATAGAAAAAAAGGGAACTATACAAAGAATCAACAAAACCAAGAGCTGGTCCTTTGAAAAAAAATCAACAAGATACACAGACTTTTAGTCAAAGTATGTAAGGGATACAGAGACAGTATCCAAATTAACAAAATCAAAAATGAAAAAAGAAATATAACAACAGAAAATGAGGAAATTAAAAAAAATCATCCAAACCTATAAAACCCTAGAAAATCTATATGATAACAATGTTTTCTACACCTTGTACCAAATTAAATCAAGATCAGGAAAACTATCTAAACACTCCAATAATCCCTAAGGAAATAGTTCAGAATTCTATCAGACCTTCAAAGAAGAGTTAATACCAATAGTCCTCCAACTATTCCATGAACTAGAAACAGAGGGAACAATACCTAGTTTGTTCTATGAAGCCACAGTTACTCTAATACCCAAACCACAAAAGACCCAAGAAAGAGAACCTCAGACCAATTTTTCATATGAATATTAATGCAAAAATATTCAATGAAATTCTCACAATCTGAACCAAGAATACATCAAAACCATCATTCATCGTAATCAAGTAGGCTTCATCCTAGCAATTCAGGGATGGTCCAATGTGCAAAAATCCATCAACCTAATTCCAACAACTTGACAAACTATATAAAGAAATGCAAGGAAAAAAGCCACATAATCATCTCATTAGATGCTGAAAAGCCTTTGACAAAATACAGTATTACTTCATGTTAAAAGTCTTGGAGACATTGGTAAATCATGTCATGACCAAGCCAGTCTCAGTCAGTCAACAGGTTTTCCAGCATAGGAGTGAAGATTAAAAGAAAAGAGGTGAATAGATAATATTGCAGCATGACCCCAGTCAGTTATGAGGATGAGGCAAGATTATTCCCCTCGCCTGCTTTTCTTTTAAACCATTTTAATTACATGCAAGTATTTATATCACTTCTAGGTTGAGGAGCTAGCATTACAATAGATACAAATAGTCAAGAAACAAACAAGGCAATAGATAAACTCTCACTGTTTCTAAGGGCTCATCAGGGTGACAAAAATATCTGAGCCTACTTCCCTGTCCTAGCCAACAGTCATATTCATGCCTGAGGCTTACTTCTTTGTTCTAGCCTGAGACTTGGATTCCTGACTGAAATTACTTTCCTGTTTTAGCCTAAAATTAGATTCCAGTCTGAACTGACTTCCTTCTCATGGAGCAACGTCAGATTCCTGCCTAAAGCCCATTTCCTTGTCCTTGGCCAAAGTCAGATTCATGCCAAGTGTACCCAAAAGCTCTCCACAATGGCACATACTTAAACATAATAAAAGCAATATACAGCAAACCCATAGACAACATCAAACTAAATAGAGAGCAATTTGAAGCAATCCCACTAAAATGTGGGACTAGACAAAGCTTCCCACTCACTCCCTATCTTCAATATAGTATTCGAAGTTCTAGCCAGAGCAACTAGACAACAAAAGTAGATCACAAAAATACAAATTGAAAGGAAAAAGTCATGATATCACTATTTGTCAATGATATGATAGTATACATAACAGACTCTAAAAATTTTATCAGATAATTCCTACAGCTAATAAACAACTTTAGCAAATTGGCTGGATATAAAATTAACTGGAACAAATCTGTAGCCTTTCTCTACTCGAAGGATAAATGGTCTGAGAAAGAAATTAGGGAAATGTCATCCTTCACAATAGCCATAAAAAATATAACATAATTTGGTGTGACTGTAACCAAGCTAGATAAGATCTGTATGAAAAATTTCAAGTCTCTGAGGAAAGAAATCAAAGAAGACCTCAGAAGATGTGAAGATTTCCCATGCTCATGGAATCGCAGGGTTAACATAGTGAAAATGTCATCTTACCAAAAGCAATTTACATTTCCAAACATGTTGTCTTCTGAGACATTCACAAGAGAAAAGAAATGGGCTGTGGTGATTATCAACAGGAAAAACAGAAAAGTTATTGACTCCCAAAGCAAAAGCTGTCATTGTCAGTGCTTGTGAGATGAAATTTATCATTCTAAAGGAGGTAAGGTCATGGAGTTACGGACCATTATCCCATGGTTTCTGTTCCTCTTTCAATTACGTCACTGAAGGTCATGCTAGGAGCTGGACACTGAGAGGTAGCTTCTGCAGAGGAGAGTGAGGTGCACAGTGTGTACTGAGGCGGGTAAGTAGAGAAAATAAGGAAGGTCTGGTAAGTGCTCATGTCTGAAGAAGGGATTCTAGGGTAAAAATACCCACAGACAAATTTCAGCTAAGGAAGAGGAAACATTCTAGGTTATATGCAGATTTGCTAAATAGAAGAGTGTCCCTGACCTGTTGCTAATCCATTACATGTGATAACATCATGTCTGATACAATTTGTGAATCACTGAGGTGATACATTGTATCTGATGGCAAATGGCTTAGTGATCATAAAAATTATGAAATTCATATATTATATGAATCATATTTTCATAATTTTTATGAATCACATATAAAATTTAAAGTATGATAATCGTAGATTCTGGGAGAAAAGCTTCATGTTTTTAAAAAACAATTAGAAAAAACTGATAATAACCTAATTCTGGAACAAAAATCTAGAATTTGAAAGAGCTTCTATACTTAAAACTCTGTTTATAGGGAGACTTCACATGTATGACAATGATGTTCTAAATGTCAAGGCTATTTTCCCCTTTGAAATTGGTGACAGATACTGAAGGGAAGATGACATTGTAATGGGAAATTTTGTACAGTGTTCATCTAGGATGAATATTATGTTTATTGTGTCAAAGATTTTAGCTATACAATGATTATTGTTACTCCTCATTGTAGTTTTCAATTAATTTGAAATCTACAAATTTGAAAGCCTGTTCAATTAAATTTGAAAGATATCTTAAGTATGTACTCTTCATTGAGATTTCTTAATTTAAGGTGATGTGGTAAAGGTAACCACACTGTGTGTTTCTGTAAGAAAAAAAAATTGTGTTTGTTTGTTTTTAATACAATGATATGTAACTGTGAATTGCATATTTTCACTGTATTGTTATTTGGTAATTGTTCACCACTAAAGATAGTTTTCCTAAGGATTTTTCTGACAGTTTACTCCAAATGAGCAAGTATGATGTATCATTATGTATGAGGGTTTGTAAAATTTAATGAGAGCCCTTTTACAGTATACCATGTTCTAATTTTTAATGTGAACTTATGGTGACAGTCTTCTACCACTTATGAAAAGCATTTTCTCATGGTTTATATATGCATTCTTTAGTATAAGTAGAACTTTATGGCTTCAGTGCAACATTTGGACTGTATGGATTTTTTTCCTGTTGACAATGGATAGTAAAATATATTTCCTTCTAATATGACTTGGAAGCAGGACTATGTTGATTTTGGGGGTGAGCATTCATTCCACTTGAATACACTAACCATTGCTTCTCACAAGGTGGACTACCATTATTCTTAATACTTACATTTCTATGATGTGTAGTGGAACATCTGTCCATAAATATGACAACTATTAGATATCAATGTTTTCACAAAAAATTATTAATAATGATAAAATATTTCATTTGAAACAGATTATTGTTATGTTGTACAGAATGACCTTGAAAATAGTAGCTCCAGTGATTCTTAAACACACACATTCCAACGTAGAAAACTTCAATACATGACTTGGCTCAGAGATGTGATTATTGACATAACTTAAAAAAATATTGCAAAATGACACAATGGATTTTGGGAACATGGCAACAGGAATTATACTCTCTCTTCAGAGTGCACTTGGTATTCTGGGAAACTTCTCTCTTCTTTTCTACTATTTAATCCTTTATAACAAAGAAGGCAAATTAAAGGTCATCGATATAATATTTATACATGTGTTCACATCCAACTCCTTGATTATTCTCTCCAAAGGACTTCCAGAGGTATTTGCAATTTTTGGATGGAATGAGTTATTCGATGATGTTGGGTGTAAACTAATTATGTATGTTCGAAGAGTTTCCAGGACTATGTCAATCAGTATGACCTGTCTCCTGAGTGTCTTTCAGGCAATCACCATCAACACCAGGAACTCCTGCTGGAAGGGATTTAAAGTGCAAATCACAAAGTTTATACTCCTGTTCGTTTCTCTCTGCTGGATCCTGTTCATGCTAGTAAATATGCTTTTCCCTGTATATACATCAACCAATAGAAATAGAAAAAATAAAACAAAGAAAAGAGATAATGAATTCTGCCACTCTGTAGGCCATGACAAAATAGTAGACTTAATGTATACAGCATTTTGTGTGTTTCCTGAAGTCCTGTTTTCTTTGCTCATAGTATGTTGCAGCACCACTATGATTGTCATACTTTATGGACACAAGAAAAGGGTTCAACACATTCTCCAAAATCATGCTTCCCCCAGAACCTCTGCTGAAAACAGAGCCACACAGACCATTCTGATCCTGGTTTTCACCTTTCTAACATTTTATACTCTCTCTTCTATTTTACAAGGCTATATTGTACTTTCACATGATCCCAGTTGGTGGGTAATGAATATCACAGCCATCATTTCTATGTGTTTTCCTACTATAGGCCCATTTGTGATGAGTCGTGATTTCACTGTTTCCAGATACTGCTTTACATGTATAAGAAATATAAAACTTCCGTAATCTTGAAATGAATCTGAAATTGTATTTCTAAATTATGAATATCTAATCTTGTTCATTTGTGCTATTCAAAATATCAGTGTAATAATGAAATAATATAGGAGCAGATCATATTCATTTAATAATCATTTTGCAGTAGAATAATACTATGTTCTCTTGTAACTTATGACCTGGAGAACCCCAGATTCTTAGGCAAATTAACTGCATAGTATAGACTACATTTCATTGATTAGGCCCATGATTTTCTTATAATGTGGTTAGTCACTTGTGTTTTGTTTTTCCCACCATTGCTTAATGGAACCCCTTGTCAAGTCAGTGTTTTGTCATTGTTGTCTCAAGGTTTATAATTGGTTCTTTGCTTCCTCTAGAAGAGGACACTATGACTACAATACAATGAAAACTAATAAAAAGTGATAAATGGAACTGCTTGAATTCCTCATGTTCTATGACTCTAGTATTTTCCAGTTATATATGTCTACACAGTTACTTTGTGACAGCATGCACAAGACCTGTGCAAGTTGAAGACAAAAAATATTCCAACACTAGTGGAAGCAGAAGATATGCATAAATTTCCATCACTACATTGGAAAGCTGGTAATATAGAAAGAGATTCCTCTTTCAAAAATGGTGTGACTATTTATGAGGCTGAACATATTCAGTGGTGGGAAATACAGCCAGGACAACATGGGCAACAGGAAGTAAACTTTACATGATTTAAAATAAAATAATTTGAAGGACAGGGCAGATCTCAGAGAATGTTAAAGAAAGGTTGACTTTTAGACTTTTAACAAGGTACTGCACTGCAAATGTATGTATGTTTATATATACGCATACATACAATATATATATATATATATATATTTAATTTCCTTCAAAGATGGTTTTCCTTTTTTATTTCTTTATTTCTTTTGTCTTGTTTTTTTTTAATTTGTTTAATTTACCTTACATTACAATCAAAAGCCTCCTTTCTTCCCAGTACCATCCTTACAAATACCCTCCCCCATTTTTCTCTCCCCTGCTCATCAGAAAATGGGAGCCTACTTGGGTGCTGCCATACCCTTAGGCATCAAGTCCCAGGTCTTCTAGGTACATCCTCTCCCACTGAAGCCCAACGTGACAGTTCAGAAAGGGTGAAGGGGATCAAAGGCTGGAAGCAGAGACCCAGAGAGATCTTGTTCCACATGCTAGGGAACAAAATGAACACCACATGGCACATTTGGTAAAACCATGTAGTGTAAGAGGTCTAGGTCAAGTTCCTGAATGTTCCCTGATTGGTAGCCCTGGCTTTGAGAGCTCTCCTGGTCCAAGGTTACTGGATACTGTGGGTCTTCCTGTGGTGTCCCTAACCATTGAACTTGCGTGCATCTGTCTATTACTCTTCAACAAACCTTCTCAGGGTTCATCTGAACTTTGTCTCAGGATCACTTCATCTGTTTCTATCCCCTGCTGGATGAGACATCTTTGGAGAGAGCTATGCTAGGTTCCAGACTGCAAACAAAGCAGAGTGTCACTAATAGCATCAGTGGTTAGCTCTCTCACATGGGATGGATCTCAAGTTTGGGCAGAAATATTTTTGGTTTTCTTCTACACTCAGACACATCCACTCCTGCACATTGTTGTAGGCAAGAAAAATTTGATATTGAAGGTTTGTGAGTGGATTGATGTTCTCCTCAATCCTCTGGAAATCCTGCCTGGCTACAGGAGATGACAATGTCATACTGTATATCACACTATCAGAGGAATCTAAGGTAGAGTCACTCTAATATACTCCCCATTCTTCTCACATCACAGGCCTCCAGCTCTTCATCAGAGATGTGCACCTCCATTGGTATTCTCACTCTCAGGCCTCTCTCACTCACTTCTCCCCATGCCTGATCACCACATTCCCTCCTACCCAGTCCCCTCTTTCAATCAACTTTGGTTGGTAATTTAGTTTCCCCTTCTGAAAAAGATTCATGCATCCTCCCATGGGACCTATAAATTATCCAGTGTTTTTGGGTATATGAATTTTAATATGTTTATCCTGCAATTTATGACTAATGTTCACTTGTGAGTATGGACCATGTGTGTTTTTCCAGCTATATGTTACTCACCCAAGATGATATTTTCATGATCAATCCATTGGCCTGCAACATTCATGATGTCTTGGTTTTCTTTTTAGTAATTAATTATTTAATCTACTTACATCACAATTGTTGTCCTCCCTACATTTCCCCCCTGTCAACAGAGTTCTTTTCTGAAACCCACCTCCTTTTCTCCTCTGAGAGGATATTTACCCCTCTGTGGGACATCCCTCTTCCCTGGAACATCAAGTAGAGACATTATTAGGTGTATCCTCTGACACTGAGGCCAGACAATAGAGTCCTCTACTCCATATGTGCTGTGGTCCTCTGCCCAACTTCTCTATACTCTTTAGTTGGTAGATTAGTAGCTGGAGATCCTAGGGTTCCAGGTTTGCTGGCACTGATGGTCTCCCTATGGGGTTGCCATCCCATTCAGCTCCTTGAGTCCTTCCCCTAACTCTAACATAGGGGTCCCCAAACTCCTTCCAGTGGTTGTCTGCAAGTATAGGCATCTATCTCAATCAGCTGCTGGTAGTGACTCTCAGAGGACAGGTATGCTATGGTACTATCTGGAAGCACAATATGGTATTAGTAATAGTGTCATGTTTGGGTGCCCACCAAAGTGATGGATCCCGACATGGGCCTGTCACTGGCCCAACATTCCTTCAGATTCTGCTTCATTTTTGACCATACATTTTTTTTAGACAGGATCAATTTGGTGTCAAAATTATTGAAGATGGGTTGGTGTCCCCAACCCTTTACTGGGGGCCATGTTTAACTATTAGAGGAGGGTTCATCAGGTTGTATCTCCTCACTGTGGGGCATTTGGAAAATGTCACCAACATTAAGTCCTGAGAACCTCTCATATATCAGGTTATTGGGACTTTCTAAAGGTTCTCTCCACCCCTACTCCCAAAACCTCATCTACTACCCATGGCACATTTTTTCATTCATTCTCTTGAGCTTCTGTACGTCTCTTCTGTCTTCCCCAAAACCTAATGTGGCCCTCCTTTGGCCTTTATATAACTTTCTTTTAGACAGGACTCTGCCTTCCTCTGTTACCTGAGATTGTTTTGTTCCCCTCTTCTAGATGGAATTGAAGCATCCTAATTTGGGGCTTCTCTCCCTTCTTAGAGTCTGTGGGTGTATCATGGGTATTCTATAATTTTTCCTTACCATCCACTTAATAATGAGTACATATCTTGCATGTCTTTTGGGTATGGGTTACCTCATTCAGGTAGATATCTTCTAGTTCCATTCATTTTCCTGTAAAATTCATGATGTTCAGTTTTTAACAGCAGAATAGTATCCCATTGTCTAAATGAACTACATTTTGTGTATTCATTTTTTGGTTGAGGGACATATGGGTTGCTCCTAGTTTCTAAGGACTGCTATGAACATAGTGGAGCATGTGTTCTTGTGGTATAGTGGAATGTTTTTGGGTATATGCCCAGGAGCAATAAAGAGAGTTCTTCAGGTAAAACTATTTCCATTTTTCCAAGGAAATGCCAGATTGATTTACTGAGAGATATTTTAAGTATATAATCCACAAAGCTATGGAGGAGTGTTTATTTTTCTCCATATCTTCACCAACATGAGCCAATATTGAATATTTGATCTTAGCCGTACTGGTGGACATAAGATGGAAACTCAGGGTCATTTTGAGTTGCATTTCCCTGATGACTAAATATCTAGAGTATTTCTTTAAATGTTTAGCTGCCATTAGAGATTACTCTTTTTACAATTCTCTAATTAGCTTGGTAACTTATTTTTTAATTGAGTTATTTGTGAGATTTTTGAGTCTAACTTAAGTTCTTCATATATTTTGGATATTAACACTCTATTAGATGTACTGTTAATGAAGATGTTTTCTCAATCTGTATATTTTTGTTTTGTCTTAACTGCCATTGTTCTTTATCTTGCATAAACTTTTCACTTTCATGGTGTCCCATTTGTCATTGGTTGATCTTAGAGCCTGAACCATTTATTATAGGCCCAGGAAATTTTGACCTATGACAATACATTAAAGGCTATTTTCCATTGTTTATTCCATTAGATTCATTGTATCTGGTCTTCTGTGAAGTCCTTGATCCACTTGGATTTGAGCTTTGCACAAGGTAGTAAATATGGATCAACTTGTATTGCTCTACATGCAGACTTCCAGTTAGACCAGCACCATTAGTTGAAGATGCTTTCTTTTTTCCACTGTATAGTTTTAGCATCTTTGTCAGAGATCAAGTGTCTGCAGGTTTGCAGGTTTCTTTGGGGGTCTTCACTCCTATTTCATTGTTCTCACTGCCTGTGTCAATAACAGTTCCATGAAATTTTTCTTCACTATTTCTCTAAAGAAAAGCTTGATGTAAGGGATGGTTATTCCCTATATGTTCTTTTATTGTTCAGAATTTTTCTGTCTGTCCTGGATTTTTGTTTTATTTTTTTCCATAGTAAATTGAAAATTGCTCTTTCCTTTTTCTGTGCAAAATCATGTTGAAATTTTGATGGGAATTGCATTGCACGTGTAGATGGATTTTTGTTAGATGCAAATATTTGCTATGTTAATCCTACTGATGCATGAACATGGGAGATCTTTTAATCTTCAGAAATTTTTCTTTGATTTTTTTTTTTTTTTTTTTTTTTTTTTAGGGACTGGAAGTTTTTGAAATATTGATCCTTTACTTGTTTTGTTAGAGTTACAGATTGTATATTTGTGTCTATTGTGGAGGATGTTGTTTCCCTAATTTCTTTCTCAGCTAGTTTTCCATTTGTATAAAGAAGGGATACTGATTTGTTTCAGTTCATTTTATATCCAGCTAGTGTGCAGAAGTTGTTTAATGGCTGTAGGCATTCTCTGGTAGAAATTTGGGGGTCACTTATGCATACTATCATATCATCCTCCTCGAATAATGATACTATGACTTCTTCCTTTCCAGATTCCATCCCATTAATCTCCTGGAGTTCACTTATTGTCCTAGCTAGAATATCAACTACTATTTTGAAGAGATATGGAGAGAGTGAGCAGACTTTCCTTGTCCCTGATTTTAGAGGGATCTTTTAATGTTTCTCTCCATTTTTTTTATGTTGGCTGTTGTTTTGTTTTATATTGCTTTTTTATGTTTAAGTATTTACCATGAATTCCTGATGAAGGGGTTTTGGATTTCTTCAACATCCACAGTGATGATCAAGTGACAATATATTTTGAGTTTATTATATACTTGAATATGTTGATAAATTGCCATATGTTGAACAATCCTTGCATCCCTGTGTTGAAGCCTACTTGATGATGGGAAATGATATTGTGGACGTGTTCCTGGATTTTCTTTACAAAAATTTTATTGAGTTTTTTTGCATCAATATTCCTAAGCAAAATTGGTCTGAAGTACTCTTTCAATATTTGGGCTTTCTGTGGTTTAGGTATGAGAGTAAGTGTGGCTTTATAGAATGAATTACGTAGTGTACTTTCTGTTTCTGTTTTGTGGAACATTTTGAGGAGTATTGGTAATAAATCTTCTTTGAAAGTGTTGTAGAATTCTGCACTAAACCCATCTTACCCTGGTCAAAAATCAAGTGTCCATAGGTATATAGCTTTATTTCATCAACTGAAATTCTCATTCTTTGTTTAGTCTTTGTGTGTGATTGAGGAATCATGTTTACTGTGACCTCTTAAAATGAGTTTGTCTGTGTTCCTTATGTTACTATTTAGTGGAAATCTTGAGGAATATTGATATTAGCACTTCTTGCAAGTATTGTACAATTCTCTGCTGAAATGACCTTGCCCTGGGCTATTTTTGGTTGGCAAATTTTAATAACTTCTATTTCTGAAGGAGTTGCAGAACTGTTTAAATAGTTTATCTGATTTTGATTTAACATAGGTTTGTAGTAACTGTCTAGAAAATCATACATTTCATTTATATTTTCATTTTTTTTAAATACAGCCTTTTGAATTAATACCTAATGATTCTTTGAATTTCCTCATTGTCTGTTGTTTTGTCTCCCATTTCATTTCTTTCATTTTGAATTGTCTCTATGTTATTTTATTTAGTTTTGACTGACGATTTGTCCATCTTGTTGATTTTCTCAAAGAAGGAGCTCTTCATTTCATTGATTCTTTGTATTTTTTTTCTAATTTTCTAATTTTGATTATTTCCTGTCTTCTACTCCTCTTTAGTATGCATATTTCAAAAATAATGTAATCTAAAATTCCATTACATGAAGGCAGAGTCTAAAGCAAGAAGGTAACAGAGAGATTAACTCCAACTCACATTAAACAATTGGAGTCTTTATGATATCCTTTCATAATGTGATAGAAATTTAAAATTTCCAATTAGCTTTGTTACAAACCTACATCATGTCATTTATAATTGTGTTGCATTTTCTATTGTGAGGACATGTAACCATATGTAAAGTATCCTATAAGAGATAGGATCACTGTAAATTGTATTGTGCTTTTCTAAGTGAGTCTTAAGGTGTAACCTCTTTCTTTTCTATTGATTTTGGTTTGTTGTTTTTCTTTCATTTCCAACGTTTCAATGCACATCATCAGAGTATCAGCTGAGTCTATGAACTCTTAATGAACATGTGGAGAGGGCTAATGTTAGAAGCTCTGATTTATATATCAATTGTGACTATAATGGAAAAATCATACAATTGGGATAATTGACATGAATTTTTATATACCTTCTGTTATACACAACTCAGATTCCAAAATTCACAACAAAACACAACAAAACAAAACACAATAAGATATTGCAAAAGCCCTCATACTAAGGCTGAACAAGGCAACAGAAAGGAAGAAAGAGAGTTCCAGAATCAGGGAAGGGTCAAATACACATCACTTCCACAGTTAAGAGTCACACAAATAATAAATAAATAGGTAACAGCCACAAAATATTCACTGAAGACTTGGAGCAGACTGATCATGGTCAAATGCATGAAGGTTCCATCTCTGTTAGACTGTAGATATCCTATTTAGTTGACTGAGTAGACCATGTTCTCCTGGTGACTTCATCCACTCTGACTTCTGAAATATTTTATACCCCCATTTCTACTCAGTTTACCAAGATCAAGAGGGATCCAATGGAGATCTCCAATTGAGATAATCTCTACATACTGTCTATCTGTAAGACTTTGCAGCTCCTCCTATCTACTGCCAGAGGAAGCTTCTCTGATGAAACTAGAAAAGACACTTATCTATGAGTTTAGTAGCATATCATTATTCACATATGATATTTCATTAGCTTTTTTTTTTTTTTTTAAAGATTCATTTAGTTTATTTTTGTATGTGTATTACATGTGTGCCTGAGAAAGTCAGGAGGTGTCTACCCCCTGGCACTTGGAATCTGGAAACATGGGTGATTGTAAGCCACCATGTGGGATCTAGGGACCAAATTCAGATCCTGTGAAAGAGCAGCAACGACTCTTAATTTCCACACCACCCCTCCAGCTCCAACTGATCATTCTTTACTCACTGGGAATGTCCTTGAGAGCTCCCAGGTGTGGTGTCCGTCTCATAACCCTCATCTATTACCAGAAGGTTGACGCAGGAGAAGCTCAAATAGAAAATTCTGCCTCACAAAAGGAATATCTTTTTGGAAATGAAGATAAAATATCCAGATGAGCCAACATGGATCTGCACCAAAATAAACTGAGATGCTTCTTAGGAAGAAGGAATATCATCCAAGACAGAAACATGAAAGTGCAGGAGACAGTGAAGAGCAAATATATACACTTTCACTCTGAGTGATCTGACACTTAGTGGGGCTGGCCCTTCCCCTTCTCATTTGGGTCCCAGCTCCTAGATTATTCGCCAGACCTCTCTGGTCTTCCATCCAATTCACGTTCTTCTCATCGCCATCCTCAAAAACTGCTCTGCAGCAGAAGCCACCATCTAACGTACCCTTTATTTTTGGTCCTTTATTGTTGGTTCTCTTCTGTCCCCAATACCATGGGAGGTTGGGAACTCTAGTTGGGTCATTAGCTTTTTCTTCTAATCTTCTGCCTTTCTTTCTTCCCTTCTTTCCTTCCTTCCTTCTTTCCTCTTCCTTCCTTCCTTCCTTCCTTCCTTCCTTCCTTCCTTCCTCTTTCATTCTTTTCTGTTTCCTATAGGCTGGTCATGTTTGGTTCTAGCCTAGGACTCTGAGTTATACAGTCTTTAGTAACAGGCCATCCAAGCAATGTTTCTAAAGTTAAATCAGTCATTGGTTGGCCACCTTCAAATGTTCTACACCATCATTACCCTAGCACATTTTGAAGGCAGGACAGATAGTAGGTCAAAGATTTGTGCCTGGAATATTGTTCACATTTCTGTTTTTTAGCCTGTAGAGTACCTACCAATACCAAAGAGATTAGAATATAGAGGTAATGCTCTAAGCAAGCATAAGCTTGACCTTTCCACATTCAGTGAATTGTGTGGATGTTGTCCAATGGTCCCACACTGTCAGTTTGCCCGAAGAAACTTTCCTTCCAAGCATCAGACTGGGTTTGCTGGAGTATATCCAGAAAAAGCTATTGAACAAAACTCAACTGAGATTCAACCCAGGCCCACCACTACGAGAGTCTCCACCCTACAATAGGTCACTACTTCAGACTCCATAATTTGTATTGCTCCATGTCTTAAGTAGAGTCACCCACATAAATTCCAGGAAAATTCTACTAACATGTGTTGCACAGGTCTTCCAAGTACCCTCCAACTCCATCCTTCTCTTCCCATACTCTATCTGTTCATCTCACTCCCTACTTACTTTCTTTCACTTGCAGCACAACCCCTTGCCCAATCTACTTACAAAATCAATTCCATTTCCTCTCCCAAATGAGATCCCAGAGCTCCCACTGGAGTTCTTTTGCTATAACTAACCTCTTTTGCTATGAGGATTTTCACTTGCTTGTTGCTTACTTGATAACTTTTACAAAACATATTTGTCTCTCTCGTCTTGATTATTGTAGTCTAGATGATGGCTTTCTAGTCCTATTATTTTTCCTGAAAACTTCATGATAGCATACTTTAACAGCTTATAATACTATGTTGTATAAATTGACCATATGCTTTTATCCATTTGTTGGTATACAGACATCTAGATTCATTACATTTTCTAGGCTATTACAAATTAAAATGCAATAAACAGAGTTGAGCAAATGTTCTTGTGGTAGGATAGAGGTTCCTTTGAGTATATACCCAAAAGCTGGTTCCAAAGCAGAATTGATTTCTAGTTTTTTGAAGAACTGCTATATTACAATTTATAGTGGCTGTGGAAGTTTTCACTTCCACCAGCAATGAACAAATGTTTGCCTTGTTAAACATCCTCACTGGCATGAGATGTCACTTGTGCAATCGATATGACCCATTCTGACATGTGTCAGGTGGATTGTAAATGTAGTTTTGATCTACATTTCACTAAGAATCATCCCTAAGAATATTTATCATTCCTTTAAGTGTTTCTTATGCATTTGAGATTGCTCTGTTTAGACCTGTAACCCTTATAAATTAGAATTATTTGTTTGTTTGAGTTTTAATGTTTAGTTTCTTGAATTCTTGCATTTTGGATATTAGTCCTCTATCAGATGAAGGGTGGAAAATCTTTAATCATTCTGTAAGCTGCTGCTTTGTCCTGATGTTCTCTTTTCCTTTAAAGAAGTTGTTCAGCTTTATGAGGTCCTACTTATTAATTGTTGATTTCAGTGCCTGCATGGTTGGTGATCTATTCACCAAGTAGTCTCCTATTCCGATGTGTTCAGGGAAATTTCCCATTTCCCTTCCCATCAGGTTTAATGTGTCTGGTTTTATATTGAGGTCTTTAATTCTCTTTGAATTGAGTTTTCTTTCTCTCTTCCTTTCTGTATACTTTTATGTCTTTCTTCCTTTCTTTCTCTCTTTCCTTCAGGAATAGTAATAGATATGACTCTATTTGCATTCTTCTACAGGCAGATATTCAGTTTGACCAGCACTATTTGTTGATGTTCTGTTTTATTCTGTGTGTGTTTATGGCTACTTTAGTATATATCAGGAGTTCCAGGGGTGCTGATGTGTATCTTAATCTTCAATTTGATTCCTTTCATCAATATGTTTTATTTTCTGCCAATATGATACTGGTTTTGTTATTTTATTTTTATTTATTTATTTATGTATTATAGTTTTATTTTTTTGGTTTTGTTATTTTAACTTTGTAGTACTACTTAAATGCAGGGATAATGTTACCTCTAGCAGTTATTTTGTTGTTCAGGGTTGTTTGGGCTATCCTAAAATTTTAATTTTTCCATTTAAAGTTCATAGTTATTCTGTTAAGATCTGTAACGAATTGTTTTGGAATTTTGTTAAGAATTATTTTAAATCTGTAGATTGGTTTTGTTATGATGGCCATTTTTACTATGATAAGTATAGTGATCTAGATATTCAAGCTTTTTTATTTACTTATATTTCTCTTTTGTCTTTATTATTTTTTAGTTCATTCTTTAATCTTTTTTACAGTCTAGTTTTTATCCTCCACCCAGACCATTCTCAAACTGTTCCATGTCACACCCCTACTCCTCTGCTCCCCATGTTCAAGAGGATTACACCCCCACCTCCACTCCCTGGGAGACCCAAGACACTCGAGGATTTGGTGCATCTTCTCTGACTGAGTCCAGACCCTGCAGTCCTCTGATATATATGTGTTGGGAACCTCATATCAGTTGGTATATTCTGCCTGGTTGGTGGCTCAGTGTCTGAGAAATTCCAGTGGTCCAAAATAGTTGAGACAGCTGGTCTTCCTATAAGGTAGCCCTCCTGCTCAGCTTCTTTCAGCTTTTCCCTAATTCAACCACAAGGAGTACCAGCTTCTTTCAACTGGTTGTGTGCAAATATCTACATCTGAGTCTTTCAGCTGCTTGTTGGGTCTTTGAGAGGACAGTCATGATAGGCCCCTGTTTGTAAGCACAACATAGCATCATAAATGGTGTCAGGCCTTGGAGCTTCCCAAGAGCTAGATATCAATTTGGACAAACTGATAGACCTCCTTTTCCTCAGGGTCTACTCCATTGTAGTTCCTGCAGTTCTTTAAGACAGAAGCAATTATGGGTCAGAGTTCTTGACTGTGGGATGGCAACCCCCTCCCTCCCTTGATGCCCTTTCTACTGGAGGATAATTCTGTGGGAAAACTGGGCCGCAGCTGGGGAGGCTGCCTGGAGACTTCCACCACGTGGTGGGTCCCACATCCAGGAGAAAGTCTAAGGTTCCAGAGGCTGGAAGATTTGGCGATGGCAGGCCCCAATGATAGGAGGAAGTCCTTGGTTCCAAAAGGGTTTATTATCATGGCAGATGGTGGATGGATCTGGATGTACCCCCCCAAACTCAGGGCAGACCTGAGTTAAGTAGGGAGGGAGAAAGGGGGAGGTTCTGGGGGCAGTTTAATTGGCTCCACCCTCTGGCCTTCATTAGTATGTAAATCTCTAGGGCCTGAGGCCTGTAGTCACACCCTCTACCTGTGCACTTTGGGAGGGGCTGTAATGGCCTACGTGACTGAACAATGTAGATCCATGGAGATTAGACTGATTGTCAGGACCATGGGTTCTGGGGACGTGACCAAACTCCTGCCATTTCTCCCTTGGAATCTCTGGGTTCTAGGCCCATGCCCAGCCAAGAACCAGGATACCCTTTATGCAGTCCCACATAACTCTACAAGTTCCCTCTTGCTACTGTAAAGTGTTTCATCTAAGGTCCCTCCCTATGAGTACTGAGAGGATCACACATCTCAAGTCTCTAGTATATTCAAGAGGGTCCCTCTACCTCTTACTTCCAGAGGTTGCCTGTTATGATTCTTGATGCTATCCCTCAGTCCTTCAGTTCTGTTCCCCCTGCCAATACCTAATCACCTACCCCTCTTTCTGTCCCTGTCACCTTTCCCAACCAGGTCCCTCCCTCCCTTCCCCCTTCCTGTGATTGCTTTCTACTCTCTGCCAAGTGGAATTGAGACATCCTCACTTGGGTTCTTCAGCTTGTTAGCCTTCTTGAGTTGTGTAGATTGTATCCTGGTAATTCTCTTCTTTTTTGGCTGATATCCACTTATTAGTCAGTACATACCATGCATATCATGTTGGATCTGAGTTACCTCACTCAGGATGATAGTTTTTAGTTCCATCCATTTGCCTGAAAAACTCGTTCTTTTTTTTTTTAATTAGTTATTTTATTTATTTACATTTCATGTGTTATCCTCTTTCCCAGTTTCCACTCTGCAATCCCCATCCCATCCCCCATTACCTTGCTTCTATAAGGATGTTCCCCACACAACCACACACTCCCATCTCTCCACCAAAACATTCCTTTTCACTGGGGCATCTAGCCTGCATCTGATCAAGGGCCTCCCCTCCCATTATTTCCAGTTAAGGCCCATTAAACTGATCATTGGTTTCCCAATAGAGGAGTTAGAGTGAAGACTGAAGGAGTTGAAAGGATTTGCTACCCCATGGGGAGAACAACAATACCAACCAACCAGAGTCACCAGGGTCTAAACCAACAGCCTGGGAGAGCTTAGGGAGGGACCCATGGCTCCAGCTATATATGCAAGGGTGTTATTGGTAGGAGAAGAGATCCTTGGTCCCATGAAGGCTGGAGGACGTCGTGGGGGGAATTCAAGGGTGGGGACGTGAGGTGAGGGGTGAGGGTAGGTTGGGGTACACTCTCATAGAAGCAGGAGGAGGGGGGATGGGATAGGGAGTTCCTGGGAGGGAGGGGGGAAATGGGGTAAGGGGAGAACAACTGAAATGTAAATAAAATTTCCAATTAAAAAAAAAAAGACCCCTTCAACTCCTTCAGTCCTGCCCCTAACTCCTCCATTGGAGGACCTTGTGCTCAGTCTGATGGTTGGTTGTGGGCATCCACATTTGTATTGGTCAGCATCTGGCAGAGCCTCCTAGGCAACTGTTGTATCAGGCTCCTGTTAGCAAGCACTTTTAGGCATCGGCAATAGTGTCTGGGGTTGGTGTTTGCATGTGGATGGATCCATAGGTGGGGCAGTCTGTGGATGGCCCTTCCTGCAGTCTCTGCTCCACTCTTTCTCCATGTATTTCTTATAGACAGGAGCAATTCTAGGTTAAAATTTTATTGATCGGTTCACTAGGTGAGTGGTTCGATCCCTCAACAGGGAAGCCATGCCTTTCCTCTGAATATGTTCTCAACAGGGTCTCCCTCAACCTTGTCAGGTATTTCAGCTAATGCCATGCCTATGAGCTCCTGAGAGGCTCTTGCTTAATAGCTGAGTAATATCCCATTGTGGAATTGAACCACATTTTCTGTATCCATTCTTATATTATTGTAAGGACATGAGTGTTTTTCCAGCTTTTCACTATCACTAATAAGGCTGTTATGAACATAGTGGAACATGTACAACTGTGGCATGGTGGGGCATCTTTTGAATATATGCTGAATAGTGGTATAGCTGGGTCTTCAGGTAGACTTATTTCCAATTCTCTGAGGAACCTCCAGGTTTATTTGCAGAGAGGTTGTACCAGTTTACAATCACACCAGAAATGGAGGAGTGTTCCTTTTTCTCCACATGCTTGCCAACATGTGTTGTCACCTGAATTTTTGTTCTTAGCCATTCTGATTGGTATAAGGTAGAATCTCAGGGTCATTTTGATTTGCAGTTCCTTGATCACTAAGGAATTTGAACATTTCTTTTGGTGCTTCTCAGCCGTTTGAGTTTTTTCCATTGTGAATTCTCTGTATTGTTCTATAACCCATTTTTTGATTGGGTAGTTTAGTTTCTTGGTCTTTAGCTTCTTGAGTACTTTTATGTTTTTGATATTAGCCCTCTATTGGATGTGGTATTAGTGAAGACTTTTTCCCAAGACATAAGTTGCAAATAATTTTTGGAAAATTTTATGTATATTATCATATCATTTGACATAGTGATACCATGACTTCCTCTTGGACAATTTGTATCTGCTTGATCTCCTTTTGTTATCTTATTGCCCTAGTTAGAACTTGGGCTACTATATTGAATAGATATATCACATTCAAATTCTTTCTTCAAATATTTGAACTTTTTCTCATACAAATCTTCTAATTGCATGGCTAAATTACCTCAAGATAATTTATATTATTTAAGGTCATTGAGAAGGTGATATTTCCAGTATATATCATTTTATTTGATAACTACAAATAAGGCCAATATATTATATTTTTTCCATATAAAAGATGGCATTGATTAGCTGGTACCTAGTCTTTTCAGTTTTGTTCGAGGACAGTTACTAAAAGCTTCTCTTCACAGTGTTCTGTGTATCTGGGACATAAAAACTGCTTCATCAATCTCTGTTATGGTCATATAGGGATTTATTTTAGCAATATAAGAAATACAGAGGTGGATGTTCATGGCTAACTATTGAACTGATCATGGGGTACACAATGGAGGAGTGAGAGAGAAGACTGAAAGAGCTGAAAGTGTTTGAGGCCCCATGGGGAGAGCAAAAATGCCTACCAACCAGAGCTCCCAGGGTCTAAACTACCAGCTTGGGAGCACATAGGGAGAGACCAATGCTCCAGCTGTATATGTAGGGGAGGATGGCATTGTTGGGCATAGATGAGAAAGGAAGTCCTTGGTCCAGAGAAGCCTGAATGCCCCACTTTGTGGTAATTCATGGGTGGGGAGGTGGAAGTGGGTGTGAGTGGGGGCACCACATTCTCATAGAAGCAGGAGGAGGGGCAATGGGATAAGGAGCTCCTGGATGTGGGGAAAATGGGGAAAGGCGAACACATCTGTAATGTAAATACAATATGCAAAAAAAATACTATTATAGACTTCTATAGACTATTATAGACGCTGTATTTCTATTCAAGAACTTGTGAGTAGACTAAGCACTTAAACATTGGGCAAAGAGGTCATAAATTTTTTGTTACTAACTTTTATATTCTTTTTTGTATTAATTAATTTATTTATTCGTTCATTCCTTTTACATACTGGTTATGCACGCCACCCAGATCCTTACAATCAATACTGAAAATAGTCCACCATAGATCCAGTTATACAAAACATGGGAATATGCCTGTGCCTTTCCCCTAGCCTTGAGCAGGCCTGAGAGACCTTGTTTACCACAACAGACCAAGTGATGAGGATCTAGGTAGAGTTACCCACTTTGGCTGCAGGGAACTAAAAATAAGAACTGCCCCGGGGTTGCTTGGAGACATCTCTGGCCATACCTGTGACCAAGAACGGATTATCCCACCCATCTCTCAGGCTGAAACTAGAAAGGTTTTTTGGCTGGTTTTTCCTTTTAAACTGAGAGCTGAACATTAAAGCATTGAGTCTTGATCAAAGCACTTTGTCTTGGCTTCATCTCTTCTCGCCTTCTGTCCCCGTTTCGTTCCCAGCCCCCTTTTCAGGTGATCCCAGTTGACTCTTGACCATGGGCAGCTACAGGTGGCACCCCATGGGGCCTGAAAATGGAGGAGCAATTGTGGTAGTTATTTTTTGGAGGCCATGTTTGCAGGAAGTGTGTTTGATGGTATTAATGGCATTACTAATCCTCTGAGAGATGTTAGAGTAGAGCCGCCCCTAAGAAAAGGGAGGCTAAAACATTGAACCAATCGATTTCAGGTCACTGGAAAAAAGACATGCTATTTTGCAAGAGATGCTGTGTATTTCCGTTAAGAGGAAATGAGACACGGATTTATATTACTTCCAGAGTAATATGGATCAGATATCATAGAAGACAACTCTGGCTACAGACAGGAAAGAAAACTTCAAGAAGACCAAACAGGACAGTAAACAAAAATTGCTGATCCCTCGGCAGGGGAATAACCCTGAAACTGACTTAGACATAAAAATGTCTCCAGCTAAATCAGTTTATTGATCAAACTGTCTCAATAAAGAGATGATTGTCTTACACCTGCTCGAACAAGGAGCAAAAATTCATCCTAAATTGATCTGTGCACCTTGAAAAACCATACCAATATCTCTACACAAGTAAAAAGTTTGGTCATAAATTTCATGTAGTGCAAAATGAAACATCAAGGTACAACTCTGATAAGATTCATCCTCGGGGATGCTGAAATATCCTGCTGTTCCAGCTCCCTGCCTCACCTGATGCTATTTATAGAGACTTACTTGCAGAACAGCCTCAGAAATAGGTGCTGATTCATTCCCTTTATCTATAATTTTAGATGGATCTAGTCAGAACTTCAGTAAATCCCTAAATTTTCTAAGCACACAGAGACTGTATAACAAATGCTAAAGCTATCTTTCCTATGTTTAACATTGCTTCCAATTTTCCTGAACCTTCTAATCATTATTCTTTTTTTTTTTTTTTTTTTTTTTTTTTTTTTTTTTTGGTTTTTCGAGACAGGGTTTCTCTGTGTAGCCCTGGCTGTCCTGGAACTCACTCTGTAGACCAGGCTGGCCTCGAACTCAGAAATCCACCTGCCTCTGCCTCCCAAGTGCTGGGATTAAAGGCGTGTGCCACCACCGCCCGGCTTTTCCTAAACCTTCTTATCCCTTAAAAATAAAGTAAAATATTATACTCATACTCCAATCCAGCAGTAAGCACCTATGGAGAGTCATCATCCCAATGACTGACAGGTTTGAGTGTCTGGTTACGGTTACATTATATGGTAGGTAGGTTGTCATTTTAAGGGATGATTTGGAAATAGTAATATTTTGGGACAGGGAGAAAACTAAATAAAGAGCTGAGACTCAAGGATTTCTGTCTTTTCTTTCCTCTTCTTTATCCTTTCTTTCATAGGTAAAGGGAAAAGTGTTGGAAAGGGGGAATAGAGTAATATTATAATAAATTAGAAATAAAGGGATGGATTACTTAATTTACTCTCTAACCATAATTTTATAATGGTAGAAAAGTGTACTTTTGATGCGTAACTGAAGATATCTTTTTATTATATTGAAAGAGAATCTATATATTGATACATGTTTAAGGTTTTCATTGGTATAAATCTTTGTATAGTGATATGAAATCCAAAACTTAATATTTTTTCCTTAGATATGCTAAAAGAAGCTTAGAAAAAATCAAACCCCATAGCCAGAGATTTCTTCCTTAAAAACATTATCTGAAAGTGTATTACTTCAAAGTCCAGGCTAGCCTGCCAGGGTCTCCAGAATGAACACTATGATAGAAGGGTTATGGCAATGCAGGGTATAGGAACATCACATCAGATTGTGTCCATACCTCAGACTTTAGTAGCAGCAGTAGCAAACTAGGGAATCTGCTTTATGTCTAGTAAAGAATTCACTGACACCATGTAGCTGTGTTTGGTTCAGAATGAGAACATGGACTTTGGAAAAAGGAGAAAGGTAGGTGTGAAATTGTGAGAAATCCGAGGAATTCCATAAATGGAAAGAAAAATGGAGAATGAAACATAGAAAGGAAAGAAGGGAGAAAGAAAGGAAAGGAAAGGAAAGAGAGAGAGAGAGAGAGAGAGAGAGAGAGAAGAGAGAGAGAGAGAGGAGATTAAGAGAGAGGAGAAAGGTGTTCCAGCTAAATAATATATGATGAAGGGGTTGAAATTATGGTATGTATTCAACTGTATTGAACACAAAATATGACCAAGTGGGAAAGGAAGTGAACAAAGTGGTTTCAGGGATGTATGCAGTTTGTGATTGCAGGGAATTACAGCCTTAGTAAATATTACTTAAATCATGGGATAAAAATATATGGTGTAGAGAAAAGAGATCCAGACGAACTAGACATAAATCTCAGGTTTACAAGTCTTCCTATGGTGTTTTAGTGGGGTGGTGGACTTTGAAAACTTTTAGAACCATAATTGTTCCTTAACACATGACTGGATAATAAAAAATTTATATATATATATATATATATATATATATTATACACACACACACAGACATAAGTTATAATGCAATTTAGACATAAAGATAATTGAAATTATAAATTATAAAATTAGAAATCATGTAAAGTATCTAGATCCATGAGGACTACACTTTCATGATCTTTCCTAATAAATTTATATCTTCAAAACTTCCAATGTGACTCTAGAGCATAGAGTAACCAACAAATATAGGAATGGAAAAGAAGTGACCATGGGAGAGTTGGAGAGCAATAGAAAGGAAAATATTTTAATCTGAAGGGGCAAGTGAAAACATATATAGGTGGGCTCTCTTTAGAAAAGACAATGAGATAAATATGGAAGGAGGGTTGAGATAAATATCATTAAATGTGTTTAAAAATTCATGAGGAATCATGCTATTAAATATCTACCTAAAATAGGTATAATACATGAGTTAATGTACAAATATACACATATAGTTTACATAAAAATTATACATCTGACTGATAATTCCTTAACCACAAGGATATTGACCATAACAAAAAAAAGCAACACCACTAGGTTTGAAAATTTGTCTCTTGAGTTGTTGATCACAGATGTCCAAAAACATCAGACCAGAAGCTCAGAGCCCAATATATGAGAACTGATCTGAATGCTTGTCCTTGAGGCTTATAATTCTTGGTACCATTACTATGTAAACTTCTCCAAACAGGAAAACAACTAACAGTTTTACCAAGTAGCACCTCTGAACACATCAAAGAGCAAAGTGACATGACAACCTTTAGACTACAGTATTGACATTTACACTTTAGTGGAAATAAACAGCCCAGTTTTGCATGACCTTGATGAGGACAGAATGACATGGCTCCTGCCCCTTGAGCAGGGCCAACAGGTGTGGGGTCCCAAGAGTGTCAGTGACTGCTCTGGGTTTCAAGCCATATTTGCATAATAATGTACATATTTTCACAGTTCTCTAAGGATTGTACTGCATATTAATATTAGTGACTCCAGAATAACTAGAAATAGCATAATTCCAGTAGTTAAGAAAGCATGTATCTCTTCAGCAAAATTGTAAATGCTGGAACCTTCAGGACAGCCCTTAAGGTTGTGAAAAAGAAATCTATAAACATAAGTTCAAAAATATATTATTTCTCAGCTTTGCAAAAAAATAAAGGGTTCAATAGCAATTGAATAAGGAGTTTCACAGAACTAAAGGAAGAGAGGCAGCTACACTATGTGCCAGCTTGTCATAAAGATACAAAGACAGGCACATGGTAAACAGATTTCTGAGTTCAAGTTCAGCTTGGGAAACAGTGAGTCCAGATACAGATGTGGTTGGAATGGTAATTCCAGGGTAGATCACACCCAGTTTTCCTACCCTCTGCACTAAACATAAGCAAACAGATCTCTAAATTCTTTTGTAATGTTAAAAAAGAAAAAAGAAACATACTTGTCCATTTCCTAAGAGTCAGTGGGCTAAGATTATGAAATGCAGATTTCTGGTCTGGTCAACAGGTAACCTGGAATAAATAACTTACTTGATATGCAAATTAAAACTGTTTTTAGAGTTTGTTTTTTTGTTTTGGTTTGGTTTGGTTTTGTTTGTCTGTTTTGACTGCATGGGATGAGCTAGCAGAAAGCAAAAGAAGTTGAAATTGAAAGTTTTTCCTAGTGAGACTTGAACTACCTCGAACTGTCTGAAGAGTAAAAGCAGCTCTTCAAGAATTTTTTCTAACAGGATTTCTGATTTTAGTCAGAAATCCATGGAGGGCAAACACACCTCTTTTAGAATTGTTTATAGATATTTAAGTATTTTTTCTAGTAAGATTTATGTCCAATGTCAGAATTACTTGAAGGGCTGACACAGAACTTTTAGAAAAGTTTTCTACCAGCTATCCAGAGAAGACTGTCTGAGGAGTGAACACAACACTTTTAGAATTGTTTCTGGTTTTCTGATTTGTTTGGAAAATGCAAAAATATATATGTGTGTGTATGTGTGTGTCTTTGACTATTTCATCTGTCATTGGAACTCTTTTCTTCTTGTCCAACCCCAGTTTGAGGCCCATTGCCTATCTTATTTTATTTCTGTTTTGTTGTGTTTAGTTGTTATCTCATGAAAGTCACCTCTTTCCTGAAGGGAGACAGAGGAGGAGTAGATCTAAGTAGATGGTAAAGTGGAGCAGCTCAGAGAAGTGGAGGAAAGGGCAACTGTGTTTGATAATTATTATATGAGAAAAGAACCTATTTTAGTAAAAAGTTATAAAACCTGAAGTTACATAAAAAGCATTAGAAATCTTGATAATTATCTTTATTTTGTAGAAGGCATTCATTTTCCATTTATTTGTGATTTTCAGGGATAGAACACAAAGAACTTAGACACAATAAAAGATAAAATAAAATGCTTAATTGTCATCATTTTCTCTCCATACAATTAGATCTCAACAACTTTTATAATTCTCTGTCCAGTTGGCCTTAGATATCACTGGTGACATATGTCTTAGTGAACTCCTATCCATAAACCTCAAGTAGTCCTTTCATATACAAAATGTTTCAAGACAGTATTCCTGGGAAAATGTGAATAAAAGTATACTCATCTTAGATAGAGAATCAATGAAAAATGAAGTAAAGTTGTTCCCAAATATAACTTCATGAATTAAGAAGTGTTATTGGGATAAATTAAAAGAAATATAGATAAGTTATTATTTGCAGAAGAAAATATGTTTCAAAAAAAGATGCATCACTAAGGCCTGCCACATCATTTGACTAAAAATGATATAGTTATAGGATAGAAAGTAATTTCTAGTATTCTGCTAAGTGGAAATATTATTATAATCACTCCAAATGACTTATTAGTAAAAATTGGAACACAACATCTCTTAATTTTCCTTAGACAAGGTTCTTGAAGTGGATAGCAGTTAACATAGGCATGCCTACCAACTTGTGATTGCAGAGAAAATGAAAATCTGCAGAGTACTCAGCTGAAAATCAAGCACATATATCATACCAATCTCACTGAAACTCATTTATCATTTCTGAATATTAAATTGAAAGATTATAAGAGACAGAGGTAGCTGATAATCTCAAAGAAACTATAATTATGGACATAACTGGAGCTACTTACTTGGGTCATTTGTCAGCCTAGAACTTTGCTTCAAATGGAGATGGAAAGCTCATTTTCCAGTCATTTTTTTATGTTTTGTATTATTACAGAGGCCCCTGTGAGTTCGCTAATAGAAGCAGGGTTAGTACAAGACAAGTGAAAGAGCCCAAATGTAGCTAGTTACATTCGGTCTCTCAATTTGTACAATTTCTAGTTTCTGGAAAATCTCACATAACTCTACAGAAATGTTGACTTCTCTAGGATCCTGCCTGAACTTGCCTGTCATCTTACTGTTTTTGGAACTGTAAGAACTAAATAAAAATTATATAGCATACATAAAGAAAACATATCACTCACAAGAACCCACATTTATTTATAACTAACAAACTTGTTATAGATTAAAAAGAAAACAAATTATTCACAAAACCGACCTATATTTATAATTAACTAAGTTGTGATAGATTAACAAAGTGAGAACAAGCAAGGTAATTTTCTCAGCCAGTTTTTGCTTTATTTGTTTTTTTTTTAATGGCAAGCAGCAATTTCTGGTTATAAATAAATAATTAATTATTGATTTTTTTTAAAAGTAATGATGTAAAATTTTAAAGAATCACAAATCTATGCTCTTACATAAAAACAATCAATCATTTCTACTTTAAATTTTCAGGGTGCACATCTACTCATTAACAATATTTTATGAAATCCTATCAACAAGGTAAGGGCAAAAATGAGTACAAGTAGTTAATCACCAACATAACTGTCCTCTGAGAAGCTCCACATAGAAGCTGACTAAAACAGATGCATATAAACAGAGCCAAACACTGGACAGATTTCAGGACATCTTATGGAAGGGTTGAGGGAGTATTAAAGGGCTTGAGGAGGAGGGTAGGAACTCCACAAGATGATGAACAATGACAAATAACATGTATATTTACAGGCTCTCAGGGATTCAACCACCAACCAAAAGAGCATACATGGGCTGGAGGTAGGTGGCCCCACACTTGTACAACAGATGTGCTTCTCAGTCTTCTTGCGGATGCCTCAATATCTCGAGCAAGTTCTGTCCTTAAGGATGCTTCCTGTCTGTGGAATCTGTTCCCCCACAGGTCTGCCTTGTCTGGCCTCAGTGGGAGGTTATGTGCCCAAACCTGAAGAGACTCGATGACTATAGGTTGGAGGATACCCAAAGCAGCCACCAACCTCTCAGAGGAGAAAGCTCTGTCCTAACTCATTTATACCCTAAAAATATAAAAAATAAAAAACTATTAAAGATTTCTGCCAACAAGCCAATTCTTGAATATGCATAGTAGAACTCCCATTGAATTTATTGAATTTACCACGGCTTTGCTTCTATGGATACAAGAAGAAACCTCAACCACCTATTAGAGTTAACTTTTATTAATATTTATCAATTCATTAAAAGTTTTATACACTATATCATAATCATAGTGATCATTGCTCCAAAATTCCTTTAAATATGGCCTGTTCTTCAATTTCTTTTATTTTAAATCACATAAGATTTACCGTGCATTTCTCAACAACTTTTAGTGTTCTGCCTACATTGCATGTGTTCAGCTTAACAGGTAGTCAAAATTATACAGTAAAGTATAGGTTTCAATCTTTCTAAACCTATTTAAATAAGTGTAATTAAAATCTTTAATCTCCCTTGAAGAGCACCAGCCAGCAGAGGTAGTGGAAAAGAAAAGGTAATATGGCAAAGGATGATGTGGGCCCATTTTGAAATAGTTCTTTGATGTGAATCCATTCTGCATTGCCAGGATATCAGCAGTTCAGTTCATATAAATCATTAGCAGTAGCTCGAACACCCTTGAAAACATTATGCATGAATCAGCAATGGCAGATCTATACAGAATAAAACACGAGGATCTGCAAATTGACCTAGGTCGGTAGAAGTGACAAGGAGCTGCCAAAACACCACCAGAAGTTCTTTGGTGCATTTCTCTCTATGAAGTCATGAAAAAGGATAACCAGTAAATAGTGGAAATGCGATTCAATAGCACACAGCATCATCAGCAAAGATCAGAGTCAGCAAGGTACACTGATGATCAGTAAGGAATGGCAAGGCATACCTATACCACACAGTGTCATCCACTGTCTATTGGGTTATATTAATACTCTTCCAAACATCATGTGTTCTGCCAAGCATCTGCTCTAGGAAAACAACACATGCACTTTTTAAAGGCTTGTTCCAGAAAAGAGCACATGTCTATTCTCACTTGACTGCTTCAGCAATAACATCTTCTCATAAGACAGTTTCCAGAAAAAAAATAACAAACCACACTGAGTCTCCTAAGAAACCAGAAATTTACACTTCAGTAAAGTGAACCTCTCTCTTTACCACCACCTATGCTGCTACTAAGATTTCATATATTGTGGGAAATTTAAGCCTATCTTCCTCTTCTATCAGTAATGGGATATTGTCTTGATTTTAGCATGCAAGGGTCTTATGTATGCTTTCACACAATAATTGTGCAGACATATATAAAACTTCTAAATACTAGACTCATGAATCAATAAAAAACAAGCAGTTATATTTACTCGTATTTGCTGGCATCTATAGTGTTGGTCTTTTTATGTCCTTTACAAGAGGTAGAGAAAACCCAATAGTGACCATTTTGTACAACAACAACAAAGAGCTCCTTGACAATGTGCCCACATGAGCAAGTGTGGGAATAATATAGCAAAAGAAACCAACCACATTATAATAAGATCATAGGCTCAGTCAATGAAATGTAGTCTATATGTAGCACTATTTATTGAGCTAAAAACCTGTGATTGTCCAGACCATAAACTATAAGGAAGAATATGATAAAATAATAATTAAATGGATGTGATTTTTTCATATATTTCACTATTACAGGGAAATTTGAATGACAAAAGTGACCAAAGATTAGATCTTCATCATTACAAAAACACAATGTTCAGTTTTTCTTTCTTTCTTTTATTTTTACAAGATTATAGCATGTTTATATTCTTTTGATCCAGGTAAAGCAAAATTTAGAAAGAGGAAAATCATGACTCATCAAAAACGGGCTTAAAGTAGGAAAACACATAGCTATGATACCTGTAATATTCATTGCCCACCAATTGGGATCACGTGAAAGAACAGCATAGCCATGTAAAATGGAAGATAGTGTATACAACACTAAAAAGGTAAAAGCCACTACCAGAATGGACTGAGTGGCTCTATTTTCAGCAGAGATTCTAAGAGAAGCACGACTATGAAGGATGTGTTGAACCCTTTCTTGTGTCTGTAAAGTATGACAATCATGAAGGTGCTGGAAACTACAATGAGTAGAGAAAATATGATTTCTGGAAACACACAAAATGCTGCATACAATAAATCTATTATTATGTCACGGCCTTGAGTGTGGCAGATATCATAATCACTCTTTTGTGTCTCATTTTCTCTGTTACTCTTGGTAGATGTATATAAAGGGAAAAGCATATTCAGTAACAAAAACAGGATCCAGCAGACGGAAATGGACAGGCCCATACACTTTCTATTTTTAACTTTAAATTCCTTCCAGCAGGAGTTCCGGGGCTGATGGTGACTGCCTGAAAGACACTCAAGAGACAGGTGGTGCATATGGACATACACCTGGCAATTCTTTGAACATAAAAAATGAGTTTGCACCCAACATTATTGAATAACTGCTTTAACCCAAAAGTTCTCATTACCTTAGGGGGTCCTTGAGAGAGAAGGATCAAAGAGTTGGATGTGAATACATGTATAAGAATCATATCTATGATCTTTAATGTGTGTTCTCTGTGGTAAAGGACTGGATAGTAGAAAAGAAGGGAGAAGTTTCCCAGAATACCAACTAGAATCTCAAGTGAGAGCACTATTCCTACTACCATGTCCCTAAAGTCGATTCTGTCATTCAGCATTTTTTCTGAATAATGGCAACAGTCATGTCTCTGAGACAAAACATGGACTGAAGTTAGCTAGATTGAGCCATATTTATTCAAGAATTACAGGAGCATGTTCAAAGTCATTTTGTACATCAAAGCAACATTCTGTTTCAAAACAACTATTTTATCATCATTAATAATTTTCAATGAAAATTTTGAAGTCTGAATGCACCTGTTTCTGAACAGAATGCCCACTACATTCTGGAGAAATTTGAGCATTAAGAAATAATGGTACTCCATACAGTGAGAAGCAATTGCTAATGAGTTCAGACAGAATGAACTACTTCTGCAATTCATTCATATTGGAAGGAAATAGACCTTAATCAACATTTTGAACATGAAAAAATTCTTATGGCCCTGATGTGACACTAAAGCTCTAAAATTGTATGTGTTATATAGTGCAGTGAATATATAATCTTAGAAAAATGTTTGCAAAGAAGGTTAGAATACTAAGTATAAGTCAATTTTAAAAATTAGAACATGTACAGTGAGAAAGAGCTTTTATCAAATTTCACTTAAACTCACACATGATGCCATATGTATGCTTGATTCAGGCTGTGGGAAGAAGTCAGAGCAATATTGCCTTGTGTGGTGAACTCTTATCACATGACAAGACAATGAAAATAGATTATTCTATATACAGAACATTGTATATACGAAACAAAATACAAAATGATGAGTAAAAAGAAAAGAACATCTAGTGTTCTTATTAGATTTACTGTTTTGTATCATTATACATTAGCATAGATGCAATGGGAAAACATTGGTGATATCAGATCTTATTAATGATGGGGATAATGTAGGTATCTCAGGAACTGTTTGTAGCATTCCCATGAATGAAAGTATTTATCAGGAATACATATGAACACATCTGTCAAAAATCTCACTTTTGAGATGATTTCTTCAAAGACAAAGTTCACAATGTATAAATAAGCAGTCATTGCTAATAAGAGATTTCCCCACTTGTCCATTGCAAGTGCGCTGACTCAGATGATACACAGTGAGATTCTCTGTAACAATATAAATGGAAGAGCAAACCATTCAAAAAAGTAAAATGCATCAAAAATTTCACAGGAAAATATGAGTTCCTACATAGTAATTTAATTTATATGAAGCACAGCATATGTCCACATTGATTAAATCTTCTAAATGTTGAAATAGAATATGAACCTATGGCCTCATAATCACACACAAACTCAAACACCTGAGGAAAAAATATTGATTTAATGAAAAACAGTGTTAATAAATATAGTTTTCATTATCTTTTTAATATATTGTGAGGTAGAGTAGTTCAGGTAGTATCTCACTCTAAAAATTATCCAGATCTAGCCTAGATGTTTCTAACATCATACTTCTACCACATATGGATTCCTGTAATTCCTACCAACAAGCAATTTTTTATTTATTGATGGGAGTGTTGTAGAAAAACATGAGTCTCATTTTCAATTACAGTGAATTATTTTTAAATTTCCTATCACAGAATCAGAATTCAAATTGTTGGATGGGTTGCTTAAAAGAAGTTAGTCTTTTTAAAATGAACAGCATGGAGGCAAAGAACAAGATCATGCAATGAATAAAAAAAAATAACAAGACTTACAAATGTTAACGCTCTTCATAATATGAATTCACTATGATGCTCCTGAATTTTTGTTACACTTGGATAAGCAACTTTGTGTGTTACTTCAAATAATTAAGTCTTGCAAAGAACAATTGACAGAATGTAAAGTTCTTTACAGAAAAGACATGCAAACAAAGCACTCATGGGAGCTCCTTAAGTTCAGCTCACCTGGAATAATTCTCTTGTTGAGGCAGCTGGAAACACTCAGGAAATTGTATCCAAAGTTGCATCTTCCATGGAAAATCTGTGAAGACAGAAATAATAATCATAGTTACTGACAGATACTTCAACCTCAGAACTGCTATGAGCTTGGAAACACCTTAAAATCAGTAATTTGAAAGTAGAATTCAAGCAATATTTAATAATAATAATGACCCTGAGTCAATAAAGAGAAAGACAAAATAATTAGTGAAGAGAATACCAATGAATTAATTTTTATCCTGAGTCCCTAAATCATTCTGCTATTATATAATTCCTACCTGTTTTAAAAGCCACAGGATAATTGTAAAGGAACACAAAGTGTGGTTATATTTCCCACATTAACCAAGTGTTCTCAATGTAGAGTACTTGCTAGCAGGTTATTTGGTTAAAATTCTCCCTAAACTTATTTGAAAGCTTCAAAGAGACGTAACAATAATCACTGTATTGGTAAGGTTATTCCATACCATCTGAAAAGTCTAAGAGAATATATGTAGATGTTTACTTAAATATAAAAGGTAGTTTGGAAAATCCAGGATCTGGACTCTACTCCCTGAGGGCATGGCTCTTTGGGTACCTGAAACAACCCAGGTCAATCAGATGAAATACCAAGGCCCTAATTCCCGTCTTTCTGGGCCCCATGAATTCTTAAATGTCATGCCTCCATCACCACAAATGCATCTCTACTAGCAATCCAGTATCACTCTACTTCTCAACTTTCTATGCCACAACTCTGCTTGACTCATTGAAGGTAGGCTTCAAGCCAGGACAACCAGAGGCCTGCTGCCATTAGAAACTATCAGGAGGACTGCTATAACCAGGGGTTACCAGGCAAGCCAACATCTGAGACAATTATATGGCTAAACATACTCAAAATTAAAAATCATTGTCCTTCTTCATCAAATTCTGG
Source organism: Mastomys natalensis (assembly GCA_021653895.1). Classification (NCBI taxonomy): domain Eukaryota; kingdom Metazoa; phylum Chordata; class Mammalia; order Rodentia; family Muridae; genus Mastomys; species Mastomys natalensis. The sequence continues at coordinate 59,782 of JAJTUV010001085.1, forward strand.
ATATGCTAACACACTTGAAGAGCCACACATGGACATTAAATCTCATCTTATGAAGATGATACAGGATTTTAAACAAGAAATAAATAAAACCCTTCAAGAAAACCAGGAAAATACAGTGAAACAGGTGAAAGCCTTCAAAAAGGAAATAAACAAATATAAAAAAAATAAAAGACATATAATCTAATAGGTAAAGGATCTAAAGAAAGCTGTTCAATACATAATGCTGGAAATATAAGATTAAAGAAAACATAAACTGAATCAATCCAATGAGATGGAAAACCTAGAAAAGGGAACAAGAATGACAGACACAAGTATCACTAACACAAAGCAAGAGAAGGAATAGAGAAACTCAGGAAAAGAAAATACAAAGGAAGAAATTCATACAACAGTCAAAGAAAATATGAAAGCTAAAATGTTGCTAACATAAAATGTGTAGGAAATTTAGGACACTATGAAAAGACCTAAACAAAGAACAATAAGAATAGAAGGAGAAGACTCCCAACTCAAAGACCAGAAAATATCTTCAACAAAATTATAGGAAAAAAATTCACTAACCTAAAAAAAGAAGTGTCTACAAATTTACAAGAAGCTAACAGAACACACTTGAAAAGCTTTAGAATAAAAAGAAGCAATAACAGCTATGAAGAGTAGATGGCAGAAAAATCAAACTCAGAGCTTGACTTATTGGTTATATATATATAAAAGAATATAAATAGATCCATATTTATCATCTTGAAGAAAAAACAAGTCCACAGATCTGAACATTAAACTAGATATAGTAAATATAGTAGAAGAGAAAGTGGGAAATAATGTTGAACACATTGGTACGGGAGACAACTTCTTGACCAGAACACCAAAGACTCAGACTCCAAAATAAACAATTATTAACTGGACCTTTTTGGAACTGAAAATCTTCTGTACAGTAAAAGACACTGTCAGTAGTACAAAATGGCAGCATAGAGATTGTGAAAATTTCTTCACCAATCATACATTGGACTCAGCACAAATATGCAAAATACATAATGTTCTCAAAAAGTTAGACAGCAAACTAAATAAGCCAGTTTAAAAAATGGTCTACAATGCTAAACAGAGAATTGTCAACAGAAGAATCTTGAATGGCCTAGAAGCATTTAAAGAAATGTTAAATGTCCTTAGTCAGCAAAGAAATGCAAAGAAAATTCTAAAATTCCATCTTAAACCCATTAAAAAGGCTGATAATTATTAATAAAAAGAAAAAAAAAATCAAGCAACAGCACTTACTGGGTAGTAGTAGAAGCATGGAGAATAATCTTCCATTGCTGGTGTGAGCGAAAACTTGTAAACCACTTTGGAAATCAATCTGGTAGTTTCTCAGTAAATTGAAAATAGTTTTACCTTGAGGCCAAGCTTTACCACTTTTGGGCATATAACCAAAAGATGACCCACTACACTAAACTAAAATAAATACATACATGTATCATATGTACTGACTTATGAGTAAATACAAGCCATAAATTATAGAATTAACAAGCTACACTCCATGAGGACAAAAAGATAAACAAGAAGGAATGGACAATCTAAGATATTTTAATCTCACTTTGAAGATGGACCAAAATAATCATGGGTGGCAGAAAGAAGGAGGGAAATGTGTTAGAGGAGGATAGGGAGTTTCAGGATTAGGTGTGGGGAGAGGCAGGAGAGCTGGCCAGAGCACTGAGAAAAATTAACGAAAGTCAGTGGCTGACATAGTAAAGGTGTGCGGGACATCTCAACATTTTGCCAGGTACATGGAATGAGGGAAACTCCATAGACTTTATGGAAGTGATATTACTTGAGACCCCTAGCAGTTGATATATGGAACTGGAAGTGGTCAATTCCCATAGTCAGGAAGAATCCCCAATAGAGTGATATGGACACCAATCCACCCACAAAATTTTCAACACAAAAATGTTACTATGTACAAGAAATGCAGGACAAAGATCCAGGGGGAACTAGGCAGTGACCAAATTTGAGACTCAACCAATGGGCAAGAAGCAATCTCTGACACTATTAATTGTAGTCAGGAGCTGAGAATAACTGTCCTCTAAGACATACCCCAAGCAGCTGACTGAAACAGATACAGTACAAAACACACAACCCAACATGGTAGAAAACTCAGGGATCTTATTGAATTGTGAGGGGGAGAACTGAGGGATGCAGAGGGCAAAAGATTTCCACAGGACCCTAAGGGCTTTCTGAAAATGAAGCACCAACCAAATAACAAACACAGGATTGACCTATAGTCCTAGCACATATGTAGCAAAATGTGTATCTTGGTCTTCATGTGTGTCCCCCAGGAAGTAGAGTGGGATCTGCCCCTACATCTGATGCCTGCCTGTGGATATTTTTCTCCTGACTGTGCTGCCTTGCCTGGCCTTAGTGGGAGAGGAGGTGCTTGCTTTGCAGAAACTTGATGTGACAGAAATTTGATGTTGGGGGATACTTAAGAGGCTTCATCCTCTCAGAGAAGAAGGGGAGGGAGGGAGGAGGTTGGATCTGGGTAAAAGGATACCTGGAAGAGGGAGGCAGTGACTGGAATGTACAGTGAACAAATGAATTAATTAATGATTATAAAAGGTAGTCCTGTGCAGTTTGGTGACTTGAGAAATTAAAACATACACTGGCTAATTGCACAGAAAATCACATAATTTTCTGCTGAATAACTATGTCAGCTACATTTGGAAATGCTGACCTGATACTCAGTATCTTTCCATACTATCCTAAAATGGTGTGCATCATATAAAAATTAAGATTTCTTATACAAAGTCACTCATCAGATCCTACCTATGCCTGATTTGAATTTGATAGGTTAATATAGACCCAATATTTTTCACATCAAAATACTTCTATGATTTCATGATAAAATCTGGATGATATATGTAAAATGAAGATTAGAATAGTATTGACATTTTCTTTTTTATTGGATATGTTATTTATTTACATTTCAGATATTATCTCCTTTCCCTACCCCACCCCCAGAAACCCCGTATCCCATTACCCCTCCTCTTTTTGCTTTTATACCATTTTAATTACATGCAAGTATTAAGGTTATTTCTAGATTGAGGAACTAACAATACAATAGATGCAAATAGTCAAGGAACAATCAAGACAATAAACACAAATAATCAAAGAACAAGAAAGGCATTAAACAAAGTCCTGTGATCACTCCCATGATCAGTGTTTCTAAGGGCTTATCAGGATGACTTAAGTATCTCAGGCTACTTCCCTAGCCCAAAGTCATTTTCATGCCTCAAGCCTACTTCTTTCTTCTAACCTAAAATTTAGATTCCTGCCTGAAATTACTTCTTTGTTCTAGCCTAATGTCAGATTCCTGCCTGAAGCTCATTTCCTTATCCATGCCAATGGCAGATTCCTGCTAAGCAGCCCATTTCCTTGTCTTTGTCCAATTTCAGATTCCTGCCAAGCAGCCCCAAAACAATATCACTTTTATGAACTTTGTTCACAACAATAATCAGGTATGAAACAAGAAAACTAATCTGTGAATTAACACTGTGGATTAGATCATTCCTGAGATGAACAGAAGCTTAATTACTAAACTGTTGAATCACAGTTGAAAATGTATATTCAATCTCTAGAACTCACATAAAATAAATAAGCAGTGTGTTATCATGTGATCTTTCAAACGTACTTTTAAATGTAGTTTAATTATAAAATAATTATATAATTGTCCCCTTCTCCATTCTTTCTCCATAGCCTCTCATTACTCTTCCTTGCTCAAAGTTACATCATGACCCTTTTTCAGTAATTAATGTTACATAAATGAATAGATACAACATACATTTAATATATATTTATGTACATATATTTATACTCATACATTCAGATATAGTTAGGCATTTATGTGTAGTTATGTATTTCCTAATATGCAAATACAATCTATATAGTGCTAACTGTACCATGTTGTGAGCATTGACCAGTTGGTACGGAAATCCACATCAAATTGAAATGCAGATTTTGGAACTCATTTCTTACTAACATGTCTACACATCAGTGCTTACGCATAAGACTCACAGACCATATAGAAAAGAAAAAGGCATGATTATAAGAGCCAGGGAAAATGGTAATTTGCTTTGATAATCTTGCTCCTAGGAATGTTAGAAGCTATACACATAAAGAATTGCCAGTATGACTGTGTAAACACGAACAAAATAGGAGTGACAGTAGGTATGCTATTGTCATTTACTGTTGTCACAACACTAAAAGTAGAGTCATACACAAAAAATTACTTGTGATTACTGAACAGCCCACATAGTGTTATTAGAGTAACAGGCAATTGGGAGATCATGTCCGAAAAACAAAACAAATGCATTTTGTCTAAAGAAGACCAACTGAGATTGTCCTGTGAATAAACAATCACAGTCAATGGAGAATGAATCTAAACTTACAGAGAACCTACAGATAAATACAGGCACACAAACAAAATATATTTATATATTAGCAATTTAAAGTTAAAGGGTTCTATTGATGTATCTACAGGTTTAGTCAAACTTTTTAGTCATAAAGTTTATGAAGGTCATTTAACTACAAGACATACATAAACAGAATCTGAAAACATGAAAAAATATATTAATTGTATAGATTTAAACAAAGTAAAACTATGTGCTGTGAACAGAGTGCTATGATCAACTCTTTGACTGCCATGAGCAAAACTATAGGTACAACCAAAGCCAACCATGAAAGCTTGAAAACCTAATCTTAATGATATAGGGACAGCCGAATCTCACTTAACAAGGAGCAATGACATAATGAACATGATGCCTTTTCCTAGATGAAAAAAAAAAAGAGCATTGTACATAACTGCACATGACAATGTCCTCTTCACTGCAGCATGGGCCCCCAACTTCAAAAAGAAAACAGTCTCTGAATGAATAGCACTGATTCTTAGATCCCTACCCATTTATACATGTTAGTCTGCAAACAAACAGGTTTTATTAAAGAAGCTGATTTAGGTTCTTGATTTTTGTTCCAGAATTTAATTACTATAATTTCATTTTTATTTTTATCAAGCACTAGAAGCTTTTCTCCCAGAATCTATGAAAGCTATAGTTTAAAATTCATGCAAGATTCATGTAAAATATGGAAACTTGGAAACATGACTGAAATAATTACTGTCATTTCTAAACAACTTTGAAGTCAGATTCAATACATAACTGGGATGATTCACCAATAGTCAGCATCAGACAAGATTTTATCACACACTATTCGAAACATCATGGATTAGTACCAGGTTAGGGACATTCTTCTCTTTAGCAAATCTGCCTATAATCCAGAAAATTTTCTTTTTCCTTAGCTGACACTTTTCTGCAAGAGTTTCTACCCCAGAAAACCTTTTCTGGATTTCCACTCATAGCAGACTTCTCTTATTCTGCTTACCAGATTCAGTACAAATTGCACACCTTGCACTTTTCTTCAGCAGAACCTTCAGCTCAGTGTCCAAATCATGCCATGACTATCAGCACTGTAGGAGAGAGAGGGAGAGAAACTCAGAGTTAAAGGTTCATAGCTATATCCCCTCAGAATAGGAAACTTCATCTCACTTGTACTGATAGTGACAACACTTGCTTTGGAAGCCAGTAACTTTTCTGAGACATTCTTATAGCTTCTAGTTATCAAAGCTAAATTCTCTCTCTCTCTCTCTCTCTCTCTCTCTCTCTCTCTCTCTCTCTCTCTCTCTTTCCCTCTCTCCCTCTCTATCTGTCTCCTTGTGAGTGTCTCAAAATAGACAAAGTTCAGGGAGAATCTCTTGAGATTCCATTATCACTGAAGGATTCTACAGAGAGAAAGTTCTGTGAACATCAGGTTTGGAAGTGTGAGAGACTTGTAAGCAAGCCAGTGTGTCTAATTGGACCCCAACCTAGTTTGGGTTCATCAGATCCCACAGCTGTTTCACTTTAGAGTACTAGCATGGATCAAAGAAGAGTCAGAAGGGAATTGAGGAATAGATAATAAAGTATTAACTTACTAATGAAACATGACATCATAATCTGCACTGGAAAGCATTGCCCTCTTTGTACAACATGTTTCAAGTTTAGAATTGCAGGTACTTAAACATACTAGGAAAAGTTACAAATATCATCCCAAACATTATAAGAAGTCTGTAAACATTTCTATTCCTATGAAATTTACATGTATTGACAGGGGATACCCAGTGGGGGCCCCACCTTCTTGGAGGAGAAACCTTGGGGTATGGGAGGAAGGATTGTGGGAGGGTGTAACTGGGAGGGATAAATTAATTTACACACACACACACACACACACACACACACACACACACCATTATTCACTAAATGCCACATAATCCACTGTTTCTTCCTTAATCTAAACATGGAACAAATACTTGAGAAAACTTTTTTTTTTTGGAAAACGAAGTTTCCTTATGAAGAAAATAATTAATATTTATAATTCAGTAATTTGTGAATATATTTAAAATCTAAAACGTTCTTAGGATACAGCCTCTACACATTAAACACCCTGATGGTGAAATCTTGAAACTAATAGAGAATTAGTGATGTAGGGTCTGAAAATGGATGACTTTTTTCATACTTTCAGTCCTTGGCTCTCAAATCTTCCAGAAATTTCACAATTCATTAGAGTAACTTGCAAATAGAAAATGTTATATGTAATTCCAGCTCATTACAGGAAAGTTATCTTTATTATCATAAGCCAAAGAACAAAGATGATGAAGCATAATTCTTAAAATTTATTTTGTATTTAGTCAACGATTGTTCTCAGAGTTGAATTGCCAATGAACTAACTCTTAGAAAACAATGCGTTTAGAAATAGACAGCACAGAAGTATATTCGTAGAATGAAGAACACAAGACTTAAAATTACAAGAACAGTAGTGTGTCACTTGTGGTGCCTGTCCCAGTACACAACTATCAGCATCACTACAGGAAAGAAAACTGACATTCCCTTTCCCAACAACTACCACCATTTAATAGCACCTTTGCTAAATGTCCTATATTTCACCCACATTTTCCAGTCAATTTTGGGATTATCTCAATTTTGGGTTTTCATATGTCTTCATTAAGTTATAACAATTGATGTAATTCACAGGTGCATATGCACAGTTATGTTTAGAGCATATTGTTTCCTGGATGTTATCAACCACCTCTGACTTTTATTATCTTTCCAGTCACATTCTGCATAATACCCATGAGCCTCAATTCATGTATTTAACGTGCATGCATCATATATGTCTCAGTACTCTGTAGTCCCTTATTTTCCATGATTATTTATCACTTTGTGGGAATCCCTGTGTTAATTGCCATCTACCTAAAGAAACTCATCAAAAAAGAATTATAAGATATTGTGAACTACAGTTTTTGCACTACGTTAATAGGAGTCTTTGTAGAAAATAATATTTTCATTTAGTAAATTGTTAATAATAGTAGGTAATCACTATGTCTTATGTGATATCTTGTCACATTATATGGTGGGATATACTGATGAATATGTATTTGAATATTTTTTCCTTGTAACTCCTCAGCAACATTTGTTTATGTAATCTCAATAAAACTCCTTGCTTCAATCCCTATGCAGGCCATTCTCTGGATGACTTTTTTTTCAGTCTCTGCTCCACACTTCATCCCTGCATTTCTTTAAACAGGAGGAATTGAGAGTTAAAACTTTTGAGATGGGTGAGTGGCCCTCACCCTCTACTGGGTGCTATGCCTTACCTCTCAATACGGTCTCTATAAATTTTCTCTCCCCTTGGTTGTGTATTTCAGCTAATGTAATCCTCGTTGGGTCCTGAAAGCCTCTTATTTGTCTGGGCATTTGGGACCTTCTGGTGGCTTCCTCCAGTTCCCCATCCTTCATTGCTACACACCTCTGTTCAATTTCCTAACCCTTTGTACATCTTCTACTTCTCCTCCCTCACCTGATCTAGCCCTCCTTTTACTCTCCTCATCCTCAGAGTGAAAGGCTGGAAAAAAATGTTTCAGGCATATTAACCCAAGAAAGAAGCCAGAGTTGCCATTTGAATATAGCATGAAATAGACTTTCAAAAGTTATCAAACAAGATTGAGAAGGACACTTCATACTCATCAAAGGAAAAGTTCACCAAGAGAAAGTCTCAATTCTAAATATCAATGCCCCAAATGTAAGGCCACCAATATTCATAAAAGTGAGATTACTAAAGCTCAAAACACACACTGAATCTGACACAATAATAGAGACTTCAGCATGCCACTCCTACCAATGAACAGATCACTGAACAGGTCATTGATATATAACCTCAATGGAGACAGAATGAAACTAACAAAAGTTATGAACCAAATGCATTTAACAGATGTCTACAGAACATTTCACTCCAGAACAAGAGAATACACCTTCTTTTCAGCACCTCATAGGACGTTCTCTAAAACTGCCCATTTAATCAAACATAAAAAAAAGCTTTAAAGATATAAGAAGATAGAAATAATTCATACATCCTATCAGATCATCATGGAAAAAAAAAATAGACTTCAATAAAAAACAAACAAACAAAAAAACAAAAAAACCCAAAAAACCAAGAAGGCCAATGTATTCATGGAAAGTAAACAACTCTCTTCTCAATGATAACCTTGTCGAAGAAGAAATAAAGGACTTTATAGAATTAAATGAAAATGAAGACAAAATAAACCAAAATTTATGGGACACAGTTCAAGCAGTGTTAAGAGGAAATTTCAGAGTATTAAGTGCCTTAATAAAGAAATTGGAAAAATCTCATATAAGCAACTTAACAACACACCTGAATGTTCTAGAACATAAAGAAGCAAACACATTCAAGATGAATAAATGACAGGAAATAGTCAAACTCAGAGCTGAAATCAAGCAGGTAGAAGTGAAGGGAACTATACAAAGAATCAACAAAACCAAGAGCTGGTCCTTTGAAAGAAATCAACAATATACACAGACTTTTAGCAAAACTACGCAAAAGACACAGAGACAGTATCCAAATTAACAAAATAAGAAATGAAAAAGGAATGACAACACAATAAAATGAGGAAATTTTTAAAAAGTCATCTGAACCTATTATAAAGCCTAAAAAAGTCTAGATGAAAACAGTATTTTCTACACAGATACCATGTACCAAAGTTAAATCACTATCAGATAAATTATCTAACCAGCCCCATAATCCCTAAGGAAATAGTAAAGAGTTCTATCAGACCTTTAAAAAAGAGTTAATACCAATACTCCTCAAACTATTCCATGAACTATAAACATAAGGAACACTACCTAATTCATTCTAGGAAGCCACAGTTACACTAATACCTAAACCACACAAGGACTCAAGAAAGAGAACTTCAGAACACTAATACCTAAACCACACAAGGACCCAAGAAAGAGAACTTCAGATCAATTTAGCATATGAATATTGATGCAAAAATACTCAATGAAATTCTCACAATTTGAACCAAGAACACATTAAAACTATCATTCCTCATGATCAAATAGGCTTCATCCTAACAATTCAGGGATGGCTCAATGTGCAAAAGTCCATCAACCTAATTCCATCAACCTAATACACTATATAAAGAAACTCAAAGAAAAACAGCCACATAATAATCTCATTAGATGCTGAAAAAGCCTTTGACAAAATATGGCACTACTTCATATTAAAAGTCTTGGAGAGATTGAGAAATCGTGGCACATACCTAAACATAGTAAAAGCAATGTATAGCAAACCAATAGCCATCATCAAACTAAATAGAGAGCAATTTGAAGCAATCCCACTAAAATCTGGGACTAGACAAAGCTTCCCACTCACTTCCTATCTTCAATATAGTATTCAAAGTTCTAGTCAAAAAAATTTAAACCATTAAAAAAAAAAAAAAAAAAGCTGGGCTGTGGTGGCGCACGTCTTTAATCCCAGCACTTGGGAGGCAGAGGCAGGAAGATTTCTGAGTTTGAGGCCAGCCTGGTCTACAGAGTGAGTTCCAGGACAGCCAAGGCTACACAGAGAAACCCTGTCTCAAAAAAAAAAAAAAAAAAAAAAGTTCCAGCCAGAGCAACTAGATAACAAAAGGAGATAACAAAAATACAAATTGGAAGGGAAGAATTCAAGATGTCACTATTCGTTGATGATATGATAGTATACTTAAGAGACTGTAAAAACTTTTTCAAGTAATCCCTACAGTAGATAAATAACTTTAGCAAATTGGCTGGATATAAAATTAACTGGAACAAATCTGTAGCCTTCCTCTACTGGAAGGATCAATGGTCTGAGAAAGAAATTAGGGAAATGACACCCTTCACAATAGCCACAAAAAAACCATAACATACTTTGGTGTGACTGCAACCAAGCTAGAAAAGATCCGTATGACAAAATTTGAAGTCTCTGAAGAAAGAAATCAAAGAAAACCTCAGAAGATGTAAAGATCTCCCATGCTCATAGATCAACAGGGTTTACATAGTGAAAATGTCATCTTACCAAAAGCAATTTACATTTCCAAATATGTTGTCCTCTGAGACTCTCACAAGAGAAAAGAAATGGGCTGTGGTGATTATCAACAGGAAAAATAGAAAAGTTATTGACTCCCAAAGCAAAAGCTGTCATTGTCAGGGCAGGTGAGATGAAATTTATCATTCTGAAGGAGGTAAGGTCATGGAGTTATGAACCATTATCCCATGGTTTCTGTTCCTCTTTCGATTACATTGCTGAAGGGCATGCCAGGAGCTGGACAATGAGAGGTAGCTTCTGCAGAGGAGAGTGAGGTGTGCAATTTGTACTGAGGCTGGTAAGTAGACAAAATAAGAAAGGTCTGGTAAGTGCTCATGTCTGAAGAAGGGATTCTAGGGTGAAAATACCCACAGACAAATTTCAGATAAGGAACAGGAACCATTCTAGGTTATATGCAGATTTGCTAAATAGAAGAGTGTCCCTGACCTGTTGCTAATCCATGATATGTGATAACATCATGTCTGATACAATTTGTGAATCATTTAAGTGATATTTGTATCTGATGGCAAATGGCTTAGTGATCATAAAAATTATGTAATTCATATATTATATGAATCATATTTTCATATCTTTATGAATCATATATAAAATTTAAAGTATGATAATCATAGATGTTGGGAAAAAAGCTTCATGTTTTTAAAAGAAATTAGAATAAACTGATAATCACTTCATTCTGGAACAAAAATCTAGAATTTGAAATAGCTTCTATTGTTAAAACTCTGTTTATAGGGAGACTTCACATGTATGACAATGATGTTTTAAATGTCAAGGATATTTTCCTCTTTGAAGTTGGTGACAGATACTGAAGGGAAGATGACATTGTAATAAGAAGTTTTGTACAGTGTTCTTCTAGGATGAATATTATGTTTATTGTGTCATGGCCCCTTGTTTGGTGATACTGGGTTGTTTCCAAATTTTCATAGATATGGTTTGGTCATGGCAGGCAAAGGGTTAACTATAGCATTATGTCCACAGCACATATTTTTTTATATTTTTAAAATTTATACAATGAATATAATTTTTCATGTTTTCACATTCTGTTTATGTAATTTATCTTTAAATGACCTCCACAAACTTTATTAATAAAAAGTTTAACTAAACCTGTGGATTAATTGCTAGTTTCTCAATGTAGAACTGAACTTAATAATTGCATTAAAAGGGTATAAAATCAAAGAGGAGGAGAAGGGATGGAATAGGGGATAATGAAATAAATGTAAATAAATAAAATATCCAATAAAATAAATAGAACCCTTTAATTTCAACTTGCTAATACATTAATAGCTTTTGAGTGTATCTGTTTTTATGTGTATGGTTCTCTGTAAGTTTAGATGCAGTCTCCATCAACTGTGCTAGTTCATTCAGAAGACAATCTTAGTTGGCCCTCCTTAGACAAAATACATTTGTTTTGTTTTTGAGAAATAGTCTCCCAATTGCCTGTTACCCTAATTACACTATGTGGGCTGTTTAGTGATCACAAGTAAATTCTTGTGTCTGAATCTCCAGTGCTTTGAATAAAAATGAATTACAGTAGCATGTCCACTGTCATTACTATTCTGTTCATGTTTACACAGTCATATTGGCAAGGCTTTATGGGATACCTTATGATGCTCCAAGGAGACACAGCCTCAAATTATCATTCTCTCTGGCTCTTACAAACATACTTTTTCTTTTCTAATGGTCTGTGAGCCTTAGGTGCAAGCATTGAATTGTTGATATCTTGAAAAGAACTGTGCTCTGAAATCTGCATTCAATTTTATGTAGTTTTCTGTATCAACTGATCAATGCTAATTGCATAGTACAGGTAGCATTCAATAGATTGTATTTATGTAATAGGAAATATATATAAACATGTATATGTCTAAATTATATGAAATGTTCATGTAAATATATTTATATATAAATGTATGTTGCATATATATGTTTATGTATATGATATCAATATATATTACATCACTTATTGATAAAGGGGGTCATGGTATACCTGTGAGCAAGGAGGAGTAAGTAAGAGAGAGGCTTTGGAATAAGGAAAAGGAATGGAAAAATGATATAATTATGTTATTAGTAAAAAACTAAATTAAAAATAAAATTTAAAGATTACATGACAGCACACTAGTTATTTATTTTATGTGAGTTCTAGAGATTAAATATATATTTACCAACTGGGATGTAAGCACATTAACTATTAAAGATTCTGATCATCACAATAATGATCTAAGCCTTAGGTCTATTCCACATATTAAATTTTTGTGAAACTAATATTATTCTAATCTTCATTTCAAGTGTAAATTTTGAAAATATTTTGATATAAAAAGTATTTGATCAATCTTAACTTCTCAAATTTAAATGAGACAGATATTTTCTGTTGATTAGACTATATAAGAAAACTTTATTTTATATGATCCAAGCAGTTTAGGATACAATGGAAATAAAATGAGTATCATTTGAACATTTCAAAATATATCTGAACACAAATCATTGAACACAAACATATGTGATTTTTGGGCAATCAGCCAGTTCATGTTCTCATTTCTCAAGTCACCAAACTGACCCATGTTACCTTTCGAATTCAGGCAATCACAGAATTTTCTCTCAGACTTCATAGATAGTGTGAAAAGATTTTAGCTATACAATGATTATTGTTACTCCTCATTGTAGTTTTCAATTAATTTTAAGTCTACAAGTTTGAAAGCCTTTTCAATTAAATTTCGAAAGATACATTAAATATGTACTCTATATTGAGATTTCTTAATTTAAGTTGATATGGGAAATATAACCACACTGTAAGAAAAAAAATCTTTTTGTTTGTTTTTAATACAATGACATGTATCTGTGAATTGCATATTTTCACTGTATAGTTATTTGGTAATTGTTCACAACTTAGGATAGTTTTGCTAGGGTTTTTTCCAACAGTCTGACTTCAAATGAGCAAGCATGGATGTGTTATTATGTATGAGAGTTTGTAAAATTTAATGAGAGCCCTTTACAGTATACCATGTTCTAATTTTTAATGTGAACTTATGGTTACAGTCTTCTAGCACTTATGATAAGCATTTTCTCATGGAGTATATATGTATTCTGTAGTATAAGTAGAACTTTATGGCTTCAGTGCAACATTTGGACTGTGTGAAATTTTTCCTGGTGAAAATGGTTAGCAAAATGTATTTCATTCTAATATGACTTGGAAGCAGGACTATGATGATTCTTAATATTTACATTTCTATGATGTGTAGTAGAACTTCTATTGATAAATATGACAACTATTAGATATCAATGTTTTCGCTAAAAATTATTAATAATGATAAAATATTTCATTTGGAACAGATTCTTGCTGTTTTGTACAGAATGGCCTTGAAAATAGTAGCTCCAGTGATTCTTAAACACACACATTCCAACTTAGAAAACTTCAATACATAACTTGACTCAGAGATGTGATTATTGCCATAATCTTTAAAAAATATGCAGAATGACACAATGATTTTGGGAACATGGCAATAGGAATTGTACTCTCACTTCAGAGTGCACTTGGTATTCTGGGAAACTTCTCTCTTCTTTTCTACTATTTAATCCTTTATAACAAAGAAGGCACACTAAAGGCCATAGATATAATACTTATACATGTGTCCATATCCAACTCCTTGAATATTTTCTCCCAAGGACTCCGAATGTTATTTGTAGCTTTTGGATGGAACGAGTTCTTCGATGATGCTGGGTGTAAACTAATTATGTATGTTCGAAGAGTTTCCAGGACTATGTCAATCAGTACGACCTGTCTCTTGAGTGTCTTTCAGGCAATCACCATCAACACCAGGAACTCCTGCTGGAAGGGACTTAAAGTGCAAATTGCAAAGTTTCTGGGGCTGTTCGTTTCTCTCTGCTGGATCCTGTTCATGCTAGTAAATATGCTTTTCCCTGTATATACATCAACCAATAGAAATACGAAAAATAAAACACAAAAAAGAGATATTGAATTCTGCCACTCTAGAGGCCGTGACAAAATGGTAGACTTAATGTATACAGCATTTTGTGTGTTTCCTGAAGTCCTGTTTTCTTTGCTCATAGTATGTTCCAGCACCACTATGATTGTCATACTTTATGGACACAAGAAGAGGGTTCAACACAACCTCCAAAATCATGCTTCCCCCAGAACCTCTGCTGAAAACAGAGCCACACAGACCATTCTGATCCTGGTTTTCACCTTTCTAACATTTTATACTCTCTCTTCTATTTTACAAGGCTATATTGCACTTTCACATGATCCCAGTTGGTGGGTAATGAATATCACAGCCATCATTTCTATGTGTTTTCCTACTATAGGCCCATTTGTGATGAGTCGTGATTTCACTGTTTCCAGATACTGCTTTACATGTATAAGAAATATAAAACTTCCGTAATCTTGAAATGAATCTGAAATTGTATTTCTAAATTATGAATATCTAATCTTGTTCATTTGTGCTATTCAAAATATCAGTGTAATAATGAAATAATATAGGAGCAGATCATATTCATTTAATAATCATTTTGCAGTAGAATAATACTATGTTCTCTTGTAACTTATGACCTGGAGAACCCCAGATTCTTAGGCAAATTAACTGCATAGTATAGACTACATTTCATTGATTAGGCCCATGATTTTCTTATAATGTGGTTAGTCACTTGTGTTTTGTTTTTCCCACCATTGCTTAAATGGGACCCCTTGTCAAGTCAGTGTTTTGTCATTGTTGTCCTCAAGGTTTATAATTGGGTTCTTTGCTTCCTCTAGAAGAGGACACTATGACTACCAATACAATGAAAACTAATAAAAAGTGATAAATGGAACTGCTTGAATTCCTCATGTTCTATGACTCTAGTATTTTCCAGTTATATATGTCTACATAGTTATTTTGTGACAGCATGCACAAGACCTGTGCAAGTTGAAGACAGACAATATTCCAACACTAGTGGATGCAGAAGATATGCATAAATTTCCATCACTACTTGAACTCCTAGTAGCATTGGAACGCTGGTAATAAATAAAGAGATTCCTCTTTCAGAAATGCTATGACTATTAATTAGGCTCAAAACATTCAGTGTTGGGAAGTACAGCAAGGAGTACATGGGCAACAGGAAATAAACATTATGGGATTTAAAATAAAATAATTTGAACACAGGGCAGATCTCAGAGAATGTTAGAGAAAGGTTGACTTTTAACAAGGTACTGTATATGTGTGTGTGTGTGTGTGTGTGTGTGTGTGTGTATAAACATACTTTTTAATATCCTTCAAAGATGGTTTTCCTTTTTTATTTCTTTTTTTCTTTTTTGTTCTTTTCTTGTTTTTTTTTTAAATTTGTTTTATTCATTTTACATTACAATCAAAAGCCTCCTTTCTTCACAAACCACCTTTACAAATACCTTCCCCCATTTTTCTCTCCTCTTCTCATCAGAAAGTGGGAGCCTACTTGGTTACTTGGGTACTGCCCTACCCTGAGGTATCAAGTCCCACATGATTTAGGTACATCCTCTCCTGAAGCCCAACCTGACAGTTCAATAAAGGAGGAAAGGGATCCAAGACAGGAAGCAGAGACCCAGAGAGACCTTGTTCCACATGCTAGAGAACACCAAGTGGCACATTCGCTAAAAAATGTAGTTTAAGAGGTCTATGTATAGTTCCTGCATGCTCCCTGAAGGGTAGCCCAGGCTTTGAGAGCTCTCCTGGTCCAAGGTTACTTGATACTGTGGGTCTTCCTGTGGTGTCCTTGACCATTGAACTTGCGCGCTTCTGTCTCTCACTTTTCCACAAGACTTCTCAGGCTTCACCTGATGTTTGTCTCTGGATGACTCCATCTGCTTCCATCTCCTGCTGGATGAGACCTCTCTGGAGAGAGCTACACTAGGTTCCAGACTACAAACAAAGCAGAGTGTCACTAATAGTATCAGTGGTTGGCTCTCTCACATAGGATGGATCTCAAGTTGGGGCCGACATATATTGGGTTTCCCCTATACTCAGACCCATCCACTCCTGCACATTGTTGTAGACAAGAAAAATTTGATATTGAAGGTTTGTGAGTAGGTTGATGTTCCCCTCCATCCTCTGGAAATCCTGCCAGGCTACAAGAGATGGCAATGTCATACTGTATATCACACTATCAGAGGAATCTAAGCTAGAATCACTCCAATAGACTCCCCATATCCTCTCACATCACAGGCTTCCAGCTCGACACAAGAGATATGCACCTCTTGGTGAGATTGGTATTCTCACTCTCAGGCCTCTCTCACTCCCGTCTCCCCATGCCTGATCACCACATTCCCTCTTACCCAGTCCCCTCTTTCCATCAAATTCTACTGGAGGCTAACGCTACAAGCTCCCTCTTGCCACTGTAAGACATTTCATCTAAGGTCCATCCCTTTGAGTACTGAGAGGCTCTCACATTCCAAATCTCTGTTACATTCTAGAGGGACCCTCTACCTCCTACCTCCAGAGGTTGCCTGTTATGAATCTTGATGCTGGCCCTCAGGGCTTCAGTCCTGTCCCCACCCCTCCAATACCTGATCATGTCCTCCTCTTGCCATCCCTATCACTTTTCCCACCCACGTTCCTCCTTCCCTTCCTCCTCCTGTTATTGCTTGCTTCTCCCTCCCAAGTGGGATTGAAGCATCCTCACTTGGTCCCTTTAGCTTGATAGCTTTCTTGAGTTGTGTAGATTGTATCCTTGTAATTCTGTACTTTTTTTTTTTTGGCTGATAACCACTTATTAGTGAGTACGTACCATGCATATCCTTTGGGTCTGAGTTACATCACTCAGGATGATATTTTTTAGTCCCATCCATTTGCCTGCAAAACTCATAATGTCATCATTCTTTTTAAAAAATTAGTTATTTTTTTCTATTTACATTTCAAGTGTTATCCTCTTTCTCAGTTTCCACTCTGCAAACCTCCATCCCATCCTCCATTACCCTGCTTCTATGAGGATGGTCCCCCACCAACCCATCTACTCCCACCTCACCGCCCTAATATTCCTCTTTACTGGGGCATCAAGCCTTCACAAGACGACGGTCCTCCCCTCCCATTGATGCCAAATAAGGCCCCTTCAGCTCCATCAGTCCTGCCCTGAACTCTGTCATTGGGGTCCTTGTGCTCAGTCTGATGGTTGGCTATAAGCATCCACATCTGTATTGGTCAGCATCTGGCAGAGCCTCTCAGGGGACAGCTGTATCAGGCTCCTGTCAGCAAGCACTTTTGATATCTGCAATAATGTCTAGGTTTGGAGTCTGAATGTGGGATGGATCCTCAGGTGGGGTAATCTCTGGATGGACTTTCCTTTCATCTCTGCTCCACTCTTTCTCCCTATATTTCCTTTAGACAGGAACAATTCTAGGTTAAAATTTTATTGATGGGTGGTTAGTCCCATCCCTCAACACGGGGGCCATGCCTTACCTCTGAATAAGGTCTCAACAGGTTCTCCCTCCACCCTGCGGGGATTTTTCAGCTAATGCCATCCCTATGGGGTCCTGAGAGGTTCTTGCTTAATAGATGAATAGTATTCCATTGTGTAATTGAACCACATTTTCTGTATCCATTCTTTTGTTGTGGGACATCAAGGTTGTTTCCAGCTTTTGGCTATTACAAATAAAGCTTTTATGAAAGTAGTGGAATATGTGCAACTGTGGCACAGTGGGGCATCATTTGAGCTTATGCCTAAGAGTGGTACAGAAGGGTCTTCAGGTTAATTTATTTCTAATTTTCTGAGGAACCTCCAGTTTAATTTCCAGAGATGTAGTACCAGTTTGCAATCTCACCAGCAATGGAGGAGTGTTCTTCTTTCTCGACATCCTTGCCAACATATGCTGTCACCTGAGTTTTTTATTTTAGTCAGTCTGATTGGTGTAAGGTAGACTCTCAGGGTTGTTTTGACTTGCATTTCCCTGATCACTAAGGACTTTAAACAGTTCTTTAAGTGCTGCTCATCCTTTTGAGATTCCTCTGTTGTGAATTCTCTGTTTAGTTCTGTACTCCCTTTTTTATTGCATTGTTTGTTTTCTTGGTGTTTAGCTTCTTGAGTTCTTTTATATTTTGGATATTAGTCCTCTATTGGATGTGGTGTTAGTGAAGACTTTTTCCCAAGTCGTAGGTTACTGATTTGTCCTATTGGATATGTCCTTTGCCCCATGGAAGCTTTACAGTTTCATGAGCTCCCATTTATTAATTCTTTATCTTGAGCCTGGGAAACTGGAGTTCTGTTTAGGAAATGTTCCCCCGTGCCAATGAATTCAAGGCTCTTTCCCACTTCCTCTTCTATTAGACTAAGTGTGCTGGTTTTATGTTGGGGTCCTAGATCCACTTGGACTTGAGCTTTGTTAAGAATTGTTTTTCTATTCTGGGTCTTTAACTTTTCCAGATGAATTTGAGAATTGCTCCTTCCATGTCTTTGAAAAATTGTGTTGGGATTTTGATGCAGATTGCATTGAATCCATATACTGCATTTGGTAAGATGGCCATTTTTACTATATTAACGTTGCTAATCCATGAGCATGGTAGTCCTCTCCCTTTTCTGAGATCTTCTTCAATGTCTTTCTTGAAAGACTTGAAGTGATTGGAAGTTATTGTCATATAGACCTTTTACTTATTTGGTTAGTGTAACTCCCAAGATATTTTATATTATTTGTTACTATTGTGAAGGGTGTTGTTTTCCTAATTACTTTCTCAGACTGTGTATTAGTTCTATAAAAGAAGGCTACTGATTTATTTGAGTTAATTTTATATCCAGCTACTTTGCTGAAGTTGTTTGTCAGCTGTAGAAGTTCTCTGATAGAATTTTTGGGTACATTTATATATACTATATATACCTTCTGCAAATAGTGATACCTTGACTTCTTCTTGGCCAATTTGTATCTGCTTGAACTTTTTCTCATACAAATCTTCTAAGGGCATGGCTAAATTACCTCACAATAATTTATATTATTCAAGGTCATTGAGAAATTGATATTTCCTGTATTTATTCTTCAGCCTACTTCTCATTTTATATAGAAATGGAAATTTTTTTCACTAAAACTTCTATCCTGATGTTTTGTTGAATGTTTTTTCCCCTGTAGAAATTCTCAGGTAGAACTTTAATTGTTATTTATATAAACTATCATGTCATCTGAAAAAAAAAACACTTTGACTTTTTTCTTTTCAAATTTTAGCTCCATAATCTACTTCAGTTTTCTTATTGTTCTAACTAAATCCTCAAGGACTATATTAAATGGGTAAGTAGATAGTGGAAAACCATGTCTTGCTTTAAGATTCTCTCCATTTAATTTGATATTGGATATAGGTGCTGTAAAGTAGATTTATCAAGTTTAGCAATATCCCTTGCATTTCTACTTTCTCCTAGACTTTTACTATGTCAGATAGTTAGATTTTCTCAAAGACTTTTTCTGTATCTATTGAGATGATTATGTGTTTTGTTTGACCTTATAATGTATACTTTGATTATGTTTGCATATATTTTATTAAACATTTCTGTCTATGTTCATAAGGAAAAACGGTCTGTAGTTGTCTTTCCTAGTTTACTCTATTTGCTTTTTGGAAATGTGTAAAAATAGCATCCACCACTCATTCTTCATTGTATTTGATAATGGCAAATATTGCCAACATATTATATTTTTTTCCATAAAAAATGACATTGATTAGTTGGTACATAGTCCTTGCAGTTTGGTTAAAGGAAAAATACTAAAAGCTCTGTCCTCACAGTTCTGTATATTTGAGACATAAAAACTGCTTCATTGATGTCTACTATGATCATATAAGGATTTATATCAACAATTTAAGAAATGATATTAAAGATTTCTTCATGTACCACTTTGTATTTCTATTCAAGAACCTGTGAGGAGACTAAGCACTTAGACATTGGGCAAATAGCTCACAATTTTCTTTGTTACTATCTTTTATATTCTTTTTTGTATTAATTAATTAATTTATTCATTCATCCATTTTCCATACTGGTTATGCACCCCATCCAGGTCCTTGCAATCAATATTGCAAATAGTTCACCCGAATACCCAGCTATACAACTCATGGGCATATACCCAATGTATACTCCACCATACCCCAAGCATACATGTACCATCATGTTCAGAGCAGCTCTAATAATAGCAGTCAAAAACTGAAAACAACTCAGATACCCCTTTACCAAAGAGTTGTTGCAGAAAATGTGGTTCATTTACATAATGGAATACTAGTCAGCTATTAGAAACAATGATATCATGAAAAATTATGATGTTTACAATTACATAGATAAGAATTACAGAATATAAGTACAGTTGTAGTGGGTTTGGCCTAATGCTGCTTATACTCTAATGTTAATTTGGATTTCAAAAAATTATTTGCAAATAGAGTCTGTACATACATACCTAGGACACTGAGGAATATAGCAATCAGTTGGTTCTGATTGGTAAATAAGGATGCCAGCAGTCAATGGTTGGGCAGGGTAGACAGAGGCAGGACCTTTAGAATTACCAGCCTTGAGACTGGATGGAGAAATGAGAAGGAGATCTTCCATGATGAAAGAATGTGGGGGAGAGGATAGATACTATGCCTGAAAATAGTGCAGGACAGAGAGGCATAGTCACCATGTGAAGGAGATGGGAGAATGTGGCCAGAGGATGCCCAACTGGGTCCAGGGTAGCCAAGATAAAACACAGAGTTTAGTATGTAATAACTCAGGATTATTAGTGTGGGGTGGATTAATTGCATGAATATTAGGCAATGGCCCTGCTATTTTGCTGCTTAAGGTTTATCAAATATAAAGACTATGTATGTGTTTCATTCAGGAGCATAAAGCTTTAGGGTAGATAGCAAAAAACAAAACACACCAGAATATATATATATATATATATATATATATATATATATATATATATATATATATATTCAACAGGTGGTGCTTACCCGTCTGATAAGAACTTACTTTTAAAATTTAACTGGAGATACAGATGGCTTAAACATTAAGATGGTGGGAGAATTGTTTCTTAGCAAGCTGAACTGAGCCACTTGGTTCTCCCCAAGCTGCACAGGTTCAGAACTAGGATAGAAGTTCGTGCTAGTTTAGTACGCATGATTCTGTGGTTTATGACTTAGAGCTAGGACACAGCAAGGCTGGCCAATATACATGTGTGGAGGCTAGTGATTCAGCTAGACATTTTTTCAGGTTCTGGTCTGCTGTGAGATGTTAAGCCAAGGAGACTAACAATTCCTGCTGGGAGAAGGTAGGGAGCAGAGTTCAAGCTTAACCTGTGGGAACAAGGCAGGTCACAGAAAGCAGGAAAAAAAATAGGAATGAAGGAGTTCAAAATTTAAAAATCAAGGCTTCACAAACAACCGAATTCTTGGAGTTCTAGAATTCTAGGATAGCTTAGTGTGGCATTCATTCATAAATCAGCCTGAGAATAGGCTCATATAGAAAACATAAATAGATAAATAAATAAATAGACATGCTCAGCCTTGTAAATGAAATAAAAAAGGAGGAGAGGTTGAGAGCTTTTGGGGCTGATAGGTAAGAAGCTGACATGGGCCAAAGATAAGGAAAGGGGATGCTTGGTAGGAATCTGACATTAGAATAGAACAAAGAAGTAATTTCAGGTAGGAGTCTAAATCTTAGGCTACAATAAACAAGTAATCTCAGGCAGGAATCTAAATATTAGGCCAGAACAAAGAAGTATTGAATATTTTATATATTTATAATACAGATGTCATTCCCTTTCCCCATTTCCCCACTCTAGAACCCCCATCTCATCCCCCTCCTCATTTATGCTTTTATACCATTTTAATTACATGCATGTATTAAGGTCAGTTCTAGGTTGAGGGTCTAGCAATACAATAGATGCCAATACTCGAGAAACAAGCAAGACAATAAACAAAAGTCAAAGAAAAAAAGGCATTAAACCCAATTATGCGAACACTCCCATTATAACTGTTTCTAAGGGCTTATCAGAATGACCAAAGTATCTGAGCCTACTTCCCTGTCCTAGCATAAGTTCATTTTCATGTTTGAATCCTACTTCCTTGTTCTAGCCTAAAATTTACATTCCTGTCTGAAATTATTTCTTTGTTCTGGCCTATTTCCTTGTTCTTGATCCATGTCAGATTCTTGCCAAGCAGCCCCAAAGACTCTCTGTCTCTCCCCTTCTTTTATCTCATTAACAAGACTGAGCCTGTCTTAGGTTGTTGAACAAGAATGCCTTCTTACCCATTATGGAATATGCATTATCAAAAGCAATGCACTTCTGTCTTATGTTGGTAAGGCTCTATGCAGAATCATACCCATCCTTGGTTTCTCAGGCTGTTAATTTAATAACTTTGTCTGGGGGTTCATTTTCAGGTTCTAGCTATGTACTTTGGCTGCCAGCCTGTTGATGTTGTTAAAGAAAAGCTTTAACACAATGGGCAGGAATAAAAGTATTCTCAGGACAAAAAGGGCTAGCATGATCAAGATATATACACCATTTTTGAAGCTTGACCAAAATAGAAATATTATCCTCAGGCCATAGGTAATTTTATCTGCAGTATCTACTGCATCAAAGCTCAGCAGAGCAGCATTCTTGAATTTCATAAGCTTTGTATGTATTGTTAAACTTAAGAGTGTTGTCAGAATTATGACAAATATACTGCAAATGTCATTAAACTTCTTTGTAATTTTAATGACTACCATTGTAAATTTGAGAACTAAAATGAATCCAATGATATTTGGCTTGACACTCAAGATGACTCCTTAGCCTTAAACTCTGAACCTCCTTCCAGTAATCTGAATAGGATAAAGAGCATCAATCCATTCATCCAAATGCTTATCTAAATCCTTTTGTATATTCAACACATTAGTAACTCTTTTTTGCTAAATGATTAACAAAAGTAGCTGTCTATTTTTTTTTTTTTTGGAAATTTTTTATTGGAAATTTTTTTTTACATTTCAGATGTTCTCTCCTTACCCCATTTCCCCCCCTCCTTCCCAGGAACTCACTATCCCTTCCCCCCTCCTCCTGCCTCCACGTTGGTGTACCCCACCCACCCTCCCCTGTACCTCACCTCCCCACCCTCGAGTATCCCCCCCCCACGATGTCCAGCCTTACTGGGACCAAGGATCTCTTCTCCCACTTATATATAGCTCCCTTGCATATATAGCTGGAGCCATGGGTCCCTCCCTAAGCACTCCCAGGCTGGTGGTTTAGACCCTGGGGGCTCTGGTTGGTTGGGATTGTTGCTTTCCTCATGGTGTCGTGAATCCTCTCAACTCCTTCAGCCTTCACTCTATCTTCTCCCTTGGGAACTCCATGCTCAGTTTAATGGTTAGCTGTGAGCATCTGCCTCTGAGTATGTCAGACTCTTGCAGACCTCTAAGGAGACAGCTATATCAGGCTGCTGTCAACATGTACATCCTGACATCCACATCAACCTCTACCTTTGGTGACTGCACATAGGATGGATTTCCAGGTGGAATGGTCTGTAGACGGTCCCTCCTTCAGTTTCTGTCCTGCACTGTGCCTCCATATTTGCACCCTTGAGTATTTTGTTACTCCTTCTAAGAAGGACTGAAGCACCCCCTACTTGGTCCTCATTCTTCATGAGCTTTTTGTGGTCTGTGAGTTGAGTCTTGGGTATTTCAGGCTTCTGGGCTAAAATCTAATAATCAGTGAGTGAATACCATGTATGTTCTTTTGTGATTGGGTTACTTCACTCAGGATGATATTTTCTAGTTCCATCCATTTATATATGAATTTATCAAATTCATTGTTTTTAATAGCTGAGTAATATTCCATTGTATAAATGTACAACATTTTTTGTATCCATTCCTCTGTTGAAGGGCATCTGGGTTCTTTCCAGTTTCTGGCTATTATAAATAAAGCTGCTATAAACATAGTGGAGCATATGTCCTTGTTATGTGTTAGAGCATCTTCTGGATATATACCCAGGAGTGGTATAGCTGGGTCCTCAGGTAGTGATATGTCCAATTTTCTGAGGAACCGCCAGACTGTTTTCCATAGTGGTTGCACCATCTTGCAATCCCACCAACAATGGAGGAGTGTTCCTGTTTCTCCACATCCTCGCCAGCATCTGCTATCACCTGAGTTTTTTATTTTAGCCATTCTGACTGGTGTGAAGTGGAATCTCAGGGTTGTTTGATTTGCATTTCCCTGATGACCAAGGATGCTGAACATTTCCTTAGGTGCTTCTCGGCCATTCGGATTTCCTCAGTTGAGAATTCTTTGTTTAGCTCCTTACTCCATTTTTTAATAGGGTTATTTGGTTGTCTAGAGTCTAATTTCTTGGGTTGTTTGTATATATTGGATATTAGTCCTCTATCGGATGTGGGATTGGTAAAGATCTTTTCCCAATCTGTTGGCTGCCGTTTTGTCCTATTGACAGTGTCCTTTGCCTTACAGAAACTTTGCAATTTTATGAAGTCCCATTTGTCAATTCTTGATCTTAGAGCATAGGCCATTGGTGTTCTATTCAGGAACTTTCCCCCGTGCCTAGGTATTCGAGGGTCTTCCCCACTTTCTCTTCTATTAGTTTCAGTGTGTCTGGTTTTATGTGAAGGTCCTTTATCCACTTGGACTTGAGCTTTGTACAAGGAGATAGGAAAGGATCGATTTGCATTCTTCTGCATGTTGTCCTCCAGTTGAACCAGCACCATTTGTTGAAAATGCTGTCCTTGTTCCACTGGATGGTTTTAGCTCCTTTGTCAAAGATTAAATGACCATAGTTGTGTGGGTTCATTTCTGGGTCTTCAACTCTATTCCACTGATCTTCCTGCCTGTTTCTGTACCAATAACAGGCCGTTTTTATCACTATTGCTCTGTAGTACAGCTTGAGGTCAGGGATGGTGATTCCTCCAGAAGTTCTTTTATTGTTGAGAATGGTTTTCGCTATCCTGGGTTTTTTGTTGTTCCAAATAAATTTCAGAATTTCTCTTTCAAGTTCTGTAAAGAATTGAGGTGGTATTTTAATGGAGATTGCATTGAATCTGTAGATTGCTTTTGGCAAGATGGCCATTTTTACTATATTAATCCTGCCAATCCATGAGCATGGGAGATCTTTCCATTTCCTGAGATCTTCTTCAATTTCTTTCTTCAGAGACTTGAAGTTCTTGTCATACAGATCTTTCACTTGCTTGGTTAGATTCACCCCGAGGTATTTTATATTATTTGTGACTATTGTGAAGGATGTCATTTCCCTAATTTCTTTTTCAGCCTGTTTATCTTTCATGTAGAGGAAGGCTACTGATTTGTTTGAGTTGATTTTATAACCTGCCACCTTGCTGAAGTCGTTTATCAGGTTTAGGAGTTCTCTGGTGGAGTTTTTGGGGTTGCTTAAGTATACTATCATATCATCTGCAAATAGTGATATTTTGACTTCTTCCTTTCCTATTTGTATTCCTTTGACTTCTTTTTGATGTCTAATTGCTCTGGCTAGGACTTCCAGTACTATATTGAATAGGTAGGGAGAGAGTGGGCAGCCTTGTCTAGTCCCTGATCTTAGTGGGAATGCTTCAAGTTTCTCTCCATTTAGTTTGATGTTGGCTATTGATTTGCTGTATATTGCTTTTAGTATGTTTAGGTATGGGCCTTGAATTCCTGATCTTTCCAAGACTTTTACCATGAAGGGATGTTGGATTTTGTCAAATGCTTTCTCAGCATCTAATGAGATGATCATGTGGTTTTTTTCTTTGAGTTTGTTTATATAGTGGATTACATTGATGGATTTCCGAATATTGAACCATCCCTGCATTCCTGGGATAAAGCCCACTTGATCATGATGAATGATTGTTTTGATGTGTTCTTGGATTCGGTTTGCTAGGATTTTATTGAGTATTTTTGCATCAATATTCATAAGAAAGATTGGTCTGAAGTTCTCTTTCTTTGTTGGGTCTTTGTGAGGTTTAGGTATGAGTGTGATTGGAGCTTCATAGAACGAATTGGGTAGTGTTCCTTCCGTTTCTCTTTTGTGGAATAGTTTGAAGAGAATTGGTATTAGGTCTTCCTTGAAGGTCTGATAGAATTCTCCACTAAAACCATCTGGTCCTGGGCTTTTTTTGGTGGGGAGACTTTTAATGACTGCTGCTATTTCTTTAGGGGTTATGGGACTGTTTAGATGGTTTATTTGCTCCTCATTTAACTTTGGTACCTGGTATCTGTCTAGAAAATTGTCCATTTCATCCAGATTTTCCAGTTTTGTTGAGTATAGGCCTTTGTAGTAGGATCTGATGATTTTTTGAATTTCCTCAGTTTCTGTTGTTATGTCTCCCTTTTCAGATATGATTTTATTAATTTGGGTACTGTCTCTGTGCCCTCTGGTTAATCTGGCTAAGGGTTTATCAATCTTGTTGATTTTCTCAAAGAACCAACTCCTGGTTTTGTTGATATTTTGTATAGTTCTTTCTGTTTCTACTTGGTTAATTTCAGCCCTGAGTTTGATTATTTCCTGACGCCTACTCCTCTTGGGTGTATTTGCTTCTTTTTGTTCTAGAGCTTTCAGGTGTGCTGTCAAGTTGTTAATGTGTGCTCTCTCCAATTTCTTTTTGTAGGCATTTAGAGCTATGAGTTTTCCTCTTAGCACTGCTTTCACGGAGTCCCACAAGTTCTGGTATGATGTTTCCTCATTTTCATTATATTCTAGAAAGTCTTTAATTTCTTTCTTTATTTCTTCCTTGACAAAGTCATCATTGAGTAGAGCATTGTTCAGTTTCCACATGGATGTGGGTTTTCCCTTGGTTCTGTCATTATTAAAGACCAGCCTTAGTCCGTGGTGATCTGATAGGATGCAGGGGATTATTTCAATCTTTTTGTATCTGTTGAGGACTGTTTTGTGACCAATTATATGGTCTATTTTGGAGAAGGTACCATGAGGTGCTGAGAAAAAGGTATATTCTTTACTTTAGGATGAAATGTTCTATAGATATCTGTTAAATCCATTTGGTCATAACTCTGTTAATTTCAATATGTCTTTGTTTAGTTTCTGTTTCCACGATCTGTCCATTGGAGAGAGCGGGGTGTTAAAATCCCCCACTATTATTGTGTGAGGTGCAATGTGTGCTTTGAGCTTTAGTAAAGTTTCTTTTATGTATGTAGGTGCCCTTGCATTTGGAGCGTAAATGTTCAGAATTGAGAGTTCATCTTGGTAGATTTTTCCTTTGATGAGTATGAAGTGTCCTTCCTTATCTTTTTTGATTACTTTTGGTTGAAAGTCGATTTTATTTGATATTAGAATGGCTACTCCAGCTTGTTTCTTGGGACCATTTGCTTGGAAAATTGTTTTCCAGCCTTTTACTCTGAGGTAATGTCTGTCTTTGTCACTGAGGTGCGTTTCTTGTATGCAACAAAATTCTGGGTCCTGTTTATGTATCCAGTCTGATAGTCTACGTCTTTTTATTGGAGAATTGAGTCCATTGATGTTAAGGGATATTAAGGAAAAATGATTGTTGCTTCCTGTTATTTTTGTTATTAGAGGTGGAATTATGTTTGTGTAGCTACCTTTTTTTGGGAGGTTGTTGGACGATTACTTCCATGTTTCTTCTAGGTTGTAGTTTCCTTCCTTGTGTTGGCGTTTTCCTTCAATTATCCTTTGAAGTGCTGGGTTTGTGGGAAGATATTGTGCAAATTTGGTTTTGTCATGGAATATCTTGGTTTCTCCATCTATAGTGATTGAGAGTTTTGCTGGGTATAGCAGTCTGGGCTGGCAGTTGTGTTCCCTTAGGGTCTGTATGATATCAGACCAGGATCTTCTGGCTTTTATAGTTTCTGGTGAAAAGTCTGGTGTAATTCTTATAGGTCTGCCTTTATATGTTACTTGACCTTTTTCCCTTACTGCTTTTAGTATTTTTTCTTTGTTTTGTGCATTTGGTGTTTTGATTATTATGTGACGGGAGGTATTTCTTTTCTGGTCTAGTCTGTTTGGTGTTCTGTAGGCTTCTTGTATGTTTATGGGTGTCTCGTACTTTAGGTTGGGGAAATTTTCCTCTATAATTTTGTTGAAGATATTTACTGGCCCTTTAGATTGGGAATCTTCACTCTCATCTATACCTATTATCCTTAGGTTTGGTCTTCTCATTGCATCTTGGATTTCCTGAATGTTCTGTGTTAGGAGCTTTTTGCATTTTGCATTTTCTTTGACTGTTGTGTCGAGGTTTTCCATGGTATCTTCTGTGCATGAGATTCTCTCTTCTATCTCTTGTATTCTGTTGGTGATGCTTGCATCTAGGACTCCTGATCTCTTTCCTATGTTTTCTATCTCCACAGTAGTCTCCCTTTGAGATTTCTTTATTGTTTCTATTTCCAGTTATAGATCCTGGATGGTTTTGTTCAATTCCTTCACCTGTTTTGTTGTGTTTTCTTGAAATTCTTTAAAGGATTTTTGTGTTTCCTCTTTAAGGGCTTCTACCTGTTTACCCGTGTTCTCTTTCAATTCTTTAAAGGATTTTTGTGTTTCCTCTTTGAGGGCTTCTACCTGTTTACCTGTGTTCTCCTGTATTACTTTAAGGGAGTTACTTATGTCCTTCTTAAAATCCTCCATCATCATCATGAGAAGTGATTTTAATTCTGAGTCCTGTTTTTCCTGTGTGATGGAGTATCCAGGGCTTGCTATGGTGGGAGAACTGGGTTCTGATGATGTCAGGTAACTTTGGTTTCTGTTGCTTGTGTTCTTTCGCTTGCCTTTCGCCATCTGGTTGACTCTAGTGTTACCTGTGCTCACTGTGTCTGACTGGAGTCTGTCTTTCCAGTTATCTTGCTTGTGTCAGATCTCCTCGGATTCCAGATGTCTCTGTGTTCCTGTGATCCTAAGCTCCTTCTGCTCTGGATGCAATAGGTCTTCTAGGATGTCTCAGGATTCGATGTTTCCACAGGCGCAGACCAGCTAAGTGTCCTCTGCACTGGATGCAGTATGTCCTCTAGGTTGTCTCAGGATCAGGTGTTTCCACCAGAGCAGACCAGCTAAGGGACCTGTGCTCTGTGTGCAGTGGGTCCCTCTAGGATGTCTCAGGATCCTGTGTTTCCACAGGAGCAAGCCAACAACTGGCCCGCCCCAGGCCAAAGGACCAGGGTCCAGGCGCAAGGGAAGTTATAGTCCGGAGGGGCGGGCTTTGGGTGCCTGCTAGTTCCTTAAGCCCCTCCTGGCTCCCGGTTGTAGCTCTGGGGTTTGGGCTAGTGGTCAAGGTGACTTACCCTCTGCTCTGTGTGCAGTGGGTCCTTCTAGGATGTCTCAGGATCCTGTGTTTCCACAGGAGCAGACCGTCAACGGGCCCACCCCAGGCCAAAGGCCAAAAGTAGCTGTCTTAACCTCTCGTGTCACAGCATTTGCAGAAGCACTGGTGCTAGCAACTAATGAAATTAAAGCTGTTATACCAACAATAATACCCTTTGCTTCTGCTTAAATCCTGCCTCATTTCTTTCAATATTTGCAAGCTATTTTTAGAATACCAAGGTTCTGTGATACTCAGGGCATTTAAACAAAGCTCGATGATAGAACTCCATAAATGACATGTCAGATTTCAAAACACAAACACAATTAGAAGGTATACAATCAATGCAACTTACGTTAAATACTATAGATGAAACAAAAATATTTTTAACAATTAAAAAAGCCTTAACATATATGCTAATACCTGTTTGAAATTCAGATCCTGCCCCAACTTTATGTCTTGCTAATATAACATTATAGAGAACTGCAGTTAATTTCCATATATGTCTATGAAAATGTCCTGAACCAGACTTCCAAATAAACATTGTTATTTCCAATATTGGATTGATTTCTAGACCAGTCCATGATTGAGTCTGAATAATTGGTCACATTTAATAATAAGACAAGAGGCATTATAACTTCTCTTTTTGATTCTCTGTTCCACAAGGTCTAAGAACTCGAGGCAAGGCAGTTTGTCCCATCAGGATTATGGGTAAGCAATGGTGGGTTGGGAACTTATGTTCAATACAGCTTCCCAGTCACCACTGTCAGTGCACTCAGCCAGCTCACAGATCAGCATCATTCTTTGTTCTGGCATCAGCATATCTCACCCATCACTTTGGTAGCCATCATGCTGCTTCAGCATCCTGCAAAAAAAACACAAATATGCCCTCTTCCCCATATTTAATACCTGATCAGGATCATTCCTTATGCCAGTAAGTGGACCCTTCCCTTTCACCTATGCAGAAGTATGCCAAGTTGTAGAGCACCATAGACACTCAACAGAAAGTTCCTTGCCATCCAAATATTTTTTAAAAAATTTAAAGCAAAAACTAAAAAGAACATGATTTAAATAAATTTGTGGTGTGCATGGATATATCTCCCACTTTTTTTATTTTATGAAATATGATTATAAAGTTCCATTGGCCTGTCCCACAGTCTTTTGTCCTTGACAATTATAAGGAATCCCCATAATATGAGTAATGTTAAATTGCTGCTAAAAAGTCTCAAATGTTCAACTGCTGTAGCCAGTTCCATTATCTTGTTTGCTGTTGTTGTTGTTGTTGTTGTTGTTGTTATTGTTTGTTTGCTTTCTTTTCTTTTTTTTTTAATTATTAGGTAATTTTTTTATCTACATTTCAGATGTTAGCACCTTTACCATTCCCCACCTCCAGAAACCCCTTAACTCATCCTCCTTCCTCCTATTTCTATAAAGGTGTGCTCCAACTCATTCACCCACTCCCACCTCCCCTGTCTCAAATTCCCCTCACTGGGGCATCCAGCCTTTAAGGAACCAAGGCCCTCCTCTCCCACTGATGACCAACAAGTCCATCCTCTTCTACAAATACAACTAGAGACCTTACTAAAGATCAAAGCCCACATTGCATCTCACACAATAATAGTGGGAGATTTCAACACCATACTCTCAGCAACGGACAGACCATGGAAACAGAAACTAAACAGAGATACAATGTAACTGACAGAAGTTATGAAACAAATGGATTTAACAGATATCTTTAGAACATTTCATCCTAAAACCAATGAATATAGCTTGTTTTCAGCACCTCATGGCACTTTCTCCAAAATAGGCCATATAATTGGTCACAAAACAGGCCTTAACAGATATAAGAAAATTGAAATAATCCAATGCATCCTATCAGATCACCATGGACTAAGGCTGGTCTTCAAAAAGAACAAAAACAATGGAAATCCCACATTGACATGGAAACTGAAAAACACTCTACTCAATGATAATGTGGTCAGAGAAGAAATAAAAAACTTTTAGAATGTAATGAAAATGAAAGCTCTTCATACCAAAACTTAGGGGACATATTGAAAGCAGTGCTAAGAGGAAAACACATAGCTCTAAGTGCTTACAAAAAGAAACTGGAGAAAGCATACACTAGCAGCTTGACAACACACTTGAAAGCTCTAGAACAAAAAGAAGCAAACACACCAAAGAGGAGTAAATGGCAGGAAATAAACTCAGTGCTAAAATCAACCAAGTAGAAACAAAAAGAA
Organism: Mastomys natalensis; assembly: GCA_021653895.1. Classification (NCBI taxonomy): domain Eukaryota; kingdom Metazoa; phylum Chordata; class Mammalia; order Rodentia; family Muridae; genus Mastomys; species Mastomys natalensis. The sequence goes on from JAJTUV010001085.1 coordinate 91,698, forward strand.
CTATACAAAGTATCAATAAAACCAGGAGACAGTTCTTTGAGAAAATCAACAAGATAGATAAACCCTTAGCCAGACTAACCAGAGGGCAGAGAGACAGTATCCTAATTAATAAAATCAGAACTGTAAGGGTGACATAACAACAGAAACTGAGGAAATTCAAAAAAATCATAAAATCCTACTACAAAAGCCTATACTCAACAAAATTAGAAAATCAGGATGAAATGGACAATTTTCTAGACAAATACGAGTCACCAAACTTAAATCAGGCCAAGATACTCCATCTAAACAATCCCATAACCCCTAAAGAAATAGCAGCAGTCATTTAAAGTCTTCCCACAAAAAAAAGTCCAGGACCATACAGTTTTAGTGCAGAGTTTTATCAGGCCTACAAAGAAGACTTAATACCAATTTTCTTCAAACTATTCCACAAAATAGAAACAAAAGGAACACTACCCAATTCATTCTATGAAGCCACAATTAAGCTCATACCTAAACCATACAAAGACCCAACAAAGAAGGAAAACTTCAGACCAATCTCCCTTATGAATATCAATACAAAAATACTCAATAAAATTCTAACAAAATGAATCTAATAACACATCAATACAATCATCCATCATGATCAAGTAGGCTTTATCCCAGGGATGCAAGGATGGTTCAATATACAGAAATCCATCAATATAAAAAAATCTCAAAGAAAAAGAACCACAGAATCATCTCACTAGAAGCTGAGAAAGCATTTGACAAAATTCAACATGCTTTCATGATAAAAGACTTGGGAAGATCAGGAATCCAAGTCCCATATATAAACATAGTAAAAGCAATATACAACAAACCAGTAGCCAAAATCAAACTAAATGGAGAGAAACTTGAAGCAATCACACTAAAATCAGGCACTAGACAAAGCTACCCACTCTTTCCCTACCTATTCAATATAGTATGCAAGTCCTAGGCAGAGCAATTAGGCAACAAAAGGAGGTCAAAGGGATACAAATTGGAAAGAAAAAAATCAAAATTTCATTATTTGAAGATGATTGGATAGTATATTTAAGTGACCCCAAAACTTCTACCAGAGAACTCCTAAACCTGGTAACTTTAGCAAAGTGGCTGGATATAAAATTAACTCAAACAAATCAGTAGCCTTCCTCTACTCAAGAGATAAACAGGCTGAGAAAGAAATTAGGGAAACAACACCCTCATAATAGTCATAAATAATATAAAATACCTTGGTGTGAATATAACAAAGCAAGTAAAAGATCTGTATGACAAGAACTTCAAATCTCTGAAGAAAGAAATCAAAGCAGATCTCAGAAGATGGAAAGATCTCCCCTGCTCTTGGATTGGAATGATTAATATAGTAAAAATGGCTATCTTGGCGAGAGCAATCTACAGATTTAATGCAATCCCCATCAAAATTCCCACTCAATTCTTCACAGAGATAGAAAGAACAATTCTCAAATTCATTTGGAATAACAACAAAATAAAAGATAGCAAAAACTATTCTCAACAATACAAGAACTTCTGGGAGAATCACCATCCCTTACTTCAAGCTGTACTACAAAGCAATAGTGATTTAAAAAAAAAAAATGCATGGTATTGGTACAGAGACAGGCAGGAGGACCAGTGGAATACAGTAAAAGACCCAAAAATTACCTCCTTACCTATGATCACTTGATCTTTGACAAAGGTGTTAAAAACCATCCAGTGGAACAAGGACAGCATTTTCAACAAATGATGCTGTTTCAATGGGAAGTCAGCTTGTAGAAGAGTGCAAATTGATCCATACTTATCTCATTGTACAAAGCTCAGTCCAAGTGGATCAAAAACCTCCACATAAAACCAGCTACACTGAAACTAATGGAAGAGAAAATGGGGTAAAGCCTCAAACACATGGGCACAGGGGAAAAGTTCCTGAACAGAATACCAAGGGCTTATGCTCTAGGATCAAGAATTGACAAATGGGACCTCATAAAACTGCAAAGCTTCTGTAAAGCAAAGGACACCGTCAATCAGACAATATGGCAACCAACAGATTGGGAAAAGATCTTTACAAATCCTGTATCTGATAGAGGGCTAATATCCAAAATATACAAAGAACTGAAGAAATTAGACTCTAGGCAGTCAAATAACCCTATTAAAAATGGGGTGCAATGCTAAACAAAGAATTCTCAACTGCTGAAACTCGAATGGCTGAGAGCCACCTAAAGAAATGTTCAACATCCTTCTTCATCAGGGAAATGCAAATCAAAACAACTATTACATTCCACCTCACACCAATCAGAATGGCTAAGATCAAAAACACAAGTGACAGCACATGCTGGTAAGGATGTGGAGAAAGAGGAACACTCCTCTATTGTTGGTAGGATTATAAGATGGCACAACCACTATGGTAAGCAGTCTGGCAATTCCTCAAATAATTGAACATAGTATTACCTGAGGACCCAGTTATACCAATCCTGAGCATATACACAAAATATGTTTCAACATACAACAGGGAAACATGTTCCACTATGTTCATAGCAGCCTTATTCATAATAGCCAGAAGCTGGAAAGAACCCAGATGTCCTTCAACAGAGGAATGGATGCAGAAAATGTGGTATACTTACACAATGGAGTACTATTCAGCTATTAAAAACAATGAGTTCATAAAATTATGCAAATGGGTGGAACTGGAAAATATCATTCTGAGTGAGGTAACTCAATCACAAAAGAACACACATCATATGTACTCACTGATAAGTGGATACTAGCCCAAAGCTCACAATACCTAAGATGCAATGCATAGACCACATGAAGCTCAAGAAGAAGAAGGAAGACCAATGTGTGGGTGCTTTGGTCCTTCTTAGAAGGAATATCACAATGGTGAACCAGAGTTCCCAGGGTGTAAACCTCCAGCCTGGGAACACAAAGGGAGGGACTCATGACTCCACCTGTATAGCTAGTTGAGGATGGCCTTGTATGGCATCAGTGGAAGAGGAAGTCCTTGGTCTCTGAAATTTTGGATTCCCTAGTGTTGGAGAATTTGAGAGCAGGGAGGCGAGAATGGGTGGATAGTGGGGCACACCCTCATAGAAGTAGGAGGAGGGGGATGGAATAAGGGGTTTGGGGGTGGAATCAGAGAGGGGATAACATTGAAAGGTAAATAAATAAAATATCCAATAAAAAAAAGAAAACAAGATAATGGGTCTAGCAATTGTAGTCGAGCAGTCAAGACATTTGACAAAAATTTATTACAGGGATTTCATATAATACTCAAGGACAAGGTATTATGGAAGAGGCTCATGGAACTTTAAAAAGATTGGTGAGACATACTGTGGCTGAGAGAAAAAAATGATGCCAACCTGTGAACCTGCTGAGTGCCATGACAAGGGTGACTGGGGACTGTATTGGACATACGTTTCAGACCCACCTTTGTGTGACTAAATCCCAGATGGGACAAGCTGCCTTGTCTCAAGTTTTTAGAATTTGTGGAATAAAGAATCAAAAAGAGAAATTATAATGTCTCTTGTATTCTTCTTAAAGGTGACCAGCTATTAGGACTCAATCATGTATGGATCTACAAATCAATCCAATATGGGAAATAACAATCTACTTTTGGAAGACTTGATCTGGACATTGTCAGAGACATATTTCAAGTTAGCTGTAGTTCACTATAATGTTATGATAGCAAGAGATAAAGTTGGGACAGGATCTGGATTTCAAACAAAGGTTAGTGCATGTTTTAAGGCTCATTTAATTGTCAAGCTAAAATTGATTTTATCTCTTCTACAGTATTTATTGTAAGTTACATTGACTGTATAATTTCCAATTGTGTTAGTGTGTTGAATCCTGGCATATCTGTTACAGGGATTCTATAAACCAGCTTTTGTCTTACTGCCCTGAGTATTAAAAAACCCTGATTCACTGAAAAAAAACTTGAAAGTGCTGGAAGAAGTGAGTTAGGCTTTAAGCAGAGGCAAGAGGGTAGCAGGCTTGATTATTGCTGGTATAACAGCTTTAATTTCATTAATTGCTAGCACCACTGCTTTTGCAATAGCATTGATAGAAGGAGTTAAAACAACTATTTTTGTTAACTATCTAGCAAAAAAAAAATGTTACTAATATATTTAGTATACAAAAGGATTTATACAGGTATCTGGAACAATGGATGACGCTCTATAACCTATTCAAATTATCTGAAGGAGGTTCAGGGTTCAAGAGTTAGAAGCCATCCCAAGTGTCATGATAAATATCATTAGAGTAGTGTTACTTTTGAAATTCACAATGATTTTCATTATAATTTAAAAAACGTTTAAAGACACCTATAGGATATTTGGCATAATCCTAACATCTCTCTGGGTGTGTTAATTTTGCATAGTGAGATTATGAATTTAAAGAATGCTGCTCTGTTAAGCTTCGATGCTGCAGATAATGTGGATAAAACTATCCATGGCCTGAGGTCAGTATTTCCATTTTGGTCAAACCTCAGGAATGGCATATATAGCTTCATCAGGCTAGCCCTTCTTGTTCAGGGAATACTTTTGCTCCTGCCCATCATGTTAAACCTTGTCTTTAACTACATCAACAGGCTGGCAGCCAAAGTACATGACTTGAAACTGATAATGGACCCCCAGATAGAGTTATTAATTTAACAGGCTGGCAAGGCAAGTACAGGTAAGATTCTCCACAGAGCCTTACCAACCTAAAAGAGAAGTGCATTGCTTTTGATAATGCATATTCATGACAGGTAAGGAAGGCATTCTTGTCAGAATGACCTAAGACAGGCTCAGTCTTGTTAATGAAATAAAAAACGGGGAGAGGTAAAGAACCTTTGGGACTGCTTTGGAAGAATGTGACATCGGCCAAGGACAAGGAAATGGGCTGCTTGGCAGGAATATGACATTGGCCAAGGACAAGGAAGTAGGCTTCAGGCAGGAATCTCACATTGGGCTAGAACAAGGAATTCATTTCAGGCTGGAATCTAAATCTTAGGCTAGAACAAAGAAGTAATCTCAGGCAGGAATCTAAATATTAGGCTAGAACAAAGAAGTCATTTTAGACAGGAATCTAAATTTTAGGCTAGAACAAGGAAGTAGGCTTCAGACATGAATATGACCTTGGGCTAGGATATGGAAGTAGGCTTAGATACTTTGGTCATCCTGATAACCCTTTAGAAACAGTGATCATGGAAGTATTCACGTAACTGGGTTGAATGCCTTACTTTTTCTTTGACTATTTGTGTTTATTGTATTGCTTGTTCCTCGACTATTTGCATCTATTTTATTGCTAGACCCTCAACCTAGAAATGACCTTAATACATGCATATAATTAAAATGGTATAAAAGCATATAGGAAGAGGGTATGTAAGATAGGGAATTCTAGGAAGGGAAAATGGGGAAAGGGAATGACATCTGTATTGTAAATAAAATATCCAATAAAAAATAAAAATGTTAAATTTGTGATAGGTTAAAAAAACAAAACATCATATTCAAACTACATTACCATTTTGAGTGTCTCCTAGTGCATATAAACAAAGGGAAGGTTCTGGGAGACCTCTCAGTGACAATAAAATTGGAAGCTAAATCATACCCAACATTGATTAAACTCTCTTACTCAAAAAAAAAAAAAAAAAAAAAAAAGAAAAGAAAAGAAAAGAAAGGAACCAGAAAAAAAGAATAAAAGAAAGTGAGAAGCTTCTGAATTGAAAAGGACACTCATTTGGACAAAAGGACAAGATATAAAATAGATAAATTTTTACCAAATAAGCATCTGATATAGAGTTTATATTCAAAATATATAAAAATAAAAAACATAGATATCAAGAAAACAAATAACTCAGTTTACATATGGGTTACAGATATAAACAGACAATTTAGAATAGCAGAAACCCAAATGGCTGAGAAACACTTAAAGAAATTATCAAAATTCAACATCATCAGGGATACGCAAATCAAAATGACTGTGTTAACTTGTACAAGTTAACTCGATGTTAACTTACACCAATAAGAATAGCCACAACCAATAAAGCAAGTGGCAACTCATGCTAGGAAGCATTTAGGATAAATGGAACACTGCTCCATTGCTAGAGGGAATGAACTTGTAGAGCCACTATGGAAATAAATGTAGGGACTCTTCAGAAGGATGAAAATCAATCTTTATCAGGATCCAGCCATACTACTCTTGGGCATATACCAAGATCATGTTTCTCCTACTAGACAGGCCCTTGTTCAACCATGTTCATAACAGCCAGAAATTGGAAACAATCTAGATGTCTCAAAACAGTAGAACTGAAAATTAAATGATTGCACATTTTGCTAGACACTGTTACCAAGATGCTGGGCTGGAATATGTGGTCTCTTATAGTCTATAGTACTTCTTCTCATGCCCTTCTAGCTTTTACAGTACCCATTGAGAATTTAGGTGTAGCCATTATAGGTCTGCATTTATATGTTATTTCATATTTTTCTATGTGTGGCTTATAATATTCTTTCATTTGTTTGTCTAGTGTTTTGACTATTATGTGCCAAAGGGATCTTCTTTGCTGGGCCCTATATTTGGTGTTCTGCATGATACATATACATTATAGATATTTCCTTCTTTAGTATAGGAAAAATTTCTTCTATGATTTTGCCAAAAATATGTTCTGGACCTTTGACCATGGTTTCTTCTCCTTCCTCTATTCTTATTTTAATTGGTTTTGTCATTTTATACTGTCCTAGATTTTCAGGATTGTTGTGTCTTGAATACTTTAAATTTAACATTTTCTGTGACCAAAGTATCTATTTCTTCTTTCATATGTTCAATAACAGAGATTCTTTCTTCTATCTCCTATATTCTGATGGTAATGATTGTCTCTGTAGTTTTTCCCTAAAGTCTCTAATTTTTCATTTCCAGAATTTCCTCAATTTGAATTTTCTGTATTGATGCTATCTACATTTTCAGGTGTTCAGATTTTTTTTATTTCCTTTCCTACTTTTGTTTTAGTTTTTCTGGATTTTTAAGAAGGACTTATCCACATCTTCTTTAAGAATACCATATTCATACAGGCTGTTTTTAAGGTCTTTTAATAGCTTTAGCTATATTAAATACTAAGGCTTCTGTGATAGGGTTGTTGGGTTCCAGTAGAGACATGTTGCTCTTAGTATTATTAATTGTGTTTTCACTCCAGCATGTAGGAATCTGGAATTAGGAAGAGTTTGGTTCTATAGGCTGATGTCTGGTTTTATCTTTGTTGTATTGATGTTTTTTCTTTGTTTTCTGTTCCCTAACTGGATTTTAGTAGAATGTGGTGGTTGTGTTGTCTACATACACTTACATGTACACATACACATACACATAATGGAATTGGATGTCACCACTTGGGGTTCCAAGTAAAACACGTTTCCATGTATTGAATCTAATATTTAGTAATTGGAATAGGATAGAGATCTAAGGGGTTTCACTAGAGAGGTGAAAGTAGTGTTCTACCAGGATTTTCTTATTTAATATTTGGTATTTCTTATACCAGGGGCAGATAGTGAAAAGATATTACCCCAGAAGGAATGCTATAGACTTTTGGATTGGACTCTGGGATTCAATCTGGAGAATTGGGAGGAAAGGTGATTATCTGCAGTTAGCCTACCTGCTTCCCTGGGGATGAGACTAGGCCATTGGATCTAGAGGAGCAGGAAAGGAGGTCATCATCTCAGGTAGAGTGGGGAGATGTGAATGAGAAAATGTGTACTTACTCTAGATAGAAAACTGACAGAAGACCAAAATAAAGATACAATCAAAATCCAATTTAGAGAACCAATGTATCTTTTGGAGTTACTCAGAAAAATACAGTCAAAGCCTTACTTACAGGATGATAAATATTTCAAGGACAATTTTATGATCAAAGCGTACTCCAATATGAGTGACATAACCTAAAAAACTGTAAATGTGAGAGCACTGCACATCTGAACAAGTGGAGAGTGTTCCATTAAGTCAGTTGTTCTTATACTCATCTATGCATGTCAACTGGTCATTGCTTCTTAAAGGCAACTCAGTTTATCTGAGAATATGTCGAAACAATCCATCAGTCTGAGAGACTTTCTGAAGGATTTGATTTGTTTACAAGATTCCATGCAGGATCATGCTTCTATTTCTCTTTGAACATCATGATTCTTTATGACCTTTCATTCAAGATGGAGACTTTTTCTCAAGGGAAATTGCTACACAATATCAGATTATGGAGACTCTCTGTATATACATCATGGAGAACACCTAAAAACTATGATGCATTTAAGATATTAAAACAATAAAAATATTTATAAAATTTCAACGTGTGTAATAAGGAAATTTAAATGAGTAATGAAACATACGGTATCTAAAATTCTTAGGAGATGTGAAAGAAGCATGGTCATAGGTCTCAGCTCTACCCACTCTTCCACATCACTCATCTGTTGCTACATCTTCCACTACTCTCCACCAGCCATTCTTGCCTCTTCTGTTTCCTTTAGACACAGTAACACAGATCATAACTTTGTCCTTAGCTACAGACAGAAAAAACATTTTCCATGATCATTGTTCAGATATTACTTTCCTCCTGTTGACTTATATATTTGCTCAATTTGAATAAAAAAGAGTGCTTGTTCACAGCTGGTAGAGCCTCATTTTACTGTGTTTTAAATTCCTGACAACACTCACACTCTTTAACACTCTTGTAATTCACAAGCTGCCCTCAGTAGTTCTGTTTCCTGAAAGAGTACATCTGTATGAGCCCATATAGCCTGTTTCCCTAAGTATTGAAGAGGTTTTTACTTTACTCTCTCAATTTGTTATTGTGCTGTGTCACCCTATCCAGTGCTTTTAGATGAAGTGAGGATCAGTGATTGAGCACACGTGATTCTATTTTAGAATGTCTGCTTCTTGTTCCATCTGCCTCATCCCTTGCCTGGGTTCAACTACTCTCCTTTTCTTTGAGTAAGCCAACATCCTGAGTACAATAGCTCTCTGTGCTTTCAACTCATTCTAATTAATCATAGACTTACAGCAAAAGACAAATGACTTATAGATGAGTCAACATGATAGTATTTCACTTCTCTGTTGGCTTAAAACTTTCTAAGGTAGACACTGAGTGGACAGAAGGAAAATGTTAAACCAATAACTTTGTTTCTTTATTAATTATTGAACAATGAATAAATCTCATTTTCCTCTTTAATTTTAGAATTCTTTCTTATCCATTTTAGACTTCTATATTAAGAAGATAGCATTAGTTTATGTGGCATGTGATGCTGGATTAATTTTTTAAGAAATGGTACATATATAAATTCCTCTAGGATAGGGCTATGTTCAGACCCTGTAATTTCAGACATGGTAACTATAACTTCCAGAATATTTTATTATCAGCATTACCAGTCATTTTGCATTTGGCTATATGAAAAGTGTAATGATTTTAATTGTAGATTACAGCATTGTGCTTCTCATTTTACTAATACACCATTGGATTGCCAAGAATTCACAAATGACTATAATCTACTGTGGGGTGATTTTAACTTAAGTCCCATAACTTAGGCATTAGGAAGTTTTGACTTTGTTGTTGGATAGAAGAACTTTGTAAAGGCTGGAGTCTAGAGAGAACCCAGATCTCTAAGCAATTCTCTCACATGACAGATTTCTATATTTCCTACAAACTCTATATTGAGTATGTCAGCCTTTGGGAGATAATAAAACAACAAGAACCTTGTTAAGAATAGTTTTGCTTTGCAAACTTTCAGAAGACACTCATAATTGTTTTTTGTAATTATGAAATCAAAAGTTTTAGAAAACTTTTGCCTACTAATAATGGTGCAGTCATTATCATTACAAATGAAACACAAATTTGTAGTTCAGAAGGGAACTTAAATCACAGATCTTTATTCCTAGTAGCACCCTTCCTCCCAATGTTGCCAATTATACAATCAGGTACATGAGCCTACTATCCCTCAGAGGGAAGAGTCAGATGAGTATCTTTATTCTAGGAAGTGATATTTACAGTTAGAGTAAACAAAATAAGAACAGCAAGGGAATAAACCTGATTTTATGTCTTATTATATTTGGTCATGTTAAAGAGCCCAGATTATTCCTCCAGAACTCCATGTTTCCCACAGAGATATTGTGGACTTGTGAGGGCATTCCCTTTATACCCTTGCTTTCAAGTACATCCAATTATCATAGTTCAACTAATTCTTTTTGGAAGTACAACTTGTGAGAAAAACTTTCTGCCCCACTAATAGTTCACAATAAGTTCACAGTTTCCTTAAACAAGCACATACACTGAGCTCTGTCTCAAGAGCAGAAGTGACTTAGCTTGTATGCCACAATATCTTATTACAAGTTAGATTTCATGTTTTATAAATGAATGTCAAAGTAGAATCATTTATTTGATGCTTACAACTGTTTTCTTTCCTGGAACAAGTAAATATATTTGAGGAAACTGAACTTGTACTGAGACACTTTCTAGTAATATGGGGACACTTTCTAGTAGTACAAGATTAAAACTTTAACACTGTATTTTTATTATGACATTAATTTAGGATAAAATGCATTTTATGTGAAAATCCTGTATGGAGGCTGAGTGTTTGAAGTTGTAGATGATATCACCTTCTTAATCTCAAACTTAGGTGACTTCCTTTGCATACACCCTGGTGTTTAATGTGTTTCAAATCTTCTCGTTCCCCAAAAATACTTATAAGCCTAGAAAGCCATTTACCAAGAATTTTCTCAGTTCTTATCTTGGTAAAAAGCAGAACCATGTGTCTATATCAAGTAGTTATTCAAATTAGAGAAAGTATCAGAACATAAATATAGCAGGATTATAACACATTTGTTTGCAGTTTTCAATTTAGTTTCACAAAACTTCTTAACATGATGAAATTATAAGTATATATCATTAAAAGTACCTTATAGTTGGATAAGTGCAAGTTCACTATGTGCTCATATGCAAAATCTTATCACTCAGAAGGCATGTCAGTGACTGGAAGCTTTCAAACAGACTCCAAGATTGGGAAGTATGAGTTGTATATTCATCTCTGTGTTCTGATAGAATTTTTTGTTTTCTGTCTTTTGAACCATTGGTTTCTTGTCTCACTGAATGATAGTTGGAAACACTACACTTGATTTTGTAACACTGAGTACATTTCACTTTGTAGCCACCTTCTCTAAAGATGTCTCCAGGGTGCCGTTCTTATTTTGTAGAAATTACTAATGAATTTTTTCTTACTCTTAGATTTCTTACTACTTAATTATAGGTCAGTGATTCCATCAATATCATTGCTCTGAGTTTGTCCATCTGTTTCAGTCAACACAGAACTCAACTTGAGAAATTGTAAGAGAATCTGAGTCCTCATGTGACACAGAAAATAAATATTAAATTCAATATTCTAATGAACTTAATAAGAGCTCTCACTGTGCATTCCAAATGATATTCACAGGTGCTTGTTCAGCCTTGGGCTCATGGTCTACAACTAGAGTAATCAACACTAGCTCAAGCACATTTGATGATGCTTTTATAGAACTCAGATTCTATTTTCATGATACCTAAATTTCAATTAAACAAACAAGAAGTTATGGGCCTACAGTTCAGCTAGAATAATTAATGAAACCCATCTAGAATATCAAGACACAATATATTTGCTGTTCATAATAGTATCAGGACATCATATTGTGAAGCAGGAGAATTGTGGTTGGTTCCTGATCATCCTGGATTACAAAGTGAGAACTTGTTTTAAATAAACCCCTCAAAGTGAGAAATATACATTATTTTCAACTAGCTTTATGACAATTCTAAGTTATTGCACCAGAAATAGTTCTGTTTAGTTATTTGTGAAATTGGAGGTGTTAGTACATAGTTTTATCTCTGTGTTAACTTTTAAGAGATTGGATCATTGCTTACCTGTTTTATGTTTTTTAACCTGGATCTTGCAGCAGATATTCTTCTATATATTCATGGTATTTTTAAGTGCCTTTCATTAACACTAGTAATGTTTTGATAGCTTCATTAATAGTGCTACCCAGAAATAATCAAGTGTGAATATAAGCAGAGTTGATGTGTTGCTAATAGGCACATGATGGTGGAGATCACTAGTTTGAATTTATCACTCTCATAGAAATTTTGAACTTTATCTTTGAGGGCAAAGACATAAATGTGAGATGCTTGATGTATAGGCTTTAGTCTAATCTAATCACAAACAGACTCTTATTTTAGAAAGTATTTATAATAGTGTTCTCCATTATAAGTGTTTGAGATGTCTTTTTATTTTTCCCTTTTTTCATTTAAAATATTTTATACAATATTCTAGTTACAGTTTACTCTCCTGATATTATTCATAGTTGCTTTCACTTCTATTCTCTTCTGGATATATACTCTTACTATATCTCATTAGAAAATTATAGGCTTCTAAGTTGTAATAACAAAACCTAACAATAAAATATAAAAAGATAAAGGACGCATCTCTTTGAACTTAAACAAGAAAATACAACATAAAGGAAAGATCCCCAAGAGGAGACATAAGAATCAGAGACACTCATTCACACTCTCAGTACTCCTATAAAATACTAAACTGAAATCTATATTAAATACACCAAGGACCCGATGTATACTCATGTCAGCCCCGTACTTGCTCATGAGTTCATGTGAGTTTTGCTCTGGTGATTTAGAGGGCCTTTTTCTTCTGGTGTCCTCTAAACCCTCTGGTAACTATACTTTTTCTACCTCTTCTTTTGTGGGATTCTTTGAGCTGTGAAGAAAGGGATTTTATGGAGCCATCCCATTTCTAGTTATGCTCCCAAGTTCTATCTTGCAATGTAATGTCTGGATATTGGGCCCTGTATTTTATTTCTGCAGAAGGAAGTTTCTCTGATAAAGGTTGAATAAGGCTTTGATATAAAAGTATAGAATAATATTAGGAGTCATTTTATTACTGCTTTTAGTATTATTTGGTTTTATCCAGAATCTCTGGGATATCTGGTCTCTGTTAATGGTCACCCAATCAATGTCAGAAAAGAGATTCATCAGGGGAAGCTATGGGTTCCATCTCATATTGTAGGCTTTTGATCTGCCCTGCGGGGATTCAGGGAGACCTTAAAGAAGTGAGGCAAAAGATGGGACAAGAGACACAAGGAAGAAGCACAAATCTGAATGTCTGATCAAGTGCTTAAACTTTATTGTTCGGGTTGCTGTTATAAAGGCAGGCAAGCAGGCAGGAGAATCATCCCAATATTGCAAAGTTCTCTAAGCCCACAAGAATTCCTAGCCCAAATTACTTATCTAAATATTTTCTCTCAAGCAAGAAGGCAATTAAAACATTTCTCATCTTGAGTTGCTTATCTGATTAATATTTTCTCCCTGGCAGGAGGGCAATAAAATATTCCTTAACTCAGAATATTTACTTAAATGACATTTGCTCTCAGGCAGAAAGACAATAAAAGTATTTTTAAACTCAGGCTGTTTACTTAACTGACATTTACTCCCAGGCAGAAGGGAGTCTTGGCTCACAGCAGGCTTTTTTTTTTTTTTTTTTTTTTTTTTTTTTTTTTTAGTTTCTCTGTGAAGCCCTTGCTCTCCTGGAACTCACTCTGTAGACCAGGTTGGCCTCGAACTCAGAAATCCGCCTGCCTCTGCCTCCCAAGTGATGGGATTAAAGGCGTGTGCCAACACTGCCCAGTCCCAGCAGGATTTAAGTCAAATCATACATTGGTTGGTTACTCCAACAAGTTTTGTGCCACCATGCCACAGCATAAACTTTTGGTAGGATATTATATACATCAAAGGTTTTCCTTTGTCTTGGTTGGTGTTTGCATTTCTTTTTTGGTAGACTGAAGAGTACATTCCATGTTAAAGACACTTAAACATAAGAATGAAAGCTCTATGCAGCATCAGCTCTTTTTCATGTCCTATGAGTTGAATGTGTACTGTCTTCAGCAATGGTGCCTTGCTGTCAGTTTCTGGAAAACAATCTATTATCTTGGCAACAGCTTGGGTTATTTGTGGTCTCAATGGGACCATTTCTTCAACAATTTGATTGGATGTAACCCAGTCCTAGTAATGGAAGTTTTGTTTGGTGACAAGGGATCACCATTTGGGTCTCCATCTCCATCATTATTTGGAAACTTCATTAAGATTGCATTAATATATTTTAGGAAATTTTCACAGCACAAAGTTTCTTTGTCACTTCTCAAAGGCCCCAATTCTACATATCTCTCCCCACATTCTTCCATTTACCCTATCTCCTATCTTGCTCTCCACCCCACAATCCCTTCCTACTGCCTGTCCCCAGTTTAACCATAAAAATCTATTACATTTCTTTTTTTCCAGGATGATCCATGTGTGCACTCTAATCTTTTTGTGTACATCTGACCTCTCCTATGCATCATAGCATAGTAATAATTTACTTAATGCTCATACACACACACACACACACACAAGAGAGAGAGAGAGAGAGAGAGAGAGAGAGAGAGAGAGAGAGAGAGGAGATACCATATTTGGGGGGGGAGTTTGGTTTACTTTACACAGGATTTTTTTTCTAGCTACACCCATTTGATGGTAAATTTCAGGGTGTCATTTCTATTATGTAAATGTACCATCTTTTATTCATCCACTCTTGTTTGTATTAGAAGAATCTGAGTTGCTTCCAAGTTCTGGCTATTATGAATAAAGCAGGAATGGATATGTTTGAGCAAATGTCCTTGGGTTGGCTGAAGTGTCCTTTGAATATACCAGAGTCATATAGTTGGATCTTGTGGTACATGAATATCCAACATTTTAATGACTTGCCATATTGATTTCAATAGTGGCTGTACAATTTTTATGGCATACAAGCAATGCATGAGTGTTCTCTGGTGAAAGGTACTACAAAAGACACTTTCTCTTCAAGGTGAATGGTAAATAATAGTTTATTCTGAATGTATGAAAAATAGTGTGCTTTGCATTTGCACCCACTATTTGTTGTTTGTTTGCTAAAATTGCCCTATTTGTTGTCTTTGTGTTGTTATTATTTGTGTTATTATTACCAATGGTATCTAATCAAAGGCCCAGAAATAAACTCACACACCTATACACACTTCATTTTTGACAAAGAAAACAAAACTGTACAGTAGTAAAAGAAAGAATCTTCAATAAATGGTGCTGATCTACCTGGATGAATGCATGTAGAAAAATGCAAATAGATCCATATTTATCTCCATGCACAATACTCAATTCCAAGTGGATCAGGGATCTCAACTTAAAATAGGATACACTAAATCTAAAGAAAAAATCAGCAGAGATAGTAGGAAATAGCCTTGAACACAAACAGGAAACAATTTCCTGAACATAACACCAATACCTCAGTATCTAAGTTGAACAATTGATAAATGGGACCCCATGGCATTGAAAGTCTTCTGTAATGCAAAAGATACTGTCTACAGAATGAAACAGCAGCCTACAGACTGGAAAGGATTTTCACTAACCCTACATTTAAAATAGTGTACAGGTCTAAAAAAAAGAATTCCAAACAGAGGAATCCTCAGTGGCTGAGAAGTACTTAAAGAAATGTTCAACATCTTTAGTCATCGGGGAAATGCAAATCAAAATGACCCTAAGATTCCATATTACAGCAATCATAATATCTAAGTTAAAAAAAAAAGAAGCAACAGCACATGCTGGTGAGGGTGTGGAGTAAGAACACTCCTCTATTGCTAGTGAGACACCAAACATGTACAATCACTCTGGAAATCAATCTGGAAATTTCTCTGTAAATGGGGAATTGTCCTACCTAAGGACCCAGCTATACCACCCCTGGGTATATACACAAAAGATGCTCCACCATACCACAAGGACACATACTGCTCTATGTTCATAGCACCTTTATTTGTAATAGCCAGTAACTAGTGAAAATGGACATGTTCTTCAACCAAAAAATAGATCCAGAATGCAGTTCATTTACAGTGGAATAACATTCAGTTATTAAAAAACAGGAACACCATGAATTTTTCATGCAAACTAGTGGAATTAGAAAATATCCTAAGTGAGGTAATCCAGACCCAAAATGAAATGCATGGTATATACTCACTACTAAGTGGATGTTAGCTATATAGTATAGGATGTCAATGAAACAACCTATGGACCCAAAAATGTAAAACATGAAAGAAGGTCCAAGCAACATTCCTTGACTTGCCCTCACTTAAAAGTATTGATAAAATAGTTATAGGAGACAGAGGGCAGAAGGGCATTTAGTGGGAGAGGGGTTAGGAAGGAGAATGGGGGCATCAAGATCAGGTGTTGGAAGAGACAGGAGAGAGGACCAGTAGGACAGGAAAATGAATGGAAAACTTCAGTTGCTATAGAAGGGCATGTAGCTACAGTCTCTAGGAAGCCCCATAAAGCTGGGAAGGGGAGGCTCCCAAAACTCAATTCAGGCTACCTTAGGAAAGATGACTAACCAATGAGGACATCAAACATGAAGAGGCCATGTCCTGTAACCAGACAGGACTCCTATTGAGAGATAAAGACAGCAAACTATCCATAATTCTTTTGACCTAGAACTTGCACTCTCTAAAAGCAATGTGAGGACAAAGGTGGAGCTGAGACTAAAGGAATGGCTAACCAATAACCAGCCTGATTTGAGACCCATTCCATGGGCAAGCTCAAACCCCTGACACTATTATTGATGCTCTGTTATGCTTGCACACAGGATCCTAGCACAACTGTGCTCTGAGAGGCTCTAACCAGTAGTTGTGTGAAACAAATGTAGATATCCATATCCTGTTGGGGTCCAGCCTCAACACAGGATTGGAGTTCTCAACTGGAAGCAGGGATTTCTGGAAGGCTCATTATAAATAGATCCTGACTACTTTTTGGGTACAAGCTGACAGGCAATTTTTTAAGGTTTCAAGTTTCTCTCTCTTCTCTCTGCTTTCTCTCTCTCTTGTTCACTCACAGTTTGAGGCTGCACACACTCTGCATTCTCTTGCTTTTCTCCTGCGTGCTTTTCTTTTCTTGAACTCCCACACTCATACACACTTCTGTGCATTCCCCTTTCACTCTCACACACATTTTTCACACACATCTCAGCACACATCTCAAATACACCACATGCACTCACTTTTCAGTCACACATATGCTCTCCATACATACTTCACATTTTCTCTTCACTCACTCTTCATATTCTCCCTTCACTCACTCTTCACATACTCTTCTTCACACTTCACATGCTCTTTTCATGCTCTTTCATTCACTCTCCACATTCACCTCACATGCTTCTTTGCCTTTCTATTGCCCCTGTCTTTTATTGATACTCCAAAAGCAGATTTAAAAAAAGACATTGCATAATCATTGCCAAATAAAATTCATAAGAATAACCACAACCCACAAAGAATTAAGAATTAAAATTGTTCCCCAAAGTTTCAAGCTTCCCTATTCCCAGACCTGTAGCCAAAATAATAATAATTGCAAACTTATCATTATTTAAACTTTAACTTTTAACTATTATACTTCAGACCTCAGAGCTCTAAGGTCAGCTACTTGCATTTTCCTGTGAAGCTCTAATAATAAATGACATGGACAAAGATGCCAGGAAGTGACCATAAAGAATAAAATTAACCCTTAACTCAGTAGTTCCATTAGCTTTCTACTTCTGTGTATTGCACACAATGACTCTCCTACGAGTCCCAGTGTTTTGACTTACTTTTAAAAATATATAATTTTATGCATTTTATACTTGCTTGCCCAGGAACCACTCTTTTTTCAGTTGTTTATATTTATTGGATATTTACATTTCAGATGTCAACCCTTTTCCCCATTTCCCCTCCTAGAAACCCCTGTCAAATGCCCCCTCCTCCTTTTGCTTTTATACCATTTTAATCACCTGCATGTATTAAGGTCAGTTCTGGGTTGAGGGTCTAGCAATACAATAGATCCAAATAGTCAAGGAACAAGCAAGACAATTAACACAAATAGCAAAGAACAAGCAAGGCATTAAACACAATTCCATGAACACTCCCATGATCACTATTTTTAAGGGCTTATCAGGATGACCAAAATATCTGAGCTAACTTCCAGATTATGCACAGAGCCTTACCAACCTGAGACAGAAGTGCATTTCTTTGGATAATGCATATTCCATAATTGGTAAGGAAGGCATTCTTGTCAGAATGACGTAAGACAGGCTCAGACTTGTTTATGAAATAAAAAAGGGGAAGAGCTGAAGAGCCTTTGGGGCTACCTGGCAAGAATCTGACATGGGCCAAGGACAAGGAAATGGGCTGCTTGGCAGGAATATGACATTGGCCAAGGACAAGGAAGTAGGCTTCAGGCAGGAATCTGACATTAGGCTAGAATGAAGAAGTAATTTCAGAAAGGAATCTAAATTTTAGGCTAGAACAAGGAAGTAGGCTTCAGACAGGAACTACTCTTAAATGTTGTCCAAAACATTTTTCATAACATCAATAGATTTTTCCTTTTTTGGGGTCCCATGTTGGCTCTATTTTGTTTTCTAATAATTTCTTCTAATTTTCTTTGCAAGTCAAGCATTAATTTGGAACTACCATTGTGCAGTTATTACATTGTTTCCAAGATAAGAACACACAGCATGTACCTGGGCCATTAGGACTATGCTGTGCTGTTCCCCATGCCTCAGTTTTAATTGTTTAAGAATCATTACATTGAGGAACATCTAGTCTCACAGAATTCACCAGAGCAGAATTAGAAAGAAATAAGAAAGTCAGATATAATAGGATAAATATGCACACCAAGAACAACTGAAAAACAGTCACACACAAATGAAATCTATACAATTGTTGTCCACAGCTAAGGTTATGAGAAATGGGAAAAACTGTGTTTTTCAAAGAGCTGCCACAGACTACTGAGATGTCTCCATTCTGGCCTACTGCAGGCAATCCCTTATTTCAGAGAGTGGGTCCCCTGGAGGGATGTGTCTCCTGCTTCTCAGGGTCCCAGACACCATCCTCTTTACAAGGAGCTGCTGTGGGCTACTGAGATGTCTCCATCCTGGCCTTCTGCAGGCAGTCCCTGTTATTGTATGCTGTCCCCAACAATACCCAAACATAAGTCTGAGCTCAGGGACTGTTATGGAAGAGTTGGTGGAAGGATTAAAAGCGCTGAAGAGGATAACAACTTTACAGGAAGATGAACAGAGATAACTAAATTCTACCCCTGGCAGCACCTAGAGCTGAGCCACACACACACACACACACACACACACAAAGAACATAAATGTTCTGGATTTTGGCTCTTGGCATGTAAGGTTGCCTTGTGCGCTGAAATGGGAGATAATGTACCCAACACAGGTACACAAAGAATTCTCAACAGAGGAATCCCAAATGGCTGAGAAGCATTTAATAAAATGGTCAACATCATTACTCATCAGAGAAATGCAAATCAAAATGACCATGAAATTTCAACTTACACCAATCATAATGCCTAAAATCAAACACTCAGATGATAGCACATGCTATCTTAGATGTGGAGAAGGAGGAACACTGCCCCATTGCCAGATGGATTGCAAACTGGTAGAATCCATCTGAAAATCAATCTGGAAATTTCTCTGAAAATGGGAAATAGTTCAATCTGAAGACGCAGCTATATGACTCCTAAGTATATGCCAAAAAAATGTTTCACTATATCACAAGATACATGGTCCACTATGTATACAGTAGCCTTATTTGTAATAGAAAAAAAAAAAAAAAACCTGAAAGCAACTCAGATATCCCTCAATGGAAGAACAGATACCAAAAAAAAAATGTGGTTCATTTACACAATGGAATGCTACCCAGCTACCTAAAATGAAGACATCATGAATTTTGCAGGCAAATGCAGGAACTAGAAAATATCATCCTGAGTAAGAAAACCCAGACCCAAAAGGACATGCATGCTATGTACTCCCTAATAAGTGGGTATTAGCCAAAATATACAGAATAGCCATGATATACCTGGCAACCAGTAAGAAATTTAATAAGAAGGAAGACCAAGGTGGGGATGTTTAAATCCCACTTAAAAGGGAGAAGAAAATAATCATGAGAAGTAGAGGTAGAAAGGCAGCTAGGTAGGAGAAGGGAGGGGGTGTAAAAAAGGGGTTCAGGGTTAGGTAATGGGGGAATGGGAGACAAGAGAGTCTTAGAGGTCCAGGAGAAGGAATGGAAATATGTAGCTGTGGTGTGTCAGGGAAGAACCTCTAAAACAATACAAGAGACCTGGAATGTTAGAGACTCCCATGACTCAACAGGGATGACCTTAACCAAAATGCCTATAGTGGGGCAATGGAACCTGAGGAGACCACTTCCAGTACATAAACAGAGCCCCCTTTGGAGAGATAGTCTCACCAACTTACTTTCAAATTTTATGATGCAAAATTGTTCCTATCAAAAAGAAATACAACAAAAATGGAGCAGAAATTGAAGGAAGGACAGGCCATTTATTGACATGTCTAACTTGGATTCCATCTAATGGGTAGACACCAAATGCTTATACTATTACTAATGCTGTGTTGTGCTTGCAGACATGAGCCTAGCATGACTGTCCTCTGAGCAGGTAACTTAGAGAGGTTGCAGATACTCAGCCAACCATCGAATTGAAGTCAGGGACCCTATGAAAGTGTTACCAGAATTGTTGAAGGAGCTGAACGGATGGCAAACCCAAAGGTATACCAACAATCTCAACTCACCTGGACCCCTGGAACTCCCAGAGTCTAAGCCACCAACCAAAGGGCATACAATAGGTGGCCCATGGCTCCCAGCCATGTAGTAGAGGACTGCCATGTCTGGCCTGAGTTGGATTGATTGTGTCTAATCCTATAGATACATGATGCTCCAGGTAAGAGTTGAAGGGGAGGTGAATAGGGTGTGGGATGAGTGGATGGATGGGGAGAACCTCCTCAGAGGCAAATAGGAGGGAAGATTGGGTGAAAAACTCTTGGAGGAAGACAAAAGGGAGGTAACATTTGGCATGTAAATAATTAAAACTTTTTTTAAAAAAATGAGCATATGATGCTGTCATTTTTTCAATTACTATTCCTTTTTCTCAGATGACTCTATCTCATACAAAGCCAACACAAACTAAACACAAAAGGAAAACAAAAAAACGTTATTGACTCCTTGTCAACTTTACACACAGTCACAATGATATTAAACCAATAACCACTACTTTAACATTTAGTTCGAAGATCTATTATTAATAGCAATGTCACAATTTAAAGCATTCCAACCTTGAAAAGATTATCAGTCTTTGAGAATTTCAACATTTTAAAAACCCAAATTCTCTTTAAAAACTCAGTGTTTCCTTAATTCACCAAAGTCTTCAAATTCTGTGGTCCTGTGAAATAATAAAAATGTCATGCATTTTTATTACTAAAGGAAAAGAATAGAGCACAGCCCTTGTCAGTGTAAACTAAGTTTCAACCATGTAAACCCCTCAATGACCAATATCTAGGGCTCAAGACCATGGCTTCAGATGTTCTTTGCAAAATCTATTCTCTAGCTACCTTCTCTACATCACACACTCCTTGTCTTATGATTCAGTGCAGCTGTTCTGCACACTTGGAATCTGATATACTGGATTCTTCACAGATTTCACTCATTATCTCCTAGCCTCTCTTCAGTCCTTCCAAACCTGTCAAACATGGACACACCAAAGCCTATCTCCATGACACATTCAATTCTGGAATTACCACTGAAACTGAGGTTTAGCCTTCATTAATGGCCTTTCCTTACATCTTCTGGCGTCAAACCTTAAGCACTCTCCCTGATTCATTTAATACTGGGTCTTCCTTACAACTGAGGCTACACATGCACCAAAGTACTCTCTGTGCCTATTTTTCTGTACCAAGTCTCAGCTGCTCCCCATGTACCTTTCATCCCTTTAAAATCAATAACGTGGGGGATACTTACACACTACCAAATTTAGGTAGCAGCATGATATTCAGTCTTCATCAATCCTGGACCACAGTTTCTCTATGCTAACCCTAATAAATTACACAGTTTCAACCCATAGAGACCAGGTCCAGAGATTAGGCACTGCCCGAAGTTGAGGGATGGGGCTACACACCATCTCAAAAATATTAACCCAGAATTGCTCTTGTCTGAAGGAAACACAGGGACAAAGAGTGGAGTAGAAACTGAAGGAATGGCCTTCCAGAGACTGCTCCACCTAGGGATCCATCCCATCTGCAGACACCAAACCCAGATGCTAATGCTGATGCCAAGAAGCATTTGCTGACAGGAGCATGGTATAGCTGTCTCCTTAGAGGCTCTCCCAAAGCCTAACCAATAAGAGATGTGTATTCTCGCAGCCAACCATAACAGTGAGCACCGGGATCCCAGTAGAGGAGGTAGGGGAAGAACTGAAGGAGCTGAAGAGGTTTGCAATACCATAGGAAGAACAATGATATCAGTCAACCAGACCCCCAAAAGTTCTCAGGGACTAAATCACAAACCACAGAATATATATACATGGAGGGATCCATGGCTCCAGCTGAATAAGAAGCAGAGGATGGCTTTATCTGACATCAATGAGAAGGGAGGCTCTTGATCCTGTGGAAGCTCAGTGCCCCAGTGTGGTCTTTGATTTGTTCTTGGACTCAAATTATGAGTACTTTATTGAACTTTTTCCATGAATGTTCATAAGGTAAATTGGTGTGAAATTCTCCCTCTCTCTCTCTCTCTCTCTCTCTCTCTCTCTCTCTCTCTCTCCTCTCCTCTCCCTTCCCTCTCCCTCTCCCCTCTCCCCTCTCCCCTCCCCTCTCCCCTCCCCTCTCCCCTCTCCCCTCTCCCCTCTCCCTCTCCCCTTCTCCCGTCTCCCCTCTCCCCTTCTCCTGTCTCCCCTCTCCCCCTTCTTCTGTCTCCTCTCTCTTTCTCTTTAATTTGACTCTTTCTATGCTTTAGTTATTAGGGTTATTGTGGCCTCATAGACTGTGTTTAACAAAATTCCTTCGGTTTCTATTTTGTGGAATAGTTTGAGGAGTATTTGTCCTAGTTCTTCTTTGAAAGTCAGTTAGAATTCTACCCTAAGACCATCTGGCTTGAGTATGGGGTTTTTGTTGTTTTGTTTGGTTTGGTTTGGGTAGGGTTGGGTTGGCTTGGGGTTTTTTGTTTTGTTTTTGGAAGACTTTTTTTTTATTATTATTAATCATTCTATTTGCTTACATCTCAATTTAATTTCTTAGCCTTAGCCAACAAGCATGTTGTGAATAGCCTCAGCCTTATATTTTGATCCTAGTTCCCAGTGGATAGCTCCAGCCTTGTATTTTGATCCTAGTTTCACTTTCCTGGGAGGGGCTGCAGAGAATGATTTAATCTGTACACAGGTGATGTCTTGTAAACCTTCTGTCCAATTAAAACCTGTAAAATAAAGGCTAAAGCCAGAGATTGGGCAGTAGAAGGGGAGGCAGAGAAAAAGGCTTAGGGGAAGAGAGAGTGAGAAGAATTCAATATAAAAGGTAGAGCAGAAGGGAGGCAGAGGTAGAAGCAGAAGGAAGTCGAAGCAGAAGGAAGCCGGCAGTAGAAGAAAGCTGACAACAGAGGAGCCGCAGCCGGAAGGACAACCACGCAGCCTCAAGTTATAAGGGATCTCATAGCTGGGGATTCGAGTAGTGTAGTGGTAAATCTGCCCAATCTAGGCATGCTATTTATACCATAATTATTGAGTTGTGTTTTCCTTTACTGGTCTCATTAGGGTAGGAGATTTTACAGCAACAAATTTGGCAGTTTAAAAAATTACCACTATAAATTGGAGCACAGATTATAGCTTAGAACTCAACTAACCTGAGATAAAAGTTCATTGCCCCTAAACCCCCGAATAGGGTTCAGGCAGCCTTCTAGGCTACACCAGTGTGTATTGAAAGCTGAGTGAATCTGAGAGGCCTACGAAGAGCCACAGAGAGGCTCCCTCTCCCAACTCCCAGACAGAGAGCTAAGGCCAGGGGTCAGGAGCAGCACCTGAACCGGCAGCTGGGCTTGATCCAAGCTGTAAAAACTGCAAGGAGGGACAGGTGATCCTAGAACACAACTGCCTTCTAGATAAATTTCAGGCAGAAACAATGAACTGAAGGCTCTGGATCAGGTAATTCTTTGATATAAAAAAGATATATAACCTTTTGATACTTAAAGATGAGAAACACAGTAATTATCTTTTGGGCTTTATGTGATGATATTTTGAATAGTTTGACAGGAATCAATTTAGGGAAAATAGATACCTTATTATTTATCAGTATTGCAATATTTATTCTCTTGATTTACTATGTCTTCTCAAAAGATAGGGCCCTAGATAAAAAATTCCTTGCCTTAGAATAAAAATTATAAGTAACACTAGAACTAAAGGGTCAGGATTTTATAGTCAAAATAAGCAACAGCAAGGAGATAGAGATAAAATTTGGAAACAAGGTCTAGAAGATAATTTACTAAAGCTACCAAATCAAAATAAGGCAGATCCTGTAATATTTAAAAATAAATTAATAATATTAAAAAAAAAAGAAAGTGAGCCAGGCAGTGGTGGCATACACCTTTAATCTAGCACTTGGGGGGCAGTGGTGGCACACGCCTTTAATCCAGGACTTGGGAGGCAGAGGCAGGCAGATTTCTGAGTTTGAGGCCAACCTGGTTTACAGAGTGAGTTCCAGGACAGCCCAAGCTATGCAGAGAAACCCTGTCTCTAAAAACAAAACAAGTTCCTTTTTGTTAGGAAAAGAAGAAAGTAGCTGACTCTAGGGTAGAGAGTACAGTGTCTGTGAATTAAATTTGAGACTATTTGTTTTTAGGAAAGATTTATAAACATATTTGTCCGAATCAGATGGGGATTATCACCTGTGGTTTGGAACTTAGACAGGGAAAATTGTCACTGACTCCAGAGCAGAGAGTACAGTGCATAAATAAAAAACTGTTCTAGGCAGAGAGCCAAACAGAAAGATAGTGTAAATCCGGTTTATTCAGATGATATAAAGTTATATTGCCTCACAGGAGACTCGGGTTCTGTCTAACGTGGGCCCCACAGGAATTCTGGGTTCTTTTCCTCGTTGGCAAAATAGGGAAGGCCTAAAGAATAGGCACATACAGTATTTTTAGTTATGAAGTTAATTTTATTTTCAAGATGGGTGTGATTTTCAGTTTTGCAGTTATATTTTTCCTCTGAGAAAGAGGTCAAAATGAAGATTTTTTTCTGGTTACTGGCTCAAGGAAATTCTTTTTTTTTTGGGAAAAGGCTTTTGTCTGTGTGTTTTCAGAAGAGATGATTAAGATATTTCTACCTCCCAGAATTATATGGATTAGACATGACAGAGGCAGGCCACCAGAAGACTAGATTCCAGAATTCAAACAAAAAATTATCTTGATACTAAAATTTGTTTTGAGAATTGTATATTGCAGAATACACAGCTTTGGTATATCTACTCATCAAGCAAGCTGAGCAGACCTGCTCGAACCTCTGATGTCCTGGAATTTCAGCTGGATGCAGTGAAGACACAGACATCAGAGGCTTATCAATTTACCCTTCCCCCTGCCCCTCTTCTAGTATCTCAATGCCTAAATTCAGCTTGAAGAAGTTAATGAAGCGTCGGCACCACTATTCCTTGGGCTTGGGGACTGACATGGTTAATATCAGGCTATCCTTCTAGGGGAAAGTAATCGTTTTATTGGAACAGAGAAGAATAGTTAGAATTGATTATTTCTACATTGGTAGAAATCTCTATAATTGATATAAAGTTGAGGTTATAATCTCTTACATTGGTATAGAGTTTATTTTGTACAAATTTAAAGTTTTCATTGATATGAGATTCTTATTGATATAAAAGTGAGATTAATATTGTTACTCTCTTAAGTATTGTGCCTATATAACACATTTAGGAATACAAGGTTTAGACTCAGTCCTTCTTTAACTTTTTTAACTGATTTGAGATGGTTAGCCTGTGAGTTAAGGGCCTGTAGCAATTTCATGGCTCTGAGTTTATTGTTAGAATGTTTTCTAGATTTTAATTAGAAATAGCAGAAAGGAGTTAATGGACAATAGTCCAGATTGCTTTACATAGATAGTTGGTTTTCAAAAATGTCAGAAGTCCACAGAAGTGATGCCACTAGCATTTCTGTATTCTGTAATGGTCATTTTACTAGAGACCTGTCTGCTCCTGACAGCTTCCCTGTCTTAGATTCTAAGAAGAAATTGAGCATCTTTGGAGTTATTCCAGTTGTGGTGAGACGGCCACTAGGCAAGAACTGCCTCTTTTCATCTACAGACACAATACTGTCCAGAAAAAGCACACACTTGCGAAAAGTCGACTGATTATATCTGCCAAGACAGAGTAATCAGCTCTTAAAAATTCTGCATTACTAGGTCTGTCAGATGATCCTGGGCCAGAAGGCTGAAGACCAGATGCTCCAACATTTTGAAGTAAGGGACTGTCCAGGTGTTCAGCAGTCTATATAAATTGGCTAAGTTTTGGAAGCCATGCTTTGTGCTTCCCATATCTTCAGTTAATTCAGTCATTCTGGATTTCTGATGGGGTTGAAGACTTATAGTCTCACAGCCAACGCAGGCTATTTACTTTGAGAGGATACTTTTCAGATGGCATTCATTTTAAAGACAAGACATAAGCCAGGTTCAGAACTAAGCCTTTTAGTTAAGAGAGATATCAGAGCTTCTATTTAGTTAACAAAAATAATAGACTGGGTATTAGGTCTTTCTTGAACTTTAACAATTACAATGTGGTAATATAGTTTGTGCTCAATATATCTGAGAGAAAAGAGTCTTTTAATTGGACAAAAAGGGGGAAATGTTGTGGATAGCCTCAGCCTTGTATTTTGATCCTAGTTCCCAGTGGATAGCTCCAGCCTTGTATTTTGATCCTAGTTTCACTTTCCTAGGGGGGGTGGGGGGACTGCAGAGGATGATTGAATCTGTACACAGGTGATGTCTTGTAAACCTTCTGTCCAATTAAAACCTATAAATAAAGGCTAGATCCAGAGATTGGGCAGTAGAAAGGGAAGCGGAGAAAACGGCTTAGGGGAAGAGAGAGTGAGAGGAATTCGATATAAAAGGTAGAGCAGAAGGGAGGCAGAGGTAGAAGCAGTAGGAAGTTGACAGCAGAAGGAAATCGATGTAGGAAGAGCCAGTGCTGGGAGGAAAAGCACACGGCCTGGATAAACCTCAAGTTATAAAGGATCTCATAGCCGAGGATTCGAGTAGTGTAGTGGTAAATCTGCCCAATCTAAGCGTGCTATTTATACCATAATTATTGAGTTGTGTTTTCCTTTACTGGTCTCATTAGGGTAGGATATTTTACAGCAACAAATTTGGCGGTTTAAATAATTACCACTACACAAGCATCTAAAGACCAGAAAGGTGAAGACTTTATTTCAGCAGCAGTAATCTCCTGTAGTTTTAAGATATGTCTTTATCCGTAGCCATCCAAAAACACATTAGAATATAAGCTAGTACAAAAACTGACCATGATAAAAATCTCTACTTCCCTCTGAAATTGTATAGGTGATGACTCCATTATCTTTCATGATTGAAAAAAATGGCTTATTACTCTCCAAATATTCAAGGACTGTTCTACCCCCAAGATCCAAAAACCTTTGAATTAAATGGAATTAAATGTATGCGGAGATAAAAAAGCATGGTATGTATAATCATTATATGAGTTTTCCCACACTTGAGGGTGTTGGTATATATTCTCCTAAAATAAACAGAGTATACTAGTTTCTTCCTCCAAATTCTGATATCACATATCATACATTCTGATATTATCTTTAACATTCATCTGTTCTATGCACCTCCTCTTTATATACCTTTTTGTTACCAAAGAAGAGGAACTCTTTTGTTAAAATGCAGTTTATACATGTGGAGCTGTAGTTGGATGTGCCAAGAGTCAATGTTTAAGGAAATTTCTTAGATTCAACCAGTTTGATATTTGTTACATGTTAAGTTATTTGTAGTATGTTTAAACACATAAGTGATGTATTTTAATACTGTTCCAAACTGTTTGGACAATGGGAATCTGTACTGAGATGTAGATTATTTGCTACTCCAGATTATACAACTTAACTTAGATAGTATAGTTTAGAGATGGGTAAGTCCCACATATCTCAATTGAAATGAAAATTTTAAATATTTTAAGCATCATTGAAAGATGAAAATTATCCTAAATCTCTTCAATTGATGTGTACTAAATTGATGAGATACACAAAGTAAAAATAAATGTGTTTAGTCCTTGGGAAACAGAAGACAGTATGAACATGCTAATGATAAATGATACCTTCTGCCCACCATTTCAAATGTCAATAGAATGGAATGAGCCCTGTATACACAAGCATTTTGCACCTTTTAAATAATGTCCCTGATAAATGACAGTTTTATACAGATAAAAACAAACTTTAAAACACTTTGGCTATAACAAAAATATTTACTTTATTTCCTTCTGTATTAATAGTTTTTTAGCTGTCGATTCCACAAATGGAACTGTAGAGGTTTTTTTATACAAAGACCTTATTTACACAATAGTAAAGACAATACAAGCAAAATCTGTGTATCAGACATAAACACATGTGAGACATAATGAAACTTTTTTTCCCCACAATAGTCACCCCTTAGTTTTTAATATGTTAGCCTTCACCAAACTCATCTAATGTATATATGTTTTGTTCAACCACACTGTGGAAACTGAGTTTGAAGAGCTGAGAGATAACTAATTAATTTCACTCAGAAACTACTATATGAGAAAACATGGATATCATTCATCTAGAGTACAAATTCAGCTTTTAGAGTTCTGCTGTTCTATGATCATATTAAGACTGTTTTCAGTAAGATAAAAATCCGAATGCCTCTGAGGGATTATCTTATACAGATTAGAAGCTTCCCTCATCAACTTCATGCTGAACTTTGGATGGACACAAGTGGGGCTCATATAAAACAGCAACAAAACTTTGCAAATATGGAGAAGAGTGTATAAAAAGCTATAAATATATGACACAAGAAGAAGTATATTTTGTTGGCTCTAGACTCAGAGGAGGGTCTACTGGAAAGAGAGGTGCTCTGGATGTGTTGAATGTGCTGCTTATGCCTGTATAGAAAGCCAATCGTGGAACTACTGAACCAGATTAGGAGCACAGAAAATAAGACTTCAGGAAATACCAATAATGCTATATGTACAGTGATTCTATAATTTTTATCATAATCACAAGAGGAACAGAATAAAAAAATCTCTGGTTTTGGTCATATAATTTTCAATCATTTATATGCAAAAGTACAGGAAAAATAAAATTTATAGTAATATATATGACCCAGAAGAGGTAAATAGGCCAAAGTAATTTGAATATGTGCCTTTTTGATTCTTACAACAAGAGTTTTGGGAGTTGAGGTGCTTGACACCTGGTAGACACTCAAGAGGCAGGTAGTAGCCACAGACATGCTTCTGCCAAGTCTTTGAATATAAAAAACAAGTTTGCAAATAAAACTACAGACAAACCCTTTCATTCAAAAACTTCCATTGTGTAACACACGCCATTAGAGAGAAGTATCAAGATGTTGGCTGTAATCAGATGTGTGCAGATTAAATCTGTAAGCTTCAATATATATTCATTATAGTTAATAATTAGATAGTGGAATAGAAGAGAAATATTTCCAAGAATTCCAACCATACTTTGTGATAAGAACATTATTCCTATTGCCAAATTCTCAAAGTCCATTTTATCATTTAGGACCTTTTTCTTTAATTATGTCAATTCTTGTTTTTTTGAGCAAAATGGTGGATTCCATGTTTTCTTTTCTAGGAGGATGGTAGGAGATAATCACTTGATTTCAATAAAACAAACCAGATACTTGCATCATAGCAAGATCTTGACACAAATGACATATATTTTGGCAACCATAATAACATTCCATAAAATTGTTCTAGTCTTAAAAGCACACATTTCTGAAGAGGACTCTAAGTAATCTATCTTAGAATATTCAGCATTTGGATTGGAGCATTGTTACTGAGAAAAAAGTACAATGGTGAGACATTGCAAATGGAAAAGGCATTAAATTATGCATTTTCAGGATAACTTTGGTAACCATTCATATCAGTAAAGAAGAAACTCCATCATCATCTACACAAGGAAATAAATCCATGCTGATTACATTTCTGATCTAAAATTTATCACAAATAATTAAATGCTATAAGAACAATGTTCATATTTTTCTATGCTTAAGCAATAGTTTATTACCTAGCATAAAATTTATTCATTATGAAATTTAAAAAGCAATTTAGATAATGTTATATAGAAAGGAAGTACTAATTAATGGTCCCTTTCACACACTCACATATGAGTGTGATGCCTAGAAATAAATGTTCAAAGGAAATTGTCACTAGAAATGAATGTGTGTTAGTAGAAAGTTACATTTAATGGATCTCAAGGGCTGCTGGTATTTGTCTAAGATATACATCCTTGCACAAAAAATGATCATTATTTACAATACAATTTTAAAAACATTGTGTTCAGTGAATCTTTTGTAATAAGCTGCAAATTTTACACTTTGTAGTATTATGATTTCCATTAAATAAAAAAACAAGGAACAATGACATTCACCACTCTCTTACATGAGGCACGTGAATGTACAGGATGCTTGGCAGCATTGTACCTCATGGAGATCCTGGATAGCTCTTTATACATACATAAAGTAATTGTTCTTATAACCTAGTATACTAGATGTTGAAATTCAGTAAAGTAATGATGACACAGTGACGATTCCAATATCAGAACTGTCAAGATGTTGATACACTTGGAAAGACAATAATTTGGAAGTGAAATTTGCCCAAAGATTGAAAAGAATGTGTAATAACTTAAATCATGTGCAATGCAGAACTGTAAGAGGTGATAATCATGAAAGAGAAATCAGCCAGGATTCCATCATTCTGAAATCCATGGAATATTTCTAGTTACTGATCGCTAGAGTCATTTTGCCTCTTTCCATTGCCTGAAATTGTCATGAGATTTTGTTAAGGATTCAAGATTCTATATCATAGCACTCAGTGTGTTCACATTTATAACATCAACTAAGATCATGTATTCTCATTTCTAAGACCCAACTTTAGGTTTTATTATGTATCAGAATTACACCAGACTTCTCACCAGAGAGTATAAAAGCCAGGAGATCCAGGAGAGATGTCATACAGACACAAATGCCAGCCCAGGCTACTATACTCAACAAAACTCTCAATCACTATAGATAGAGAAACCAAGATATTCCATGACAAAACCAAATTTACACAATATCTTCCCACAAATCCAACCCTATGTAGGATAATAGATGGAAAATTCCAATACAAGGTTCCTTGTACAAACTACAACCTAGAAAAAGCAAGAAAGTAATCTTTCAAAAAAACCCAAAAGAAGATAGCTGTCAGGAGCCATAATGGGACAAGCTAATAACTAGCAGGTGATCATCCTGAAAAGGCCTGCCTTGGATTATTATATAATCTTAAACAGGTGTGCTCTTATTCAGCAAGGCTGTAAAGGATTAATTTTTAGGAAAGATTCTTGCTATTAATATGCTTTTCCTATTATTATTAAACATATATAACAATCACTAAGCAATAGCATATCTCATTGGAGCAGATCTCTGCAGATCCACAAAGATGTACTGTCTTGTAGTGATGCTATATTGTTGAATAGATGACTCTTAAGTCTTAATGATTATCCTATAAATTCCTAAAATGATATCAGTGATTATTAAGTTCTTTTATAAGTGGACTGCTATTAGGTCCTTTCCTGATAGTCAAAACTGTGATGAGAACTCTGCTAGTTTCCCAAGTGTCATCAGTTAATAGCTCTTAGATAGTAACAGAGCACATTCCAAGAGGTTGTAAAACAATTAACCGAAGGTCATTAAAAGGGAACTAACAATTTATTATAGGGGCTAGGATAGAAGATAAAATATTGACTGGGTTTATCTATACAAAACTTCACTAATAACTTAGTTATAGCTTTAAACCTTCAGTGAATCTGTGGAGCTAGAAAGATGTTTAGCCAGAAATTAGTCCTAATGGATAAGCATGTAAACATTCTCTGTTGTAAACTTCTATTTCAATTTATGATTTGATTGTTGGTGTGAACTTGTGATGAACTTTGTAATATGTGACAATGCATTCTGAAAGATGTATAAGTACTGAGGACAAAGAGATGAGAAGCAGATAGAATTGAGAGATAGAATAGAGATATAGAATAGAATTTTTTTCCCTTTCCCCAGATAGAGTAGAATTTATTCTTTCCCCGCATAGGATCATTCCACTTTTCCCCTTAGATACCTTTTGTAGGAAACTTTTTACAACTTAGTAATAAACGCTAAAACTACTTTTGTAAGTGTCCTTTACTTCCTGCAACTTCAGACTAGCAGCCAGAAGTTAGAGCCCAACAGTTCCTGCAGAGACAGAACAAGGGCCACATTGCCTAATCCTCCTCTGTTAGGCTACAGGTGTTAATCACCTAAGCCAGCAGTCTCTTACCCTCAGAAGGAACAAGAAATTTTTATAACATTTTAGACAGTAATCATCAGCATTTCAGCACAGGATAGAGAACTAGAAAGCCCTGAGACCCTTGGACTTTAAAGCCAATACAAGAGTCCTAGTCTGTGCTCCTGCCACTACCCTCTCAAGGTTGGGAGGCTCCCAGCAAATAGCTACACAACATAATCCCACCTCTAATAAGAAAAAGAACAGGAACCAACAATCACATTCCTTGATAAATCTTAACATCAATGTACTCAATTCTCCAATAAAAAGACATACACTAACAGACTGGATACATAAACAGGACCCAGAATTTTGCTGCATATAGGAAACACACCTAAGTGAAAAAGATAGACACTACTTTAGAGTAAAAGGAAACAAAACAATTTTCCAAGCAAATGGTCCCAAGAAACAAGCAGAAGTAGCCATTATTGTTTTTTCTTTTTTTTCTTTTATTCTTTTTTTCTTTTTTGTAATTGGATATTTTATTTACATTTCTGATGTTATCCCCTTTCCCCATTTCCCCTCTCCCCCAACCCAGGAACTCCCTATCAAATCGCCCTTCCTCCTGCTTCTATGAGGATGTGCCCCACCTACCACACCACTCCCACCTCCCCACCCTCGAATTCCCCACACTCAGTGTCCAGACTTCATAGGACCAAGGATCTCCTCTCCCACCTATGCCCGACAAGACCACCCTCCCCTACATATACAGCTGGAGTCATGAGTCCCTCCCTATGTGCTCCCAGGCTGGTTGTTTAGACTCTGGGAGCTCTGGTTGGTTGGTATTGTGGCTCTCCTCATGGAGCCACAAACCATTTCAGCTCCTTCAGTCTTCTAACTGCTCCATTGGGAACCCCTTGATCAGATCAATGATTAGCTGTGAGCATCTACCTTTGAATAAATCAGACTCTGGCAGACCTCTAAGGAGATAGCTATATCAGGCTCTTGTCAGCATGCACTTCCTGATATCCACATCAGTGCCTACCTTTGGTGATTGCACATGGGATGGGTACCCAGTTGGAATGGTCTCCAGACGGCCCCTACTTCAGTTTCTGTCCAACACTTTGTCTCCATATTTGCTCCCTTGAGTATTTTGTTACTCCTTCTGAGAAGGACCGAAGCACCCACACTTCGTTTTCCTTTTTCATGAGCTTCATGTGGTCTGTCAGTTGAATCTTGGGTACTGAAACCTTTTGGGCTAATATTCACTTATCAGTGAGTGAATACCACGTGTGTTCTTTTGTGATTTGGTTATCTCACTCAGGATAATATTTTCTAGTTCTATCCGTTTATCTAAGAATTTCTCAAATTCATTGTTTTTAATAGCTGAGCAATACTCCATTGTGTAAATGTACCACATTTTTTTTGTATCCATTCCTCTGTTGAAGGACATCTGGGTTCTTTCCAGCTTCTGGCTATTATAAATAAGGCTGCTATGAACATAGTGGAGCATATGCCCTTGTTATATGTTGGAGCATCTTCTGGGTATATGCCCAGGAATGGAATAGCTGGGTTGCCAGGTAATGCTATGTCCAATTTTCTGAGAAACCTCCAGACTGATTGTACCAGCTTGAAACCCCACCAACAATGGAGGAGTGTTCCTCTTTCTCCACATCCTCACCAACATCTACTATCACCTGAGGTTTTGATCTTAGCCATTCTGACTGGTGTGAGGTAGACTCTAAGGGTTGTTTTGATTTGCATCTCTCTGATGACTAAGGATGCTGAACATTTCTTTAGGTGCTTCTCAGCCATTCGAGTTTCCTCAGTTGAGAATTCTTTGTTTAGCTCTGTACTCCATTTTTAACAGGGTTATTTGGTTGTCTGGAGTCTAATTGCTTTGTATATATTGAATATTAGCCCTCTATCGGATGTAGGATTGGTAAAGATCTTTTCCCAATTTGTTGGTTGCCATTGCGGTATATTGCTTTACTATGTTTAGGTATGGGCCTTGAATTCCTGATCTTTCCAGGACTTTTACCATAAAGGGATGTTGGATTTTGTCAAATGCTTTCTCAGCATCTAGTGAGATGATCATGTGTTTTTTTTTCTTTGAGTTTGTTTATATAGTGGATTAGATTGATGGATTTCTGAATATCGAACCATCCCTGCATTCCTGTGATAAAGCCTACTTGATCATGATGTATGATTGTTTTGATGTGTGCTTGGATTTAATTTGCTAGAATTTTTTTGAGTATTTTTGCATCGATATTCATAAGGGAGATTGGTCTGAAGTTCTCTTTCTTTGTTGGGTCTTTTGTGAGGTTTGGGTATGAGTGTGATTGTAGCTTCATAGAGTGAATTGGGTAGTGTTCCTTCTGTTTCTATTCTGTGGAATAGTTTGAAGAGAATTGGTAATAGGTCTTCCTTGAAGGCCGATAGAATTCTGTACTAACACCATCTCTTCCTGGACTTTTTTTGGTGGGGAGACTGTTAATGACTGCTGCTATTTCCTTATGGGTTATGGGACTGTTTAGATGGTTTATTTGCTCCTGATTTAATTTTGATACCTGGTATCTGTCTAGAAAATTGTCTATTACATCCGTATTTTCCAATTTTGTTGAGTATAGGCCTTTGTAGTAGGATTTAATTTTTTTTTTAACTTCCTCAGTTTCTGTTGTTTTGTCTCCCTTTACAGTTCTGATTTTATTACTTTGGATACTGTCTCTATGCCCTCTATTAGTCTGGCTAACGGTTTATCTATCTTGTTGATTTTCTCAAAGAACCAACTCCTGGTATTATTGATATTTTGTACAGTTCTTTCTGTTTCTACTTGGTTAATTTCAGCCATGAGTTTGATTATTTCCTGCTGTCTACTCCTCTTGGGTGTATTTGCTAGTTTTTGTTCCAAAGCTTTCAGGTGTGCTGTCAGGCTGTTACTGTATGCTCTCTCTAGTTTCTTTTTGTAGTCACTTTGAGCTATGAGTTTTCCTCTTGGCACTGCTTTCATGGAGTCCCACAAGTTTTGTGTCCTTGTTTTCATTAAATTCTAAGAAGTCTTTAATTTCTTTCTTTATTTCTTCCTTGACCAAGTCATCATTGAGTAGAGGATTAAGTTTCCATGTGCATGTGGGATTTATATTGTTTTTGTCAATATTAAAAATTGCCTTAGTCCATGGTAATCTGATAGGCTGCAAGGTATTATTTCAATCTGTTTGTATGTGTTGAGGCCTGTTTTTTGACCAATTATGTGGTCTATTTTTGAGAAGGTACCATGAAGTGCTGAGAAAAAGGTATACTCTTTTCTTTTATGATGAAATGTTCTATAGATATCAGTCTAATTCATTTGGTTCATAACTTCTGTTAGTTTCATTGTATCACTGTTTAGTTTCTGTTTCCACGATCTGTCCATTGCTGAGAGTGGGGTGTTGAAATCCCCCACTATTATTGTGTGATATACAATGTGTGCTTTGAGCTTTAGTAAAGTTTCTTTTATGTATGTGGGTGCCCTTGCATTTAGAGTGTAGATGTTCAGAATTGAGAGTTCATCTTGGTAGAGTTTTCCTTTGATGAGTATGAAATGTCCTTCCTTATCTTTTTTGATTACTTTTGGTTGAAAGTCAATTTTACTTGATATTAGAATGGCTACTACAGCTTGTCTCTTGGGACCATTTCCTTGGAAGATTGTTGTCCATTCTTTTACTCTGAGGTAGTGTCTGTCTTTTTCACTGAGGTGCATTTCCTGTATGCAGCAAAATTCTAGGTCTTGTTTATGTATCCATCTATAGTCTCTTTTTTTTTTTTTTAATTAGTATTGTATAGATATAAGAAAAAATGATTGTTGCTTCCTGTCATTTTTGTTATTAGGGGTTGAATTATGTTTGTGTAACTATCTTCTTTTGGGGTTGTTGGAAGATTACTTCCTTGCTTTTTCTAGGTTGTAGTTTCCCTCCTTGTGTGAAGTTTTCCATCAATTATCCTTTGAAGTGCTGGATTTGTGGGAAGATATTGCGTAAATTTCGTTTTGTTATGGAATATCTTGGTGTCTCCATCTATAGTGATTGAGAGTTTTGCTGGGTATAGTAGTCTTGGCTGGCATTTGTGTTCTCTTGGGGTCTGTATGATATCATTCCAGGATCTTCTGGCTTTTATTGTCTCTGATTAGAAGTCTGGTGTAATTCTTATAGGTCTGCTTTTGTATGTTACTTGACCTTTTACCCTTACTGCTTTCAATATTTTTTCTTTGTTTTATACATTTCTTGTTTTGATTATTATGTGATGGAAGGTATTTCTTTTCTGGTCTAGTCTATTTGGAGTTCTGTGGGCTTCTTGTATATTCATGGACATCTATTTCTTTAGGTTAGGGAAGTTTTCCTCTATAATTTTGTTGAAGATATTTACTCACCCTTCAAGTTTTGAATCTTCACTCTTTTATACCTATTATCCTTAGGTTTGGCCTTTTCATTGTGTCCTGGATTTCCTGGATGTTTTGGGTTAGGAGCTTTTGCATTTTCTTTGACAGTTTTGTCAGTGTTTTCCATGGTATCTTCTGCACATGAGATTCTCTCTTCTATCTCTTATATTCTGTTGGTGATGCTTGTATCTATGACTCCTGATCTTTTCCTAGGTTTTCTATCTCCAGGGTAGTCTCCCTTTGAGATTTCTTTACTGTTTCTACTTCCATTTTTAGATCCTGGATGATTTTGCTCAATTCCTTCACCTGTTTGGTTGTGTTTTCTTGCAATTCTTTAAGGGATTTTTGTGTTTCCTCTGTAAGGGCTTCTATCTGTTTACCTGTGTTCTCCTGTACTTCTTTAAGGGAATCATTTATGTCCTTCTTAAAGTACTCTATCATCATCATCATGAGAAGTGATTTTAATTCTGAATCCTGCTTTTCCAGTGTGATGGGGTGTTCAGTGCTTGCTATGGTGGGAGAACTGGGTTCTGATGATGCCAAGTAACTTTGGTTTCTGTTGCTTATGTTCTTTTGCTTGCCTTTGCCATCTGGTTAACTCTAGTGCTACCTGAACTCACTGTCTCTGACTGGAGCCTGTCTTTCCAGTTATATTGCTTGTGTCAGGACTCCTCAGGGTCCAGATGTCTCAGTGATCCCATTATCCTGAGCTTCCACTGCTCTGAGTTCAGTGGCTCCTCTAGGATGTCTCAGGATATGGTGTCTCCACAGGAGCAGACCAGCTAGGTGTCTGCCCCAGCCTCAAGGAGCTGTTCCTGTTTTGAGCTTAGAAACAAAATTGAAATTTGAAAAAAAAATGATTTTAATGTTTCACTGAAAATTTTTGACAGTCAGTAAATCTCAATTTATTACTTTGTTAAATAATAAAAATAAATTCTCCCAGAGAAATGATTTCAAATGGACTCATATTCTAATTAAATTCATAAAAATCAATGTATGCTAATAGAATTATTATTTTAAAATACTGGGTTTTATACTACTATGCTCCAAAAAGAAGAGAAGGTTTTAAATATGTCTATAATTATCTAGCTATTTCCCTACACACACTGTATTAATTATATTTTCTGATGGTGTCAGCTCTTCAGTTTGCTTTGTCTTTGTTTCTGAGGAAGTTACTTCAACTCTGCAAGTATCATTTCCACAACTGGCTGAGTGATGTAATGTATCTTGAATGCCAGAATAGTGTGACAGCAGAAAGTAGCCCTCATGTCTAACTCATTTCTCTAAATTCACATGTAAGAAACAATAAATAAGCCAGGCAGTGGTGGCACACGCCTTTAATCCCAGCACTTGGGAGGCAAAGGCAGGTGGATTTCTGAGTTTGAGGCCAGCCTGGTGTCTACAGAGTGAGTTCCAGGACAGCCAGGTCTACACAGAGAAACCCTGTCTCAAAAAAAAAAAAAAAAAAACCAGAACAACAAAAAAACATCAAATAGAGCTAAATATAGTTTATTAATAAGAATCTAAAAATCTTGTTGTTGTATATTGGTGTATATAACTTTTTTAATAAGTTTGTTTCTAAATCTAACAAGACATGAATAGTTTTTTTTTTTTTTTTTTTTTTTAATATATTAAGGCACTTTAGCTTTATTTTTGATTTTTTTTTTTTTTTACATTTTTTTTTTCTCTTTTTTCTTTCTTTCTTTTATTGGATATTTTCTTTTTTTTTTTTTTTTTTTTTATTGAAAAAAAGTTTTTATTTTTTACATTTCAGATGTTCTCTCCTTACCCCATTTCCCCCCTCCCTCCCAGAACTCACTATCCCTTCCCCCCTCTTCCCGCCTCCACGTTGGTGTACCCCCACCCACCCTCCCCTGTACCTCACCTCCCCACCCTCGAATATCCTACCCCCCATGTCCAGCCTTCATGGGACCTAGGATCTCTTCTCCTACTTATATATATAGCTCCCTTGCATATATAGCTGGAGCCATGGGTCCCTCCCTAAGCGCTCCCAGGCTAGTGGCTTAGACCCTGGGGGCTCTGGTTGGTTGGGATTGTTGCTTTCCTCATGGTGTCGCGAATCCTCTCAACTCCTTCAGCCTTCACTCTATCTTCTCCATTGGGAACTCCATGCTCAGTTTAATGGTTAGCTGTGAGCATCTGCCTCTGAATATGTCAGACTCTTGCAGACCTCTAAGGAGACAGCTATATCAGGCTCCTGTCAGTGTGTACATCCTGCCATCCACATCAACCTCTACCTTTGGTGACTGCACATAGGATGGATATCTAGGTGGAATAGTCTGTAGACTGTCCCTCCTTCAGTTTCTGTCCTGCACTGTGTCTCCTTATTTGCACCCTTGAGTATTTTGTTACTCCTTCTAAGAAGGACTGAAGGCTCCCCTATTTGGTCATCATTCTTTATGAGCTTTATGTGGTCTGTGAGTTGAATCTTGGGTATTTCAGGCTTCTGGGCTAAAATCCAATAATCAGTGAGTGAATACCATGTATGTTCTTTTGTGATTGGGTTACTTCACTCAGGATGATATTTTCTAGTTCCATCCATTTATATATGAATTTATCAAATTCATTGTTTTTAATAGCTGAGTAATATTCCATTGTATAAATGTACCACAATTTTTGTATCCATTCCTCTGTTGAAGGGCATCTGGGTTCTTTCCAGTTTCTGGCTATTATAAATAAAGCTGCTATAAACATAGTGGAGCATATTTCCTTGTTATGTGTTAGAGCATCTTCTGGATATATACCCAGGAGTGGTATAGCTGGGTCCTCAGGTAGTGATATGTCCAATTTTCTGAGGAACCGCCAGACTGTTTTCCATAGTGGTTGCACCATCTTGCAATCCCACCAACAATGGAGGAGTGTTCCTCTTTCTCCACATCCTCGCCAGCATCTGCTATCACCTGAGTTTTTGATTTTAGCCATTCTGACTGGTGTGAAGTGGAATCTCAGGGTTGTTTTGATTTGCATTTCCCTGATGACCAAGGATGCTGAACATTTCTTTAAGTGCTTCTCGGCCATTCGGATTTCCTCAATTGAGAATTCTTTGTTTAGCTCCTTACTCCATTTTTTAATAGGGTTATTTGGTTGTCTAGAGTCTAATTTCTTGAGTTCTTTGTATATATTGGATATTAGTCCTCTATCGGTGTGGGATTGGTAAAGATCTTTTCCCAATCTGTTGGTTGCCGTTTTGTCCTATTGACGGTGTCCTTTGCCTTACAGAAGCTTTGCAATAGTTTTAAAACCAAATGTGACAGTGTTTCTATTTTTTTTTAACTTCTGTCTTCTCTTATACATCACATCTGTAACAAAATTTCCAGTCCCTTCACTTCTCCATGTCCTACCCTCACTTCTCATCTGGGGAAAAAAAAGTTCTTTCAGTGATATTCTGTGAATATTGCCTAATAAGACATAAAAAGACTGGGCAAAAATCCTAGTATCGTAGCTGGATATGGCAACTCAGTATGAGGAAAAGGGTCCACAAGATCAGGTAAAAGGGTCAGAGACATCCTCTACCCCCTTTTCTGAAAGGCCCACAAGAACAGCAAGCTACTATACTAAATAACCAAATGCATATGTGAGGACATAGCTCAGACTCATACAGGTTCATACAGCCACATATATTCGTGTTTGTGGCTTCAGTTTCTGTGAGACCTTATGAGCCCTGTTTAGTTGACTTGGTGGCTTGTATTCTCTTTGTATCTTCCATCCTTCTGAATCCTACAATCCTCGCACCCCCTTTTCTGTTCATCAACTTCCATTGATCACTGGATAATGCCACTCTGATGACACTGATCTGTGAGTATAACTGAATATCACGGATCTCCTGACTGTCCTGCTTCACATATATAGTCATCTATGCAGGGTCAGAAATGGGATCTCACTTGTGATATGGACCTCTAGTTTGACCAGTCATGGGTGGGCTAATTTCATAGTTTTGTTTTTTTTGTTTTTTTTTTTTTTTTTTTTTGCCACCATTGCCTCACCATATCTTGTAGGCAGAGCAGATTGCACATTAAAAGGTTTTGTGTTAGGCTGATGCTCTAGTGCCACTGCTAGGAACCTTGTCTAGTGATAGAAGATTTAGATTTTTTTAAATGAAAATTTGTATATTGAACTCAAGTCCTCATTCTTCTAAAGAAAATATTGTAAGAGTTTAACTATCTCCATTGTACACTACGATCTTTTGGAGAAGATGAAATCCTGGATATTTTCTCTCTTCCTTATATCATGTCTTCCTTCTCATCTCTGATTGAGGGTTCAGGTCCTTATATATTATTCTTAAAAACAAGATGCATTTCACTGCTACACATAGTCTTCAAGGTGGCACAAAAACATTGTCATTCTTGTGTTAAAACAAGTGTGTCCATGAATTTGGCTCTTTGTATCTCGCTGATCATAATTGACAGTCATCTCATTATGAACACATAAATCAAGAATCTGAGCATTGTCTTGATCTTTTAATTACAGGAACTGCAGCACTGACGCAGGGTGATTATTGTACATTTAAGACTATCCTGCATTACTGAGCAAGACCATCTCTGAAAACACACACATACACACACAAACACATGCACACACGTGCACACACACACACCACACACACATACACACACAATATCACTGAAAATAAGACATCAACTAGATTTCTTTCATTTAAGTGACCACATCAAAAATAGAGTACTATAGAGTTATTGGCAGGCATGGAAGGTATTAGAGGTAGATTCTTGTCTCTTCTAAGCTTAGAAAGAACAGAACCCTGCTTCCATGTTGATATTTACATAATTTGATATCAGAACAGGATCTCTTACATTTTCTAAGTGGTTTTCAGTCCATTTGAGTGTTAAGTGTTGTGAATACATTTCTCATTTCATTTACATTGCTACATAGGATTAAACTTCATAATCATCAGTCAGTTGCTACACTGCTAAAGTACAGCTTTGAATCTCTTTGCTTTCAAGTCATTAATTGCATGCAAATTCTGAAAATTGTATGTGTAGTCTGCTCCTTAAATGCTAGATTTTCAAGATAAAAGTATATATTTCTTATACCTTCTAACAACCTTTAACTTGAAATTTTAATTTGGTAAATGTGTGAAGCAATGTGAACTCCATAGCCAGGACTCTTGTTTCATCAACACATATATCAAAAGTTACCCTTTCATATGATTTTTGTTTCACCTTTCTACTGCTATTCAGATGCTAGATAATGCTAGGTGATGGATCAGATAAGAACACTGTACTTTCTTCCATTATGTATTCTATTTTGAGCATTACTCTCTTCTAACTAATTTCTGTTGGAAATTCACTTGTTTCCTCTCCATTGTTTTAGGTACAAATGCAGAATATGTGTCCTCCACCCACTCTTCTCATCCTAATTTTGTATCATCATTTCTACATGTGTGAGGAGGAAGTGATATTTGAAGAGTTAGCTCTTAATGTAACATTATCTAATTTATTATTTCCATCTCCTGATTAGTACTACTTAATAAACATAATTATCAAGGAATAGAAAACATGTTCTTTCCTGCTCTGATGCTTTCAGTTTTAATATTAATATTGTCATGAGAGTGTCATTTCCAATAGATT
Organism: Mastomys natalensis; assembly: GCA_021653895.1. Lineage (NCBI taxonomy): Eukaryota > Metazoa > Chordata > Mammalia > Rodentia > Muridae > Mastomys > Mastomys natalensis. Next base: position 134,102 of record JAJTUV010001085.1, read on the forward strand.
TTGTCCTTGAAGAAGAGAATGATATTGCAATGTGGGTCTGTTTGTAGAATTGAGAATTTTTTCTTTTTGAGCTCACTTGTTATTTTTTTCTACCAGGATATCTTTGCTATCCTTAATGCTGACATTTATAAAATATATAATAGAAGTTTAATCCATCAACATATGCAATTGAAGATTCATCAGTTCATGTTGAACTCTGTTGGTACTTCAATAACTCTGGATGTAATGCAGACAGTATTTGTTCTGCTAACCACCCTGGGTTTCAATCTTCAGCTAATGTGATTCTTGTACATTTGTGAAAACAGGTGCATAGTACCATTTAAGATAAAAAATAAATCATTTTGCTCTGAGAAGTATTTGGCGGCATACTTTGAAGTCAGTTTTTCTCAGTAATAATATGGTTGCTAGGAATTTGGGAATAGGAATAATATTCCTGTTACGGAGTACAGTTGGAATTCTAGGAAACACCTCTCTCCTTGCCTACTACTTAGTTATTTACTATAAGAAACACAAAGTAAAGCCCATGGATTTGATTCTTACGCATCTGATCATAGCTAACATCTTGATCATTCTCTCTAATGGAGTGACTAACACAATGGCAGCTTTTGGGTTGAAACTTTTCTTTAATGATTGGAGCTGTCAATTTTTATGTATGTTATAAGAGTTTTCAGAAACATGTCCATTGTCACCATCTGCATTTTGAGTGTCTTCCAGGCCATCACCATTTTAGCAAGAAACTCCTGTTGGAAGAATCTTAGAGTCAAATCTGCAAAGGACATTAGTCTCTGCATTTATCTCTACTGGGTCTTGTACATGATCATAAATGTTATTTTTCCCATGTACATGTCCATAACATTAAGTGGGAAAAACATAACAGAGTATACAAATTTCAAACTATATACTATTTTAGGATATGACAAAACCAGTTTCCTTATATATAACTTTCTTTGTGTTTCCTGAAATTCTGTTCTCTGGTCTCATCACCTGGTTCAGTAGCTCAATGATTGTCATTCTGTAGAGGCACAGACAGTGAGTTCAATACATTGGCAGCACTCATGCTTCCCATAGAAGCTCCCATGAATCCAGAGCCAGCCAGAATATCCTAGTCCCAAATTCCACCTTTCTGACCATTTATACACTCTCTGCCATCTCACATGCTTACAGTGACATATTTCATAGTTCATATTTGTGGCTGATGAATTTCACAACCATTATAACTTTATGTCTTCCACTTCAAGCCCTTTTGTACTTATTAGTCAATCATCACTCTCTCCAACCTCTGCTTTCTCTAGGAGATGCATACAAAACTCTTTAATATTTAAATGCTTTTGAAGAGTCCAATTAAAAAACTAAAAACCCAGCCATGCTTTGGAGAAGACATTATAAGGCAAATGCCTTTATAATTTAAATCTTGAACATTCAACCAAGATGAGCAAAATTGTGATTTGGGGATTTTGACACTTTAATTAACACATTTCATAAACTTATTTTTTTGTACAGGCTTCCTTGATGAGAACATGTTCAATATATTTTAGCAAATCATCTCCACTTTTGGTATCTGGTAAGCTGATACATAGCATACTGAATGTTCTGTATATTTCCTATATGTTCTAATTAAGTTTTACTCCATAGGCCCAAGACTATGTAACCACAACTATTGGTTAAGTGCTGGCAAATTTTTACCATAGAAGGCCTTGTACACCTCACATATACTCTAGGACAGGAATGATCCAAACAACTCTTATGCTTGTCCTCCATATTACCTTGCATGCAGCTGCTCCAGAAGTATGAGTGCCTGTCTGCCATGAACTTTTTAATAGCTACAATATACCATGTATCAAAGTAAAAATGATACCTTTTATACAGGATCAATAAAAACATGACTGAGCAAGAGTAAAGGTATTGGCCCAAGGCTTTTTATTGGAGATTTACAGTGTTGTATTTATATGTTATGGCCCTCTTCTATGTAACAATATCAATTCAGCACTACTATTTTTTAGGTTAATCAAGAAAGCTTTTCTCCTATATTCTTCCACCTCAATGATGTAACACTCTACTAAGTAGAAGTCAATGTGCCTTGGGCCAGCCCTGGCATGGGGGATTCTTCTTTCTTGTTGGTTCTTCTTGAGGCAGTGGAGGAGGAAGAGCATCGGCAGAGGGTAAGACTTGGTATTATGAGATTCAGGGGTAAGATTTTTGTCTTATGAGATATTTAGGGTTGCTGTATAATAAGAGTTTACTTATCTACATCTAAGTTACTATGCTACTGTAGCTGACCTGCCTTCTGTGATTCTGCAGTTTCTGGCACTTAGCACCTCATCTGAAAAACAGCAAAGGATTAAGTAAATAGCCTTTGTACTATCTCAGCAGGAACTGCTGGCTGTAACTTTCAGCCTGCTAGTCCTGAAGTTGCAGGAAGAAAACGACACTTAGAAGTGGTTATAGCATTTATGATTAAGTTATTAAAAGTCTCCCATGAGAGCTATCTAAGGGGAAAAGCAAAAAGATCCTAAGTGTGCAAAAGAAAAAAATTCTTCTATGTGAGGAAAGAAAAAAAAATTGTATTCTCCTAGGTGGGGGGAAAGGAAATGATGAGAGAAAGAGAGAGAGAGAGAGAGAGAGAGAGAGAGAGAGAGGAGAGAGAGAGAATCTTCTCTTTGTCTTCAGTACTTATACATCTTTCAGAATACATGATCACATGTTACAAAGTTCATCACAAGTTCACACAAAAGATCAAGTCGTAAATTAAAATAGTTTACAACAGAATGCCTACATGAATATCCATTAGGGGTAATTATCTGGCTAAACATCCATCACCTGTCTCAGCTCCACAAGTTCACTGAAGGTTTAAAACCATAATGAAGTTATTAGTGAAGTTTTGTATAGATAATCCCAGTCAATATTTTATCTTCTGTCTTAGCACCTATAATAAATCCTTAGTTCCCTTTTTATAACTTTTGGTGAATTGTTTTACAACCTCTTGGATTGTGCTTTGAGTAGGAGAAAGTCTGGTTGCTATCTAAGACCAATTAATTGGTGACACTTTGGAAACTGGCAGAGTTCTCATTGCAGTTTGACTATTAGAAAGGGACCTAATAGCAGTCTCATTATAAAAGAGCTTAATAATCACTGATAAAATTTTAGGAATTCTTATAGGATCATCATTAAGACTTAAAAAGTCATTTATTTGTCTATATAGCATCACTACAAGACAATACATCTTCGTGGTCTGCAGAGATCTGCTCCAAAGTGTTGTGCTATTACTTAGTGATTGTTGCATATGTTTAATAATAATAGGAAAAGCATATTAATAGCAGGAATCTTCCCTAAAATGAATCCTTTATACCCTTGCTAAATAAGAGCACACCTGTCGCAGATTATATAATAATCCAAGACAGGCCATTTCAGGATGATCACCTGCTATTTTTTAGCTTGTCCCATTATGGCTCCTGACAATAGTGTATCTTATGGTCTTTATTATGGGTAGAAAACAGTGAGCTGGTTGCATAAAGAACAGAAAAATCCTTGTAGTTACCATCATTCATTCACTAAGATTTCCAATAGTGTCAGGGACATCATAAGCAATAGTTTGAGGTGGAAGAAAGTATAGAGAGGATGACCATTAACCCTAGATATTTGAGACCTTGGGAGATAAAACATTGCAAAGAGACCACACTCTACTCAGAGATTACTGAGATCTAACAAGACTTATGGGACAAGAGCCTAACCTGCATGGTCTCATATACATGGCCCACTTCTATTTAGTTTCTACCTTTGATGTTTCCACTGTATCCTAAAACAGCATCATTGCAGCATTCATGACATTTCTTTGGGAAAAAAATTCACATTCAGTTTCTCAGTCAAATAAATGGGTCCTATGGGAAGATGATTGGAATGCAAGGGAAGAAAAATGAACAGAAAAAGAGGAAATCAAGGTAGTAAGATGGACCTTTGGAATTAAAATAGTCCATGGGAAAAATGCTAATGTAATGGTATTTACAGTGAATATAGAGTATTTCAAAATGTCTGATATGTGAGTGTTTTCTCCTTTGGTATTTGGCACAGATAAAACAAGAATCACACTAAAATACTTTTATCACATATTGATGTAGAGCAGGGAGAAAAGACATATGGATGTGAAATGATAGAGATTGCACAAATGACTGGAGATGAAAAGAAACGACATAGTATTCTTGGGATGAATAGAGTAGATATATCAGAAGGATAAAAATATGGGTTGGTGTGCAAAATAAATGATTCTGGCTACAATAACGTGAGTGATGATGTGAGGTAGCAAACATCTAATGCCAAAGGGTATACAATTAAACAGAGTTCTCAAAGAATAAAATACAATCTCTCAGAAACATACAAAAATTGTACCACATCCTTAGCCATCAAGGAAATGCAAATTAACTTTACTTTGATACGTTACCTTACCAGTGAGAATGGCCTTGATCCATGAAACAAATTACTGCAAATTTTGGTGAGGTTGCCCCAAAAGTGGGACCATTCTTCACTAACTTTGCAGGATCAAACTGTTGTAGGCACTATAGAAAATAGTGTGAACATTCCTCAACAATTAATAATTATAACTACAATATATTCATCTATGCTACTCTTGACCATACTATAGAGATACTAACCCATTCATGTTCACTGCTACTCTAGTCAAAATGTCTCAGAAATGTAAACATCCTAGTATTTCATCAAGAATTAATGAGTGATTGAAATGTGATGAGCTTTCAAAATGGAATGTTATTCATTTGTTAAAGTATATGAAATTTCCAAAAGAAAATGAATTGAGTTGGAAATATTGACTCTGATAGCAGAGAACCTGAAATAGGGACACAAGATGCTTTATCTTATTTTTAAATGCTAGTTTTGAATTTCCATATATCTATTATGCTGGGTGGGTTTATTTGGATTTGCTTTCATCTTTTTTTCAAGTGGTCATCTAGGGAGAGGATACTGGCATTGGAAATAACTTTATCATACCAATATGTCAGAAAATATATAGAGCATTTTCAGAATTAAGGATTGCTGTAGAGTGGTCTCAATACAATGTGTATGGTGCTACTCCTGGGACCATTGTCCTGAGCTATGGAAGAATGTAGACTGAAAAAGGCATGAGATCAAGCACTACACTTTTCTGTTTTAGTTCTTGCCTTGAGTTCCTGCCTTGACTTCCTGTCTTAACTTCCTTTAGTGATAGACAGCTACATGGAAGTATAGGCTGAAATAAAATGTTTATCTGCAAGTAGTTTTGGTTATGACCTTTATCACAGTATTATAAACCTAACCAATATAGAAATTGCTACCATGTCCACCTATGATGGATTTACTCACATTTTATTGAGGAATATTCTAAAGGATTTTGGAACTTCAAGCTAAAAATGTCTTTGAATTCTTACAACTTTTGGATTGTTTTATGGTAAAAATGGAAAATAAGAATTGTAGCTTTCTTCTGGTCTGTACCTGCATGGAGGCAGATTTACCTATCTCTGCCCCGCCAACACTTCACATTCAGCAAGGTTCCCAGGAGATCCAAGGCAGCCAAGGCAAAAGTTAGAATAACCACCCAAATAACTGCAGCAGGTGGGACTCCTCCTTTATGCATGAAATATATTTCCCTTCCTTCCAGTCTGCACCTCCAAGGCAGCAGATCAGCCTGTCCTCCCCCCTCGCTCAACACCACACAGTCTACAGAGTACCTGGGATATCTACTGAACCCTGGGCATCAATCTGAAGGGCTCCAGAAGATCATCTGAAGCCACAGCAACAGTCTACAAGTCTACCAAGGGATCAGGTGCAACTAGGACCACATATCAATTAGAAGATCTGTGGCAACCCAGGGACACAGGAAGCAGACTCCACACAGAGTCACCCATTCCAGCTAACACCAGAGATAACTAGTTGTTAAGATACAAACACGAAATCATAAGCAACAGAAGTCAATATACTTTTAAACCATCAGAACCCAGCTCTCCCACCACAGCAAGCCATGAAAACCACAATACACCTGAAAAGCAGGATGCTGACCTAAAATCCCATCTCATGAAGATAATAGAAACCCTTAAGAAGGATATAAATAACTCACTTAAAGAAATACAGGAAAACACAAATAAACAGGTAAAAGCCCTTAAAGAAGAAATAAATAATTTCCTTAAAGAAATACAGGGGCCAGCGGTGGCACACTGCTCTAGTCACTGCGTTCAGGAGTCCGACGAGGCCATCTTTCCGGAGTTCAAGTCTAGCCTTTGCTTACTGCAACTGCTTACTTTGGTAGCACAGTGAGTTCTCTCACAGGTGGTGGGGGAGGGGGACAGCTAGGGGGAGGAGCAGTTAATCTTCTGCTGGGAGGTGGTGGCACATGCCTTTAATCACAGCACTTGGGAGGCAGAGGCAGGCGGATTTCTGAGTTCGAGGCCAGCCTGGTCTACAGAGTGAGTTCCAGGACAGCCAGGGTACACAGAGAAACCCTGTCTCGAGAAACCAGAGGAAAACAAAAAAAGAAATACAGGAAAATACAATCAAACGGGTGAAGGAATTGAGTAAAGCAGTCGAAGACCTAAAAGTAGAAGAAGAAACAATAAACAAAACACAAATGGAGGCAACCATTGAAATGGAAAACCTAGGTCCTAGGAAAGAGGTCAGGAATTACAGATGTAAGCATCACTAACAGAATACAAGAGATAAAAGAGAGAATTTCAGGTGTAGAAGATATCTTAGGAGATATTGACACAACTCTCAAAGAAAATTCAAAAACATAAAACATCTCCTAACCCAAAACATCCAGGGAATCCAGGACACAATGAAAAGACCAAACATAAGAATTATAGGAATAGAAGAGAGTGAAGATTTGCAGCTCAGAAGGCCATTAAACATCTTCAACAGAATCAAAGAAGAAAACTTCCCCAGCCTAAAGAAAAGAGATGGCCATAATGTACAAGAAAACTATAGAACAACAAATAGTTGAACAAGAAGAGAAAATTCCCTTGTCACATAATAGTCAAAACATGAAATAGACAGAACAAAGACAGAATGTTAAAAGTTTAAGGAAAAAGGCTAAGTAATATATGAACAGAAACAACAGAAAACCCACATAGTCATAGAAACAGAAAAACTCTCTACACAAGAATAACCTGATCAGTGGTGAAAGAAAGAAACTAAAGTCTCTAGACTTCAATGAAAACAAAGACACAGCATACCCAATTTTATGGGACATAATAAAGACATTACTAAGAGGAGAATACACAGCACTAAATACCCTCATCGAGAAACTGCAGAGATCCTACACTATCAACTAAACAGCATTCCTGAATGCTGTAGCATGAGATATTAAAAAAGGTACCATCCTGCTAGTGCTAGCTACTCTCTGGCCCTGTCTTGTCACCTCCATGGTTAGACCGATGCACCAACTGCTCATCTCATGGTTCTGTGACCCGAAGCTCTTAAATCTCTCCACCCGACTTACTAAGTTTCCACTGGGGGTCGCTACCCCCATGCTTCCAAATTCCCAACGTATTTTGAGGTACATTTCTTGCAAACCCACACTTTGCCACTATACCTTTCTCTCTAGAACCCAGTACAGTTGCCTCATGAAGGAAAACACCACACAAACTTAGTTCAGAATCAACAGGTAACTCAATCTCTGGGCACAACAACAAGTATCCTAATCTTGTAAACCATATTAAATATAAATCCTCTGGTGGCAAATCTTAGCGGATTCTCCATCTAAACCAGGGACCATCCAAAAGTATCTCAGTCTCTCTCTCTCTCTCTCTCTCTCTCTCTCTCTCTCTCTCTCTCTCTCTCCCTTCTCCCACTTCTTCTTGACCTGGAAGTTCTGCCTACTCCTCATCATGATTAGTCCGCTGAAATCTTTCTTCATAAGGGGAAGGTTCTGCCACAGAATTCCCTAGAACAAAAAGAAGCAAACACAACCAAGAGGAGTAGATGGCAGGAAATCATTAAGCTCGGGGCTGAAATCAGCTGATTAGAAACAAAGAGAATGATACAAAGAATCAACAATACTAAGAGCTGGTTCTTTGAGAAAATCACCAAGATAGATAAACCCTTAGCCAAATTAACTAAATGGCACAGAAACAGTATCCAAATTAACAAAATCAAAAATGAAAAGGGAGACATAACAACAGAAATTAAGGAAATTCAAAAAGTCAGCAGCATTTACTCCAGAAACCTTTACTCAAAAAAAACCCTGGTTAATCTATATGAAATAGATGACTTTTTAGACAGATACCACATACCAAAGTTAAATCAATAGCAGGTAAGCTATGTAGACAGTTCCATATCCCCTAAGGAAATAAAAGTCATTAAAAACCTCCCAACTAAAAAGAGCCAATGGCCAGATGGATTTAGTGCAGAATTCTACCAAACCTTCAAACAAGATCTAATATAAACACTCCTAAAAGTAGTCCATACAATGGAAACAACAGAAACACTAATTCATTCTATGAAGCCACACTGACTCTGATACCTAAACCACACAAAGAGCTAACAAAGAAAGAGAACTTCAGAACAAATTTCCTTATAAATATCAATGAAAAAGTATTCAATAAAATTCTGGCAAATAAAATCCAAGAACACAACAAAACCACCATTCACCAAGATAAATTAGGCTTCATCCCAAGGATGAAAGGATGGCAAAAAATACAAAAATTCATTAATGTAATCCACCATATAAACATACCAAAGGAAAAAAATTACATGATCATCTCATTAGATGCTGAAAAAGCATTTGACAAAATACAATAACCTTTCTTGTTAAAAGTATTGGAGAGATCAGGAATTCAAGGCACACACTTAAACATAATAAAAGCAAGCAACAGCCAATATTAAATTAAATGGAGAGATACTTGAAACAATCCAATTAAAACCAGGTACAAGACCAGATGCCTACTCTCCATGCATCATTTCAATATAGTACTTAAAGTTCTAGCTACAGCAATAAGACAAAAAAGGAGATCAAGGGTATGCAAATTGGCAAAGAATATATGAAGAAATCACTATTTGAAGATAATATGAGAGTGTACATAAGCAACTCTAAAAATTTTACCAGAGAATTTCTACAGCTGATAAACAACTAGAGCCAACTTACTGGATATAAAATTAACTAAAACAATTCAGTAGACTTCCTTTATACAGATGATAAACAGGCTGAAAAAGACTTTGGAGAAACAAAACCCTTCACAATAGCCACAAATAGTATAAAATAACTTGGTGTATCTCTTTCAAAGCAAGTGAATGTTCTGTAGGACAAGAACTTCAAATCCCTGAAGAAAGAAATCAAAGAAGACCTCACAAGGTGGAAAGATCTCAGAATGCTCATGGATCAGTAGAATTAACATAGTAAAAGTAAAAATGGCCATCCTACAAAAGCAATCTACAGGTTGAAGACAAACCTCATCGAGATTTCAACACAGTTCTTCACAGAAATGAAAAGAGCAATTCTCAATTTCATATCGAAAAAAAAAAAAAAAAAAAACTATGATAGCAAAAACAATTCTTGACAATAAAAGAATTTCCAAGGGAATCACCATCCATGACCTCAAACTGTACTACAGAGCAATAGTGATAAAAAACAGCATGGTATTAGTAGAGAGACAGACAGCTTCAATTCAATAGCATTGAAGCTCCAGAAATAAACCCAAACACTTATGGACAATTGATCTTTGACAAATAAATCAAAAACATACAGTTGAAAAATAAGCATCTTCAATAAATAGTACTGGTCCAACTGGCAATCTGTATGTAGAAAAATGAAAATAGACACATATTTAGCACCTTCCCCAAAGCCCCAAGCCCAAGTGGATCAAAGACCTCAACATAAAACCAGATACACTGAATATAATAGAACAGAAAGTAGGAAAGAGCCTCAAACTCATTGACACAAGTGGAAATTTCATAAACAGAACTCTAATGGTTCAAGCTCTAAGATCAACAAATGATAAATGGTACCTCATGAAACTGAAAAGCTTCTATAAGGCAAAAGACACAGTCAATTGGACAAATCAGCAATGTACAGATTGGTTAGAAATCTTCACCAACCCCATGTGCAAAAGAAGGCTAATACCCAAAATATGTAAAGAACTCAAGAAGCTTACCTCCAAAAAACAAAACAAGAAAACCAAATAACCCAAATAAAAAATGAGGTAGAGAGTTAAACAGAGAATTCTCAACTGAGGAATATCAAATGGCCGAGAAGCACCTAAAAAAAAAAAAAAAAAAAAATCAATATCCTTAGTCATCTGGGAAATGCAAATCAAAATGAACCTGAGAATCCACCTTACACATACCAGAATGGCTAATATCAAAAACTTAGGTGATAATAGATGCTGGAGAGAAAATGTGGCATTTATGCAATAGAATACTATTCAGCTATTAGAACTGAGAACATCATGAATTTTTCAGGCAAATGGTTGGAACTAGATAATATCATCCTGAGTGAAGTAACCCAGACCCAAGAGGACATACATGGCATAAGCTTAACAAGAAGAAAGGCCCAAGTGAAGCTGCTTCAGTCCCACTTAGAAGGGAGAATAAAATAATCAAGGGAAGCAGTGGGATGGAGGGATCTGGGTGGGAGAGGGGATAGGTAAAAAGGCGAACAGGATCAGGTATGGAGGGGAGATAGAGAAGCCTATAGGGCCAGGAGAATGAGTGGAAATATTCACCTGCAGGGAATTGAGGGCTGGGGGAATCTCTAAAAAGTCCTAAAGACCTGGGATATGAGAGGCTCCCAAAAACTCAATGGGAACAACTTTAGCTGAAATGCCCAACAGCGGAGATAGAACCTGAAAAGACCACCTCCGGTAGATAAACAGGTCCCCTGGTGGATAGATGGGACAGCTACTCATCTTCAAAATCTTTGACCTAGAATTGTTCCTGTCTAAAGGATCTACAGGGACAAAAATGGGCAGAGACTAAAGAAAAGTCCATCTAGTGACTGGCCCAACTTGGGATCCATCCTATGTGCAGGCACCAAACCCTGACACTATTACTGATCACATGCTGTGCTTGGAGACATGAGCCTAGCATAGCTGTTTTCTGAGAGGTGGGCTGACTGAGGAAGATGCAAATACTTATAGCTAACCATTGGACTGAGGTCAGGAACCCCTATGGAAGAGTTAGGGGAAGGATTGAAGGACCTGAAGGGGATGGCAACCAAACAGTATCAACTAACATGACCTTTCAGAGCTCCCAGAGACTAAGTCACCAACCAAAGGGCATGCATAGGCTAGTCCATGGCACCAGACACATATGAGGCAGAGGACTGCCTTGTCTGGCCTTAGTGAGAGAGTATTTGCCTAATCCTGTAGAGACTTTATGTCCCAGGGAAGTGGTATGCTGGGGGAGAAGAAGGTGGAAGGTGAGGTTGGGGAAGTGAGTATGTGACAGGAGTAGAATAGGGGAAGCACCCTCTCAGAGGCAATGGGATGAAGAGCTCAGGGAGGGGCAACCACTGGGAAGGAGGTCAATATTTTGAATGTAAGTAAATAAAATAATTTTTTAAAAAAGAAAGAACTCTTGAATAGACATCAATTGTCTGTGATATTAGCCATAATAGTTGAGGGCCAGGTTTTAATATGGCTAATATCAAATTTCTTGAATAATATGTAATTATATGATTTTGCATGGCCATTATTTAGTATCTAGTATCTAGTATTTAGCTAAATACATGCCATAAGACTTTATTGCTTCTTTGAATCTCTTTAAGTTTTGTGCTTCTGTAAGCTGCTATCCAAATTTCTCAAGCTCTTGTGGATTTTTCTCATATGGAACTATAATTTTTGATCTCAGTCTCGGTTTCAGATTGGATTTTTCTGAAGATTCTTTATTCTTATTTAAAGAATCTTCTAATCTCTCTTCTAAAAACAATTAATCTAATAATCCATTCTTCATTCATTATTTATGTGTCTGCTTTCTTCTAATTTTTCATAAGAAGAATATATAAAATTATAATTGTTACCAAACATATAATTATTTTAATATGATAATCAAGACAAAATTACATGGGGTCCATGTGCCCTCTGCCATTGTATTTTGCATTTTTAGAACCAAAAATATTTTCTTTTGAATCTAACACCCTTCTTCCTTCAGAGACTTCACTTTTTGATTTTCAAATTAAATAGTTGTGTCCGTTTTACTGTTATCATATGTACTGCATTCATCTCTGTATACAAGCTTCTATAAGCTCGTACATTTAGGGATTGATATTTACTGTACCTGACACAGCCCCATCCTCTGATTTGGAGGTGATGGGCAGCAGCAGCAGCTTCTGCTGTCCCCACCAGTCTTGCACGCTGAAAGACTCTGAAGCCTCAGTTCTGCATGCCAGTGAGCAGCAAATGCCTGCCGTGTGCACGGTTGCTTACAAGCTCTTTTTACCTGCAGGCAAAACTTGCTCACCTGGTCAGCAGTGCCTCAGCCAATATGCCACCTGCTGCTCACAGAGCAGGATGCTGCCTGACCCCCTTGCCTACACTTAAAGGGGCTAAGACTCCCACAGGTTCATTTGCTAGGGAAATATCCCCACCCCACCCCACCCCACATTCACCCAGGACTTTTCTCAGGCTCTAAGCTTGGATTCCTAGCCTAATGTTTAGGGAGCCATTTATTACAGTCATTACTAACCCACAATAATGACACGGAGACATATTTATTTATATAACTCAGACTCTTTACACTTGTTCACAACTAACTCATATGACTTAATAACCCATTTATACTAGCCCACATTTGTCACATGGCCTGTTACCTTTCATTCAGTTCTCATACATCTTTTTCCCTCTGTCTGATGTGTGAATGTCCATTCCTAATTATGTCCCAGAACTCCTATATTGTCCAAAATGCCTTTCTTCTCCTGCCCTAGTATAGACCATCAGATCCTTGTTAAACCAATCAGAAGGTAATGGAGAAGAATGTTTAAAATACACCGAGACAGGTGATGAGCAATTAAAATAACAACACTAAAGTCTGGACAGTACTCAGTTTTCTGCTGGTACAGAAATCAACATTTGAATAATACAAAGACTACATTTACACAGTGCACAAGGAGATTATCCCAACACCCTTAAAAACTTTTTAGTGTTAGTTATTCCTCCCTCTATTTCCTACCTTTCTCTGCCCTCAATGGACCCTCTCCATCCAGTCCACCTATTCCAATTTCTGCTTAGTCCTTTTCTGGGACTATATTCTATTTTTCCTTTCCTTGAAAGAACTACTGCACTTCCTTGGTTTCTTACTAGGTTCCTGACTGCTGGAGTTATTCTGAATGGAACACACATATTGAAAGTTTAAAAGCAAACAACCATAAAAAAGAGAAAACCTCCTATGGCTGTCTTTTAGTATCTGCTTTACCTTACTTAGTATGATTGTTTCCAGCTCCACTCATATGCCTGAAATCTTCATAATTTTATTAGTAGCTGAACATTCCATAGTGGGAATGTGTCATGTTTTTATCATTCAATCATCAGTTGACGGATATCTAGGCTTCCTTATAATAACTGGCTATTAGGAATAGAAAAAAAAAACATTAATTACCATGTATACCTGTAGTAAGATGGTTAAGATGTAGGGTACTTTGGGTATATGGCCAAGAGTAGTATAGCTTTATTTTATGGTAGGTCAATTTTCAGCTTGTTGAGGAATCTCCAACAGGTTTGAAGGGGTGTATATTTCTATAGTGGCTGTACCATTTGAAATGCCCACCAGTAATGAATGTATCCTTTTCCACACATCATTACCAGCATCAGTTTAAAATAAAGCATAGAATAGATACAAGATATATTTATTGTGGGAATGCTTTTGTGCCTTAATTTGTCATCCCTGTCTCAGACTACCCCTTATTAAACCATAGTAATCACATGTACTGAGAATGATATGGGACAATAACTTAAAATATAGCAGAAATACTAGGTATAACAAACCAGTGCGAACATTCTTTTTGAAGGAGAGCATATCATCATTGAATTACCTAAAAGTATTCCAAGGCATAGCTTTAGAAAAATGCATTTCATAGTTTAATGGAAAAATGAAAAAACAACTACCCAGCCAGGCTGCCATCATCCTATTTTAACTGTATTTCAACTGTTGATGACTCTTTAAGAAGACTTTTTGAATGTGGAGCCAGTGCCTTCTCCCATGAGCTTCACATTCTTACATGGGTTTATAGAATTCAGATGCAGTTCCTTACTCCCAGCACTTATAATATGTTCTTTATGGTGTGTCCTGCTCTTTTGAAAAGGAGGATAGAAGCACTATTCAGTATTACAGATAAAGCATGGGATGCAGGCAGGGTTGTAGAGAAACCTCTACACAGGGTGTGAAGAGATAAGCACATTGAAAATTAGGCTTCATTCAGAGATACTGAGAAATATTAGGGGAATTCCACAAATTAATATGGCACTGTGCCAAGATTAGGCATTTTTAAAGTACTTTTATATGTGGCCTACTCACTACTAATGTTAATAAGAAGCCTTTAGTGTAAGCACCTACTTTAAATAAGCCAAGATAATACAGACAGAGGAAATTTGAATTTCTTGTTTCTTTCCAGTCTGGCTTTAAGACTATCTACCAAGAAGCTTGAAGAACTACAGTGGCCCCATTGAAGCCACTTAACAGAGGATTCTAGTAACATACATATCAAGCACAACTACTTCCTGCCAAACTACATTGGCCATTTTAAATATGCTATGCCCTGTATATATTATTAATTGTAAACTTCGGTGTGAACTTTTTTTTAACAAAATTTGCTATTATTATTTTTTAATCTTTGTTACAGTCCAGTTAATATCCCCCTCCCTGTCTTACCTCTGACAGTCCCTTATCCCATTCCTCCTCCCCCATGTCAAATAGGCTGGCCCCATCCCCTAACCCCATCAGACATTCCCACTCCCTGAGGCCTCCTCAAGTCTCTGAAGGGTTAAGTGCATCTTCTGTCACTGAGGCCAGACCAGGAAGTTCTCTGCTGTACACATGTTGGGGGCCTGAGACCAGCTACTATATGCTGCCTGGTTGGTTGTTCAGTGTCTGAGGGATCTCAGGGTTCCAGGTTTGTTGAGACTGGTGGTCTACCTATGGGGTCACTCTCTCTGTCAACTTCTTCCACCCTTTTCCTAATTCTTCCACAGTGGTACCCTGCTTCTGTCCATTGGTTGAGTTTAAGTATCTGCACCTGACTCTTTCAGCTGCTTGTTGGGCCTCTCAGAAGACAGCCATGTTAGGCTCTTGTCTATAAGCACATCATAGCATCAGTATTAATTTCAGGCCTTGGATCCTCCCCTTAGGCTGAATCCCAATTTGTGCTGGTCATTGTCCCTCAGCTTCTTCTCCTTTTGTGTCCCTGTAGTTCTTTTAGACATGAACAATTCTGGCTTAAATTTTTGACTGTGGGATGGCAACCCCATCCCTCCACTTGATCCCCTGTTTTTCTACTGAAGGTAAGCTTGGCAAGTTTCCTCTAACCACTGTTGGGCATTTAATCTAAGGCCCCACCTTCTGCATTCTGAGTGTTTTTCACCTCCCAGGTTTCTGGTACATCCTAGAGGGTCCCCCCACCTCCTACCTCCCAAGGCTGCCTGTTTCCATTCTTTCTGTTGGCCTTCAGGGCTTCACTCCTGTTTCCCTCCCCCAATACCTGATCATGTTCTCGTTTTCCACTCCCTGTTCCCTCTCCTACACAGATCTTTCCCTCCCTCTGCTCCCCATGACTGCTTTCTTCTCCCTCCCAAGTAGGATTGAGGCAATTTTACTTGGGCCCTTTGGCTTGTTAACCTTCTTGAGTTCTGTGGGTGGTATGTTGGGTATTCTGTACATTTTGGGCTAATATCCACTTATTAGTGACTACATACCATGCATGTCCTTTTGGGTCTGAGTTACCTTACTCAGCATGATATATTTTTGTTCCATCCACTTTCCTGCAAAACTCATGACATCCTTGTTCTGTTTGTTTGTTTTTGGTTTGTTTTTTGTTTTTTGTTTTTTGAGGCAGGGTTTCTCTGTATAGCCCTGGCTGTCCTGGAACTCAGTAGAACAGGCTGACCACAAACTCAGAAATCTGCCTGCTTCTGCTTCACAAGTGCTGAGATTAAAGGCATGTACCACCACTGCCATGCTGATGTCTTCATTCTTAATAGCTAAGTAATATTTCATTGTGTAAATGAATCGCATTTTCTGTAGCCATTCTTCCATTTCAGACATCTAGATTGTTTCCAGCTTCTGGCTATCACAATTAAGGCTACTATGAACATAGTAAAACACATGCCCCAGTGGCATCATAGGGCATCTTTTGGGTATATCCCCTGGCAGGGTCTTCAGGAAGATCTATTTCCAATTTTCTGAGGAACCTCCTGATTGATTTCCAGAGTGGTTGTACCAATTTGCCATCCCACCAGGAATGGAGGAGTGTTCCTCTTTCGCCATATAATCACCAACATGTGCTGTCACCTAAGTTTTTGATCATAGCCATTCTGATTGGTATAGAGTGTAAGGAATCTCAGGGTCATTTTGATTTACATTTCCCTGATTACTAAGGACTCTGAACATTTCTTTAAATGCTCCTCTGTCATTCAAGATTCCTCTGTTCTGAATTCTCTGTTTAGCTCTATACCCCATTCTTTGCTTGTGTTGTTTGGTTTTTTTGGAGGTTAGATTTTTGGGTTCTTTATATATTTTGTAGATTAGCCCTCTATTGGATATAGTGTTAGTGAAAAAATTTTTTCCTAATCTGTAGGTTGTTGATTTGTCCTATTGACTGTGTCCTTTGCCTTACAGAAGCTTTTCAATTTCATGAGGTCCCCATTTATAAGTTCTTGATGTTAGAGCCTGAGCCATTGGAGTTCTGTTTAGGAAATCCCCTCACTCCCTCAAACCCATGCCAATGAGTTTGAGGCTCTTTTCCATCTTCTCTTCTATTAGATTCAGTGTATTTGTTTTTATGTTGAGATCCTTTATCCATTTGGACTGGAGTTCTGTGCAAGCTGACAAATATGGATTTTTTTTCATTTTTCTACATACATACTGCCAATTAGACCAGCACCATTTATTGAAAATGCTTTCTTTCTTTCTTTAAAAGCTTCCTACATCATTAAACACAATGTATCTTAACCACATTCATCTCTCCATTCTGGACATAACATCTTGCAACACAATTACATTATCTTACCACATTATGACTAAGTATTTTAAGCATTTTTATTACATTGTGATAATCTATAAAATATTGAGATTACTGGTTTGTACTGTACTCAATAGATTAATTCCAGCATCAAACTGAGTCTTTCATGACACAGCCTCAACAGGTATCTGGTTAAAATAAAAGCTCTGTTCTCTCAATACTCAATATTGCATCTATAGCTAGCATATTCCAGGTTATCATGTCAGAAGATGCTGCAAAAGATAATGTTATAAGTCCTTGCTGATGACAGTCTCCAGTACAGCTAGGCACCTGAATCAAATGGGTAGGGGTCATAGACCTGATGTAGATATAGTCATCAAAGAAACCTGCCTTATCATTCATCAACCAACTCCTATGACCTTTAAAACTTCAGATACCTCAAGATCCCTGACTTCCTCACAGACCTACTAAACTTTATGTATCCTTAATCATGTCATCCTTCTGAGAAGGACCCTTGTTTAGCCCCTTCAGACAACTCCAAGACAATTTTAATGCTTTCACCTTGCACTGTATCTGCTCTCAGCTAAAATATCCATTATGTCCTCTTGACTGGGAAACCTAGGATATCATGACACTCAACTTTCAGGCATAATTAATTTAACATATGCTCCAACCATGGACACTGACTGTGATAAATGGCTCTAGAGGGTTTTATTTCTTTTCTCCGGTCCTCTTTTAATCCATTCTTACCTCTTGTTCTTCTATGTTCTCTTCTATTTCCTGTTCTCACATTTCTTCCCTCTCCATTTCTACATATACCAATAAGGCTATGTCTTTACTGATACAACTTAAATATCAAATATCCCTTCCATAAGCTCATGTTTTTGACCCTTATTACCAAGTAGATGGAGCTGTTTGTGAAGATTTTAGAAACTGTAGAGGAGGAACCTAACTTGAAGTAGCGGGTAGTCAGATGTGTGTCCTTGAAAGTAAGGTATGGGTTTTAAGGCATGAAATTTCTCTTACAGCATGGGAGATTGATACACATCAGAAATAGGAGAGAATTCTCTCAGATTAATCTAAAGATATTGGGAACAGCCTGCTTATCTACCATTAAACACATAACATGAAACACACAAATTACATTTTTCCAATCATATCCCTGTATATTCATGACTTCCGATTCTGTACACATGGCTATCAACTCTTATTCATGGACCAATTATTATCCTTAATAAGAACCAATCACTGGCTTATTATGATAAGTCATTGTTAATCAAGATTTATTTTACACAGACAATATACAATATGGCTATGAGAAACTGCAAAGTAGCTGTTACAGTCTGCAGAAACAGCATTGGGATGTGTTACTAGGAGGTTATGACTGAAAGCAAGTTTCTCATAGTTCTTCTGGCTTGGGAAATATTCCTAGGTCAAGGCCTCTCGAGAAGGAATTCTGTGGCTTCAGCAGCAGTCATATTGGTAATGGAAGCTGGAGTGAACTTTGCATAATTTTTGTGAAATTATTAATGTATCAATGATGACATAACAGCAGTCCTTACACTATACATGGATAAGTTTTTGGTTTGGTTTGTATTATTTTGTTTTTGACATCTCCTCTAGGCTGGGAGGCCCAAGCCAACCATCTTAAAGGAGTCAATAAAAGGGCCAAATTCCCTTGTAGTTAGTGGAAGGAAAATTAAACATTGAAGTTGTTCACCATGAAAATATCCAAATAACACAAACTTCCCATTAGTATTTGAAGGTGCTCACCTATTCATCGAACAACTTACAAAAATTGGGCTCTGAAGTGGAAGCTTCTGATTGTGTCATGTGATAAAGACTAAAGTGGAGTTTTACTGAGACAAGACCCATAGGAGTGCATATGATGTTTGGAGAAAGTATAAATAGGATTCAATGGACAGTGATGGCACACTTGCATAACTAGCCTTGTAACACTTCCTTGGTCTCATGTCTTTGCTCATCTTCATTTTGTTGAGAAAGGCATGGTAGAGAACATCTCCTGACATTCCATCTGTTCCTGGTTGCTCCTGCTGACTCACACCAATTTGACAAAGGCATGGCTGTTTCTGCTGGATCATGCTGTGTTTGGTATCCTGAGACTACTGAACTGGATTGCTGATATCCTGACAAATATGGGAATTGCCTGAAAAAAAAAACTACTTCTAAAATAGGTTTACATCTCCTTGTCTCATCTACCATCTTTTCTCCACTACCTTTGGACAGTGGGCTAAAAGGGAGTCAAAGCACTTGAGAACCCTTGTTTAAAGTAGGAGTTCAAAAATCTAAGCCTACAGAGCTCCCTCTGATATTTTTCTTATTCCATCTAAAAGTTTTTCTTACACTATAGATTTTATCCCATGCTTTAAATATAACTTTAAATGTGTGAGAATGTTATCCATTTCATAGCTGTAATTTCCTTCAGCTACTATTGTTTCTTTGGTTGGAAAATGTTATTGGTGAGTTACAGAGGATGAAATCTCTCCTGACTCCTACACTATACAGAGGACAGCTTTGAAAAGATAAAATCAGAATTTACAAGAGCAGTGATATCCAGCACTCACTGTATCTCTTCCAGATCAGAGGACAGGATATTGTCCAATTGTTCATGATCCAATTCTCATCATCATTGGTGAGTATCTTATACAATGGAGTCAGGTTTGAAATAGAAGAGTTCATATGGCAACATATTCTATCTCATAATTCACATATTGCTTTTTACATTTTTTATTGTATATTTTATTTATATTTCAGAAGTTATCCTTTCCCCATTTCCCCCACACCCAGGAATCCCCTATCCCATCCACCCTCTGCCTGCTTCTATGAGGATATGTCCCTACCCACCCACTCACTCAAATTCCCCACACTGGAGCATTCAGCCTTCACTGGACCAAGGACTTCCTCACCCACCGATGCTTGACAATGTCATCCTCCCCTACGTATACAGCTGGGGCCATGAGTCCCTCCCTATGTGCTCCCAGGTTGGTGGTTTAGACCCTGGGACCTCTAGTTAGTTGATATTGTTGTTCTCTCAATGGGGCTGCAAACCCTTTCAGCTCCTTCAGTCATCTCTCACACTCCTCCATTGGGAACACCATGATCAGCTCAGTGGTGGTTAGCTGTGAAGATCCACCTCTGTATATATTAGACTTTTGCAGACCTCTAAGGATATGGCTATATCCAGGCTCCTGTCAGCATGCACTTCCTGGCATCCACCTCAGTGTCTACCATTGATGACTGCACATGGGATGGATACCCAGGTGGAGCAGTCTCTATACAACCCCTCCAGTTACTGTCCAATGCTTTGTCTCCATATTTATTCCCATGAGTATTTTGTTACCCCTTCTAAGAAGGGCCAAAGCACTCACACTTAGTCTTCCTTGTTCATGAGCTTCATGTGGTCTGTGAGTTGTATCTTGGATATTATGAACTTTTGGGCTATTATACCACTTCTCAGTGAGTGCATACTATGTGTGTTCTTTTGTGATTGGGTTACCTCACTCAGGATGATATTTTCTAGTTCCATCCATTTACCTAAGAATTTTGTGAATTGATTGTTTTTAATAGCTGAGTAATATTCCATTGTGCAAATGTACCACATTTTCTGTTTCTATTCCTCTGTTGAAGGACATCTGGGTTCTTTCCAGCTTCTGGCTATTATAAATAAGGTTGCTATGAACATAGTGGTGGATGTCTCCTTGTTATATGTTGAAGCATCTTCTGGGTATATGCTCAGGAGTGGTATAGCTGGGTCCTCAGGTAATCCTATATCCAATTTTCTGAGGAACTACCAGACTGATTTTCCAGCCCACCAACAATGGAGGAGTGTTCCTCTTTCTCCACATCCTCAACAGTATCTGCTATCACCTGAGTTTTTGATCTTGGCCATTCTGACTGGTGTGAGGTGGAATTTCAGGGTTGTTTTGATTTGCATTTACCTGATAACTAGGAATATTGAACATTTCATTAGTTGCTTCTCAGTCATTCGAGTTTTTTCAATTGAGAATTCTTTGTTTAGTTCTTTAGCCCATTTCTAATAATGTTATTTTGTTGTCTGGAGTCTAATTTCTGAAATTCTTTGTATATCCTGAATATTAGCCCTCTATCGGATATAGGATTGGTAAAGACCTTTTCCCAATCTGTTGGTTGCCATTTTGTCTTATTGTCAGTGTCCAGAGGACACTTATAGAAGCTTTGCAATTTTATGAGGTCCCATTTGTCAATTCCTGATCTTAGATCATAAGCCATTGGTGTTCTGTTCAGGAACTTTTGAACTGTGCCTAGTTATTCAAGGGTCTTCATTCTATGAAGCCACAATTAAGCTCATACCTAAACCACACAAAGACTCAACAAAGAAAGAGAACTTCAGACCAATCTTCCTTGTGAATATTGATGCAAAAATACTCAATAAAATTCTCGCAAACTGAATCCAAGAACACATTAAAACAATTATACATCATGATCAAGTAGTCTTTATCCCAGGAATTCAGGGATGGTTCAATATATGGAAATCCATCAATGTAATCCACTATATAAACAACCTCAAAGGAAAAAAAAAACACATGATCATCTCACTAGATGCTGAGAAAGAATTTGACAAAACTTAACATCCTTTCATGGTAAAAGTCTTGGAAAGATCAGGAATTCAAGGCCCATACCTAAACATAGTAAAAGCAATATACAGCAATACAGTAGACAACATCAAACTAAATGGAGAGAAACTTGAAGCATTCCCAGTAAGATCAGGGACTAGACAAGGCTGCCCACTCTCAGCCCACCTATTCAATATAGTATTGGAAGTCCTAGCCAGAGCAATTAGACAACAAAAGGAAGTCAAAGGGATACAAATAGGAAAGGAAGAAGTCAAAATTTCACTATTTGCAGATGATATGATAGTATACTTAAATGACCCAAAATTTCCACCAGAGAACTCCTAAACCTGATAAACAATTTCAGTAAAGATGCTGGATATAGAATCAACTCAAACAAATCAGGAGCCTTCCTCTACTTGAAGGATAGACAGGCTGAGAAAGAAATTATGGAAATGACAACCTTCACAATAGTCACAAATAATATAAATACCTTGGTGTGAATCTACCCAAGCAAGTGAAAGATCTGTATGACAAGAACTTCAAGTCTCTGAAGAAAGAAATTGAAGATCTCAGAAGATGGAAAGATCTCCCATGCTCATGGATTGGCAGGATAAATATAGTAAAAATGGCCATCTTGCAAAAAGCAATTTACAGATTCAATGAAATCCCCAATATAATTCCAAATCAATTTTTCATAGAGATAGAAAGAGCAATTTGCAAATTCATTTGCAATAACAAAAAACCCAAGATAGTGAGAACTATTCTCAACAATAAAAGAACTTCTGGGAGAATCACCATCCCTGACCTCAAGCTGTACTACAGAGCAATAGTGATAAAAACTGCATGGTATTGATACAGAGACAGGCCGGAAGATCAATGGAATAGAATTGAAGTTCCAGAAGTGAACCCACACACCTATGGTCACTTGACCTTTGACAAAGGAGCCAAAACTGTCCAGTGGAAAAAAGACAGCATTTTCAACAAATGGTGCTGGTTCAATGCAGGTCAGCATATAGAAGAATGAAAATTGATCCATTCTTATCTCCTTGTACAAAGCTCAAGTCCAAGTGGATAAAGGACCTTCACATAAAACCAGATACACTGAAACTAATAGAAGAGAAGGTGGGGAAGATCCTCGAGGCACAGGGGAAAAGTTCCTGAACAGAACACCAATCTAAGATCAAGAATTGACAAATGGGACCTCATAAAATTGCAAAGCTTATGTAAGGCAAAGGACACTGTCAATAGGACAAAATGACAATCACATATTCTTTATAATTCTATTGCATACATTATTTGTGACTTAAATCCATCCACTTCTACCTTCATTTTATTTATGTCAAGGATTTCATCTAGACCCTCCTTATCTTTAGTTTCTTCCTTATCTTTAGTTACTTCCTTATCTTTAGTTACTTCTTCAAAAAAATCATTAACTATGTCTGACTTCTCCTTGGCCTGTATTTATCCCCAATGAAATTACCACATGTTATAACTGTCTCATGTTTCTCCTTAACCAACAGTCTTGCAAAATATTATGTTGAAATCAGGAATTTTCAATTATTTGTGAAAATAATGACTGCCTCTGCCCCATATCCTGTGACTCCTGTCTCATATTCCATGACTCTATATTCATTGACGTTTTTTAACTCACAGTTAAAAGTGATAGATGCTCACTATCCTCTCTGTTCATTTCACCTTTCAGAGACCACATATTGCTGCTTTTCAATTCTTTTATCACTCTTTGTGATAGAGTTTGGAGATGAAATAACCCAAACAGACTCATAGTTTTTCCTCTTAGTTTCCACTTAATGGCATTATGTAGAAGTCTGTGGACATATAGTAAATAAGGATAAAACATAAGATGTTAAATCTTAGGGAATAGGCTGTTATAAGAAAAGCTGGGCACAGTACACAGAATTGAATTGCTATGCGGTAACCTGACCTGCATTGTCTAGCTCTGGGCTTATGAGTCATCCTGAGGAGCCTTGGAAACTGAAAAACTCCAAGAACAACCAGGGTAGAATACTATCCCACCTATCCCTTGCAAGTAGAGTCCATTTGAGACACAGATAGCAGAGGTGAGTAGGTATGCTCCCCTGACCTCCATTTTCTGGCTGTGGTCTCACATTGCCATCCTGATGACTGTTGGGGAACCCAAAGAGAAATCTGCTTCCTTGACAGATCTGTAGAACCCCAAAACCACCCAGTCTGGAACCATGCCCCACCAATCTCTTCCCACTTTGGTCTACCTGGAGCATAGTCAGCAGAGGTGAATTGCATGGATGGGGTACCCTGATCACCATTGTCTAGGACTGGGCTTCCTCTTAATCCAAAAGAGCCTTGTGAGACCCTAAAAGCATCCTGCTTCTCAGTACACTCCCACAGGTGTGTTGACAACAATCATATTGGAAAACTGCTGGAACAATCCCTAGACCGTAGGGTCCATCTGAGGTGCAGCCAGGAGAGTTGAGTTGCATGTGGTCCTTTAACCTCCATTTTCTGGCTCTGGGCTTTTTCAGCCTTCCCAAGGAGACATGGAGGAACTCAAGAACACTATGCTTTACAGTGGAGGCCTGTGGGGTGTCCAGGAATCAATCAGGTGCATCTGAGTCACAGCCAGCAGAGACAAGCCATCTGACCTCCATTGTCTGGTCCCTAACTAGCTCAGTCTGCTCAAGGAGTCCTGGTGGCACCAGAATCATCCAGCCAACACCAGAAAAACCATATGGCTAAAGGGCAGTGTAAGAACACAGTCTATAAGATAAGAGGCAATAAAGTACCACAAGAGCCCAGAAATGCTGCTACAGCAAGTCCTGGATATCATAAGGAAACTGAAGCACAAGAAGATGATATTAAATCCAGTATTATAAAGATGAAAGAAGCCTTTAAAGATATTTTTTTAAATCCCTTAAAGAAATGCAGGAACTATATTCAAATAGCTAATGCCCTTTAAAGAGGAAACAAATATAATGAAATAAATGAAAAAACAAACAAAAACAAACAGGTGAAGGATATGAAAATAGTGTTCAAGAATTGAAAATGGAAATAGAATCAATAAAGAAAACACAAACTGTGGCAATCCTGGAGATGGAAAACCTAGGAAAGAGAAGAAGAACTACAGTCACAAGCATCACCCACAGAATACAAGAGATGGAAGAGAAAATCATTGGTATAGAAGATATGATAGAAGAAATCTACACAGTGGTCAAAGCAAATGCAAAATCTAAAAGGTTCATGGCTCAGGCACTAAAATCAACAATTAAGAAATGGGATCTCATGAAACTGAAAAGCTTCTGTGAGGCAAAGGACACCAGCAATAGGACAAAATGACAGCCAACAGATTTGGAAAATATCTTCACCTACCCTAGGTCTGAAGATGGCTAATACCCAAATAACACACTTAAAAATGGGGTACATGTTAAAAAAGTTTCAACAGAGGAACCTCTGATGGCCAAGAAACACCTAAAAAAAATTTTAACATTCTTAGTCATCAGAGAAATGCAAATCAAAAAGATTCAGCGATTCCACCTTACATCCCTTAGAATGAAAGATAGAAAAATCACATCACAGCACATTCTGGCCAGATTGCAGAAAAAAGAGGAAAACTACTACTATGTTGCTGCTGTGAGTGTGTATTTATGCAACTACTCTGCAAAATAATTTTGTGGTTTCTCAGAAATATGGGAATAGTTCTGCCTCAAGACCAACTCTACCACTACCAGGTACATACCCAAAAGATGTTCCACCATACCACAAAGACATTTGTTCAGCTATGTTCATAGCACTTTATTCATAAGAGATAGAAACTGGAAACAACCTAGATGTCCCTCCACTGAAAACTGGACACAGAAAAGAAAATATGGTTCATTTACACAATGGAATACTACTCAGCTATTTAAAAAACAAAGACATCATAATTTTGTAGGTAAATGGATGGAACTAGAAAATATCCTGGATGACGTAACCCAGACCATAAAGAAATGCATGTAATGTTCTCTTTTTTAAGTGTATATTAGACATAAAATACAGGATAACTGTGTTGCAATCCACAGACCCAAGAAACCAATTAACAAGGAGAGCCAAAGTGAGAATAATTGAATTTATATAAAATTTATATAAAAGATGAATGAAAGGAGGGAACTGGGTGAAAAGGAGGGGGATGGCATCGAGGGGGAATCAGGTATAGGAAGAGCAGGGAAGGTAGAACAGAAATCTGCAGGGGTGAGGGTGGGCATCTCTATGACATGCCAGAGACTGGGGTAGGGTGGGGGAAGATGGCAGGGTGCTATGGGGATTACTTTAGCCTACAGCTAAGACTCCAAGCCATGCGGGATATGGATGCTGCATTGGCTACTTTCTGTTGCCAGGCTGGACTCCCAATAAAGAAATAATGTGAGCAACCCACTCTCCAAACATTTGATCCAAAATATGTCCTTCCTACAAGATGAGCAGGGACAAAGAGCAGAGATGGAGGGAATGACCAACCAATGACTGGACAAATTTGAGACCCACTCAATGGGCAAGAACCTATCTCTACCACTATTAATGTTATGGTTATGCTTGCAGGCAAGAGCCAAACATAACTGTCTCTGAGAAGCTTCACCCAGCAGCCAATGGAAACAGATGCAGAGACCCACAGTCAAACATTAAGTGGAGCTCACAATCTTGTGAAAGAGGTGAAGGAAGGGTGAAAGGACCCAAAGAAGACAGGGACTCCACAGAAAGACCAACAGAATCAACTAACCAAGACACTTGGTTGCTTCTAGAGACTGAACCACCAAAGATCAAGCAAGGGGCTGGATGTACACATGTAACACCTAAACTTGCTTCAATTTAGACTGTGAAGTACTCCTTTCTAGACATCTAGGGAAATATCTGCCTGTCCTGTTTGAAATTACAGCTGTAATTATACATCGGGTTTGTGAAGTATGAAGTTATTTTGTAAACCTTCCATCTACCTTCAGTGAAAGCACACAATGCTTAGAAGAGAAAGGAAGGTGATTACTACTTGGTAACAGACAGCAACATGAATACCGTGATGGCAATTATTTCTTTTCCTTAACAATTTCTCATGTGTGGAGGATACCACACCTTTGGCAGTGGGTACATGAAATTGAATCCTCAACCTGAGTTTCTGAGAAACATCAGTCTTACAAAAAATAGCTAACAAAAATGACACAGCCTTTGTTGTAAAAGATTTAAGTTTAATTGTATTGTGCAGCAAATTCATTTTATACATTGCTCTAAAAACTGACATTGGGCCTGTTTCCTAGAGTTCTTTTTCACACAAATATAATAAAAAGTACAGAACAAAATTTTGCAAAATGATTAAACATACATAATAAATTTAATAATAAACTATTTTCTAACATTATTCACTACTCTAGTAACTGTGTTTGCATCCTAAAAACATAATTCATATGTATCTGTTTTTGTTCAAACAATATGGAGAAAGCATTTGAGGATCAACGTCTAAACTATCCACTTAACCTTGAGAAAAACTACTTAAGATTTTTGCCAAAGGAGCTATATTTGTCGAGTAAAGGACAACCCCTTCAGTCCTGTTTGCTCTTCACATACAGGTGATGATGAACATAATATGAAGCCTAAACAATTATTATAGTTCCCCAAAGAAAGAAAATGGCTTTTATTATAATGTTTTATATTGGTGCTTAAAAATAAATGACTAGACTCATATAAGATACATACATATGATAAAAAAAATTATGGTCTTCCTGTATTCCTTATCCAGGATAAGCCGAATCTGGGCCAAGCAGTATCATGTTTCACCACAAAGGAACCAAAAATAGGAAAACACAGACCAATGATGGATGTGATGTGTAGAAACCACCAGCCAGCATGGCAAAAAAGAGCAATGCAACCATGTAAGATGGAGGAGAGAGAATGAAAGCAAATAAAGACTGACACTAATACCAAAATGCTTTTAGTGGCTCTTGATTCAGGGGATATTCTGGTGGAAGGATAAATGCAGTGGATATGTTGAACCCGCCGCTTGTGCCTATACAAAATGACAACTATTGAGCTTCCAGACCAGACAATAAAGATAGTAAGCAAGACTTCAGGGAATACAAGAAATGTTGTAAAAAGCAAGCCTGAAAATTCATCATGGCCTACACTAAAGCAATATTTTAAAGTTTTTTTATATGTCACATTATTGTTATCCCACTTAATATATGAATACACTATTGGAATCATAGTTACCACCAAAAACAGGACCCAGCATAGGAAAATAGATAGACTGGTGTACCTTGGAAACTTTACTTTAAGACCATTAAGGCAGGAGTCACTGGGACTTATGATGATGGCCTGGAAGACAATCAGGAGACAGATGGTACCAATGGAAACACTTCTGCCAACTCTTTCAGTATACAAAAACAATTTGCAAACAAAGACATTGGAGAATAGTTCAATCCCCAAAATTTCCATTGTATGTAGCACACTTTTGGAGAATATGATCAAGAAGCTGGCTATGAATATGTTCGTGAGAATCAAATCAGTTGGTTTTAATATGTGTTTATTATAATGAAGCATTAAGTAGTAAGATACAAGATAGAAATTTCTCAGAATTCCCACAGAACATTGAAGGATGAATATTACTAATACTGCCAGATCCTTGGAATCCATCCTGTAATTAACCATAATTGTGTTTTAATGACATAAAAATCACTTTTCTGACCAAAATGATGATTTAATATTTGGAAGTGGATGATAGGGTAAGGAAGAATATTTTTGAGCTCAAACCTGTGGAAGCAGTGTAGACAACATAACAATATCCTGTTTGAAAAGCAATTGCTCATCACTAAAAACTTGCCGTGAGACTGTTGCAGTCATCAAGCATATGTATTTAAAGAGACAATTCCAAACACACTTAAAAATTTTAATTATTAAATAAGAAGTCAAGTTACTCTGGGAGAAACAATGATAATGTGGTGGCAATGAGAAGATGAACTCTCACCTCTACATTACAAAATAAATTGCTATTTATAATTTTTATTGCATAAAAAGATAAATATTTTAATATTTCCAATTTAATAAGATCTCATTTATTTTCACATCTGAATTCTAAATATTTGACATCTATACATCTTGCACAAAAATATTATCTGGACTATAAAACAAACACACATACACAAAACAAATGAGTAAAACCAATGATCAAATTACAAGTGGACCTGAACAAAGAGTTTACAATTGAAGAAATAAAATTTACTAAGAAATACCTCAAACACACACCATTATTCTTAGCAATTGTGGAAATACAAAATAAAACAACTGGGATTTCATTTCATCCCAGTCAGAATGAATAAAACAGCAATAAAACTATCAGCAAACACTGTTTAGGAAGAGGGAAAACAATCCTCATTCACTAATGATAAGAGTGCAAAATGATCCAGCCACTCTGGAAACCACCATTGAGAATCCTCAAAAGGTAAAAAAAAAAAAAGGAGTCCATCATATAATCGAGGTATGTTGCTCATTTGCATATGTCCAATGGTCTTCATTCACATCCTAAACTACAGATACTTACCATGTTCATTGTTGCTCTAGTCACAAAAACAAACATCAACAAGCTTTCTGTGAGATTGTGTCTCCTAGTAATATCTAAACTCTAGGAAAGGTCAGCCTTGTTCATAACAAAACTGATCAGATCCCATGCCTTAAAATCCTGAATTACCTCTTCCCCAAAACTGATAATAACATTCACTTTTTCTTTCTTGGGACATTTACCTTGTTTCACCAGCTATAAAGAAAGAATTGATTGTATGTAAAAAGGATTGAATTTGCCTCATAGAAGCATACAGAAATTCATAAAACCTCACCAGTATTCTTTGCAAATGTGAGCTGGACAAGGACTCCACCACCAGACCTGCCAAAATGAATTCATTGACCCAATAGGTCCTAAACCTACACTTACAAAAAAATTCTAGATAACTAAGGAAGGTTAGGAACAAGAGAGTTACTTCCCTGAGGAAGGCCTCAACAATTAGTTGTCTAGCGGTGAAAGGTCAGCCCTAACACACACACACACACACACACACACACACACACACACACAACACAAGTAATATTATACAGAATGAGAAACTCAAGTTTAGAAAGAAATGTATGTATACATATATATTTATAATAACAATTAGTCAATAAAAAGAACATAAATTTGAAGATTAGGAAGGAGTTTAAGTAAGAATTTAGAGGAAGGAAAAAAGAAAGGAAAATGTTGTAATTATATTATGACCTCAAAAACAAAATGGGGAAAAGGGAAAAAATATATTTAATGTGAAGAAGAATGTTCTCTGTTCTTATTAAATCCACTATCTGGGATTGTCATGCAGCAGCAGAAATGTTATGTAAAAGTGTTGGAAAATATCAGTTCTTTCTAAAGTTTGGGATATGCAGGCATCTTACAAGAATATAAAGGAAATCAGAATGCTGAAAAGATTTTAGACTATTAGAGTCTGTGAGTAATTACAATGGGTATAAATTTGTATTGTTTAGATTATTTCTGAAATAACAAGTTTCACAACACATGTACAAGTAATATCTTTACTCAAAGATCTCTCTCCATTTCTTGGTCTACATGTTCCACACTAGGTTTTGCTTAAAATTTTGTGAGCTAGGCATATATGAAATTTATGTCTCTTTGCTGTAAAATCACTTATGATACACACAGAAGGTAAACTGTCGGTAAGGTTTCTTGAATGTGTGTGAAGTGCTGTTTGTATCTTTAGAAAACAAAAGTCAAGGTGTAACAAAACCAGATCATGAACCAAACAAGAAACACTTACAAATATTAATATGATGCATATTGTGAGTTCATTGTAATACTCATGCTACACTTATAATAACTCTTTCTTGTACATTATTATATAGTGGTCTGTGCACTTTTAGAAGAAAAAAAATCATAAAAAGAAAATGCAGACTATATAAAGCCTAAAGGAGGACTGTGGAAATGACATGATTTTGAGCTTTATATGTTGTACTTACCTGTAGTCTCTGGTTTGCTTAGAAGGCTGACACACTCACAGAAAGATAAAGTTGTTAAATTTCCCATTTCAGATTTATAAGAATAGAAATAATCATTGAAAAAATGTATGTTTCAACTTAAAAGTTTCTTAGACCTTGAGGATGCCTCAAAATCACATGAGAAGAAAGTAGAAGGTGCCCTGTGTTTAAGAATTGAGCATGAAGAAAACATTTTCAACAAATAATGGTAGTCAAATTGGATCTTTATATATAGAATAACGCATTGAGATCCATATTTATCACCTTGCACAAAACTTAAGTCCAACGGATCAAATACTTCAACACACAACCAGATAAACTAAACCTGATAGCAGACAAAGTAGAGAATAGGCCTGGAATGAAATGTTGCAGGAGACTACTATCTGAACATAACACCAATAGTGAACTCACTAAGATCAACAACCAATGAATGGAGCACTAATGAAACTGAAATCTTCTGTAAGGCAAAGAACACCATCAATGAACACAACAGCAGCCTAAAGAAAGTAGAAAGTAGAAACTCCACATCTGATAGAGGATTAATATTTCCAATATATAAATCACATAAGAAACTCGATATCAAAAACCCAAATAATCCAACTAAGAAAGGGTTAAAGATTTAATTAGAAAATCATCAATAGAGGAATTTCAAATAGCTGAAAATATTTAAAGAAATGTTAATCATCCTTAGCCTCAAAAATGCAAATCAAAACTAATTAAAGATTCTACCATAGACCTGCCCAAATTCCTAAGATCAAGAATAAAATTGGCAGATCATGCTGGCAAGGATGTGGTTCAAGGGAAACATTGCCCTATTGCTGGTGGAAATGCAAACCTGTGAAGTGACTAAAAAATCAATACCACAGTTTCTCAAAACATTGGGAATCATTCTAACTCTTAATCCAGTCATAGTACTGCTGGACATATACTCCAAAGAGGCTACATCCTAGCACAAGACTCTTTCTAAGCCATGTTACTTTCAGCTTTTTAAATTATAGACAGAAAATAGAAGCAGTCTAGATGTTCCTTAACAGAAGAACGGATAAACTAAATGTGATATATTTACACATTTCATGTATTCCATATTGCTCAGGAAAAAATGACATTAATAAATATTCAGACAAGTGTATAAAGATAGAAAAATCATCTTGAGTGAGGTAACACAGACAGAAAAATTCAAATATGTTACATATTCACTTATAAGATCATAGTAGCCACTAAACAATTGAAAACAAAACTACTCTCTGTATACCCAGAAAGAGTAGGTAAAGAAAAAGGCTCTACACTGCTGTCATGGATATCCTAGAGAAGAAGAAATAGAATAGATTTTAAGGGTGGAAAAGGGACATTTGAGATGATACTGAGAGGGATCAAATAGTGAGGGCTGGGAAAGAGCATCAGTTTGTAAGGAGAGACACTTTGAATTGGGATCATTTGAGGTATGAAGTGGAAATCTTGTGCAGATGAAATTTTCTGAAATCAATGAAAGTGATCTTAATCAGGATGTATAGTAAGGTTGAGGGAGGTATAAAATCTCTCAGCTGAATGTATCTTATACCCAGTCTTCAGGTGAAGGAATTGGATTGCATTCATTCGTGTTGTTGGGAAATAAGGTCCCAAGAATAACCCCAAACAACCTTGCCTGATTCTGAGACAAAGGGTTGCTTTCTGCAAACTCACAGTGGGGACCCATGTCTGAGGATAACATCCACAGAACTCAATGAATATGGAGAAGTTGAATTGCTGCCTACATGGAGCCTTCACCATTATGCTATAGTCTAAGAGTCATTAATAGTGGTAGTATGAATGAGAAATGTCCCCCAGACATCAGAAATTTGAGCACTTGGTCTGTATTTAAGGTCACTATTGTAGGAGATTTACATGGTATTGGGGGAGGAAGTATATCACTGAGGGTAAACTTTGAAGTTAAAACCTTTTGTATTAAAAAAAAAAACTTGTATATTTTCTAGATTTTTTTCTCTCTATTTTATAATTGACTTTAAGGATAAGAGGTCCAAAAATTCTATTTTTCCTACTGCTTGCTTACTATACCTTCCTGACATAGAGGACACATCCTCCTGGAACCTTGAACCCAAATAAACACATCCTTCTATGAGTTGCGTTTGTTCATGGTGTTTCATCATTGCAACAGGAATATAACTGACATACTCATGCCCTATAAGCATCCACTTACTCATAATCTTGTAAGTAAGCTCAATAAACTTATTAGCCTACCAAAATATAGAGCATATGGATCTCAATCAGTATAGTAAAGAAAGATTATTTTGTAAAGAAGATCAAAAAAAAAAAATGCCCAGGATTTTTTTCTTTGGCCTGAATCAATTTACCAATTCCTGGTATCATTCTGCCAGTTTTCAATGAAAGTCCTTTGTCTTCAGCTATACAACATTCCACATTAGAATAGAGCGTGGCTACATTTACAATATTACCTGAAACTAAATATTCCCACTGATGAGTTCTTACTTAATGTTTCATTGTGGCAAGCGGATTCCTGGAGGTTAATTACAGTCATCCAACAGAGGTGTCAAGCTTTGAGTTACAATTATAAGCATATTTCTCTAGAACGTTCTGTGATACTTGTAACAGTTTTTTGTGAACAATCGCATTGTTTTCATTGTCAGGATAAGGCATAAGAGAAATATTTGTAAATGTTCATGTAAAGTTGTCTCTGATACGTTTGGAGGATTTAGAATTATTATCAGGTTGTGTGCCAAACAGTTGCCTATGATGGTATTCAATAAGACTTTCTTAGGGACATTCTCAAACACCATGTATAGTTTGTTTCCATAAACATACATATTATCCTAAATTGTTGGAATCATATAAATATTCAGCATTATTCCAATAGTTTAATGCTATTACAGCAACTTCTGAGGTCCAAGTTGGATTAAGGAGTTGCAGTCTCAAGTTTAATTTGTATAAAACACATATTTGTGATTCCATAAAGTGAATTATCATGGTATCTTTCAGGTAAACTATTAATATCTGCTTATTTTTTATGATTGTATATTTAATTAAATTGCTTTATTCTCTTTTCTTCCTACAAGTCATCTCATATACTCTTTCCAAATCTCCTTAAATTTCATGGCCTCTTTTTTGAAAAATCACATGCATATATGCTTTTGAACACACACACACATATACATACGTGTATGTGTATATTATATATATGAACATATATATTTCTAAAAATAATCTAGCAGTTTTATATAATATTAGTTTCTATATATGTTTCCAGGGATGAACATTTGGCATTTGATATTTGACAAAGAACAGCCAGTAGTTATGCTTTTCTCTGGGCAAGATCACTTCTGATCCCTGCTTTTTGCAGTTGCCTGTAGTTCTTGTTGTAGACTTTGGGCATTTCTCTGTGTAGTTTTACATGTCCATTGGGGTTGTCCTATGAGCATTTCATGACTCATAAATCAGTGAAGACATGAAAATTGACATGTGATAAAGTACTGTGGTATTGAAATTATATTATTACTGGGGTTGGCAGTAAAATCTGTTTATACACTGCTTTCATTGCAATTATGAGGAACAGACTTCAAATTCCAGACATCACATAAAAAATAAATGAGATATGTTCTCATAACTGTGTTGTGAAAGTACTGTGAATGCAGAGACAGTTTTCCTAGTACCTACTAAGCAGTAATCCTATCCTAATAAAAGAGTTCCAGAGAAGTAGAGACCATGTCTCAAAAGAAATAGATCATAAAACTGAGGCTGTCTTCTGACTACATACATACACACACACACACACACACACACACACACACACACACACTAGTTGTTAACAACTTTAAATCAAACGTTTACCCTAGCAAATATTTCATCACAATATAATTATATTCACAACAGTTTAGGACATATCAAGGACTCTCTTCTATTTATTAGTTAGCTCATCTTCATCCTAAAAAGGTTTTCTGACCTTTGCTGAATTTATATTATATCCGTTCCCATTTCACAATCCCCTTTTTAGACATGTGCACTTACCAGATAGTATTTCTTTGATTCTCTGCCTCTCAGATGGAAAAGAAAATGTTCACTTGACTCCTTCCTCAATAGGCTGAATAATTTATGTACAGAATGAGGTGTTAAAAGTGACAGGGGCAAAGGCAGTTAGAAACATAGATAGTGGCCTGTTAATCTATGACTCTTATCTTCTTTCAGAAGAGCAATTTCCAATGTACCTGCAGTGTAAAAATCAATGTTATTACTGGAAGTTAAGGACATTTGCAAAACTTTTCCTGTTAAGTACTATTTCAGTCAATTACGAAGGTTTTATTTTTTAAATATTGAATAAAACAGTGTGCTTAAGAGAGTCTATTTTTTTTTTACTCCTAAATGGTAATTGAAATCAAAATTGGAGGGAATGATGTGTTTAGAGTAATTCTAATAGATGTGTGTGTGTGTGTGTGTGTGTGTGTGTGTGTGTGTGTACAAAAGCTACAAATGATAATGAAATATGATAAAGTTAAAAATATCTCCCAAGCAATTATTAGAGTTTTAAGAAAAGTCCTATTCTTCGAAGAATTTATATATGTTACATACCTCATTAAGTTATTGGTGTGGAGCAGTAAAAAATCAAATGACATATTGCTGTTTGCTCAATCTAAAACCATTGCATTTTCCTAAGAAAAGAACAGTTATATTTCATGAAGACAAGAAGGATATTCCATTTTTCAGCAATTAGTGAATAAACATAAAATCTAAACATTTATGATGTATCCTCTGCTCACGAAGCATGTAATTTGAAGAAGGTTTAAGCCAACAGAGAATAACAGAATATAGTCCAAGGCCTGGATCACTTCTGACTCACCTCTAAGTCCTTAGATCTGAGATCTCTCTAAGATTCAATCATGTGTTAGAAAAATTTAGAAACACAGAAAAACTGTTGTACTCATGGTCATAGGTTATTACAAGGGAAAGATTGTGTTTAAAATCAACCAAAGAAAGAAGAAGATGAAACAAAAATATAGAAAACTATTCATATCATAAACTAAAGGTACTGATCCTGAGGGACATAAATTCTTCTAGTGAGCTCCTCCTCAGCTAAAACTATTGAATGGAAAGACAGGGAACACTGACAACTTGAGAGAATAAATGAAGAAATCATCAGCACCTGCAGTTCTAAGAACAGCTGCATGCCTTTTGGGACCTCACAGCATTGTCTGTTGGCAACATAACCATTGAGGAAAGTTCATGTAAGGCAAGCATTGTGAGGACTGTATGGTCCTCAAGAACTTGAAATCATTCAAACTGGGTGATTTGATGGAGTCAAACACTTTGGCAAAGTCTCCTATGTCTAGAACCAGACCTCATCCAATATGGGAACTTCCAGAAGTCAGCAGAAGAAATAAAGTGCCAGAAGAAATATATTTAAATAATGAAATCATACAAAGGAGGCATTGATCACAATACACAGAGACTTACATGTGGCAAATGAAAAGACAGCATGTATGGGAGATTCTTAGGTCCTGCCCACCTACAGCACTTTAGCTGGCTAAGGTCTTTAGCACACTCTTGAGAAGTTCTAAAGAGAATTTACTATGGAAGATTTGTGAGGACAGCCTAAGAATTTCCAAATGCTGGAGGCATACAGAAAACAATAATTAGAAATTGGAACACTCTGGAATTGAGAATTAGTCAGGTCCTCAGGCCTCAATCAGTGAAGATAGTAAAGTGATGATATAAAGAATGAAAAAAAATCATCCAAAAGTCTATTACCTTGAAATACGTGGGCCATTTGAAATCTTGATTCTCAGTTCACCAAGTCTCAGGGGCTAAGGTTTATCTTCAGAGCCACACAATTCTTTATATGAGCATACATTGCAATGGTATTAAAATCACACCTAAGTGGTTTTGATGTGTTGTCATTGATAATGCCTTATTTAAGATGCTACTGTGTTAATAAATTTAGTACAGGCAAAATGACAATCTATGAATCACCATTATGTATAATCATCCTAATCTCACACCTTCTATGATTTCCATAAATATTTAAGGCATTATCATCACTTTACTATCTTCAGTGTCGAGAATATTTGTGAGATTCCATGACCAGCAGGCTAGAATATTCAAAGCATTCTAAGCCAGTTAGAAACTCTTTCTCAAATAAAAATAATGAACATTGAGACAAGGATTTTAAAAATGTGTCTAAAAAGGATGTCAGCCTGAAGTCTCTCTACAAAGACACCCAGACACACATAGACACAAGAAAAAACAAACAGACACACACAGAAACACAGAACAGGTATACACACACACACACAGAGAGAATGAGAGCATATTTGAACATACAGGTAGACTTGCTCACAAGAATTCACATGCAAATATACACACAAATAAAATAAAATTATTATTAATTCTAGTCTTAAGACTTATAGTTACTAAACTGCAAACTATAAGTAATTTTGGAAAAATTTGGAAAACATTAAACAACAGGAAAGTTATTACACAGTTCAGATCTGAACCAAATATATAAGATCTAAAACTGAACCCTCATACATCATATAAATTTAAATCAAAAAATTTAGATATAAGCCGGGCAGTGGTGGCGAACGCCTTTAGTCCCAGCACTTGGGAGGCAGAGGCAGGCAGATTTCTGAGTTCAAGGCTAGCCTGGTCTACAGAGTGAGTTCCAGGACAGCCAGGGCTATACAGAGAAACCCTCTCTCGAAAAAAAAAAAAAAATTAAAAAATTAGATATGGATATAGCTTCTTGGTAACATCAGCACTTTCCAGTCATAAAGCTCTTGGTTCCACAGATATCAACAATGAATATACTAGAGAACTAATCTAGTGGTTGGCATAACAACAGTGGTCATTAAACCAGATAAAAGATCAGAAGATACACTCGTCCTAGAAGGATCCAACTCTCACCATTATGATGATCCATTTCCAAATTCATGGAAAAATGTATCATCATAAATCATTACACCATTGGCTTTCTAAACATCTAATGCCTTGCCTACACCCTGTCATAGGAGTAGTGCTCAATAGAAACATGTTAACTCCATAAGCAACTCCAGATACTGGATTCTTTCAATAACACCTTGATTGTTATAGTTCCAATATAAACTTTATTATTAATATGAAGCCATTATACTAGAATCTGTGATTGTTATACTGAAACCATAGTCAAGATTCACATAAGTGATGTGGCAGTAGAAATGTAAATGATAAATATTGTAATCTTTCAGTACCTTCAACGTCTGACTTCATGATGATTTGCAAAATGTACTAGATTCAAAGAAGATTTCATCACATTATATAAGCTACCTCATGGATTAGAGAAATACATGGGATACATTTCTCTTAGTCCCTCATCTTACAGCTCCTAACAATTTGGACTACATTTCCACTTCAGAATCCTTTCTCTAAACTTAAGCACTTACCTAGAATTACATACCTTGATTTTTCTGCTTCCCAGACAAAACATTTTTTAAAAATTAAAGTGTTTTCCAGACTTGTTATTAATTCAGAATCATTGGCTCTGTGTTCTGCTGACCAGAAGTGCTATAAAAGAGGTTGGAAGATCAATTACAATAGTCTGTAATAGTCTGTGGCTCTAGGGCCTCATCTCCCTTCTGAACTGCAATTTTATTTCACCTGGAGTGGCAATGACAGCACTGCTTTTGAAAGCCAACAAATTTTTTTAGATTCTTACTTCCAAAGATAATTATGAATTTTTCATGAGTGTCTCCAAAGAGACCAATAGTTTGGAAAAGTTCTGCCAACAACTTCTCTAGATTCTAACTGCCAAAGATAATTGTGAGTTTTTCATGAGTGTCTCCAAAGAGTACAATAGATTGGAAAAGTGCTTATGTTTGTTTGTGGTTTTTTGTTTTGTTTTGTTTTTATCTTGAATGCTAGGTTATGCTAGGCTAGTTCAGGGAACATCAAGATCTCTAATATGAGAGTCATATAAATAGATTCATTATTCTCTTTTTTTTTTTTTGGTTCATTATTCTCAATATTATCTCTGGACTCCCCTACAAAAAAAGTGAAATTAATCATTACATTTATTATGAAAATTAAGTGTTTTTCTGTGTTTAGAGTAAACTCAGTCAAGACTCCCATGCTCCAGTCTCTTTGGAGCCATGGGAATCACAACAGCCCAACAAGATTCAAGAACCCACACCCGAGCCACACATGAGCTAATCATTTTCCATGCAAGCAGCCAATAACAAACCTACATTGTTGTAGCCTCCTATTGGTCATTCAAGAGTTGGTAGAAGGGTGGAAAGGAGGCCATCTTTTGTCACTCTGACCATGTCACCAGTAGATGACATCTCTTCTGAAATCCAAGATGCTAGTACTTAATGTAATGGCACATCCTCAGGCATGGTCAATGAGAGGCCACTGAAAGGAAGTTTCTATCATTGTTGCAGGATGCAAAAGCTATGAAAGGTTCAAGGCCTCCTCAAGAATAATTGTATTTGTTATGAAGTGTCATGAGATGCCCATAAAATGTTGTAAGCATCCACATATCCTGATGAGAATGTCTGCTATATACCAGATACATGTGTTTGATGTCTCAGTACTGTGGCTCAAAAGGTCTGACAACTTCAATGAAAGTGTTCACTTCAAAAAAAATGTTCACTAAATTCACTTATAAGAAATATAAAACATAAAGGTGACTTATCATGACAGTTTCTTGACAATATGAAGCATTCTTACAATAATTTGGAGTACACATCTTCTCACCAAACAAGGAAGAATTATACCTCAGAATTTGTCTCTACTCTTTCTACATACTTTTTTTTTTTTTTTGCTTATGATTTTCTCAGTCTTGCAATGTTTTCTATGCATTGATTACTGTCATAGTTCTCAGTACTATCTACATATCTTTCTTTCCCAATTTGTCTCTTTGAGTCACTGGGAACTAAAGTATTCAATTAACCTCAAGAAAACACTACTTAAATTTCTATCAACAAGGTGTTTGTTATATGAGGTTAAAAACTTGCTGCATTCACTTCTGGTTTCATCCTCTACAAATCAATATTACTAAAATAAATATGAAAACACATATTACAGATTACCTTAATAAGACAAGTGGCTTCCATCATGTGTTAATATTGTTTTCATTGATTCTTCATACATATATTTTTCATGAATTTTTTCATACATATATTTTGATCATATTCACCATTCTTCATCTTTTTCAGTTTTACCACCAAGTCTCTACTAATTTATCTAATTTGCTTTGCTCCATTACTCTTAAATGTAAGGCCTAACTTTGAGTGTGTTTAAAATACATGGTGAACATATGGTCACAAAGTTAAAGCAAACCGAAAGTCTTTCTTTCTCAGCAGCTATTACATAGCAGTATCACTCTATGTAGTGTTGGGATTTCATGCTTATCTCCCCCTCCTTCTGGTGCTGGGATATTGTATGACTTGCACTTGCATAGGTTGTTACACAGAACGTGTATTTGATGATCTTTGACTCATAAAACTTGGAGAAATACAGCAGGTACTGACCTGAGTATATATTCTCTGACTAGTATTCAACATTCTCTGAACTCTACTGGAGGAACATATGATCAATATCATTCACCTGTGAATCCTGTGAACTACAAAATTTACTTGCCCACTTTTGCAACAGTGCACATAAATATGATAAAAATAAGCAAACACATATGATTAGATGTAAGACACACTCATTGAGATGGAGTCCATAATTCTCACTGTTCATATGGCCAAAATATGTGGCTATACTTATTAGACATTTCAAGGAATAGAAGTATAGAGTCACTTGTAGGCTGTAACCATCAGAGCCCTGAAATGCTTCTCAGTTCTTGAAAGGTTCATGATATTAAAACTTTCCCTCATACATTATAGTACTGATTGTTTGAAAGACATGAATGAATTAAGTTTTAAATAATAAGTATGAAAGCTCTAATGTGTATGTCTAAAATAAGGTTCTGGTATTTTTATAGTCCTTTTCGAGCAAAAGCAGTATGTGGAGACTATGGACTCACATGTCATGACAAAGAGAAGTAAAATAGAAAAACACATAGAATTGATGTTGTGAATTTTATTAGCCACCAACTAAAACTATGGGAAAGAGCCATGAAGCCCTGTAAGATGAAAGCAGGGATATAAAAAGTTATAAATGTTAATACAACAATCAGAATTGTTTGGGTGTCTTTCCCTTCATTGGTGAGTCTGGTGGGACCATAAGTACTGTGAATGTGGTAACCCTGTTGCTTGTGTCTGTGCAAAATAACAATCATGTAGCCTCTTGAACAGATAATGAGCACAGTAAACAATAATTCTTGGTACAGTAATGTTATGTACAGTGATTCTAAAATTATTTTCAAAATGTACAGAACAACAGAATTTATAATCTCTTTTACATGTCACATTTTATTGACCCATTCAACATACATAAATTCAGGCATAATTTTATTTACCACTATTTGTAGGACCCAGTAGAAGTAAATAGATTGGCCAATGAACTTTGAAATTTGAGTTTAAGAGTCTTCCAGCAGGAATTCCTGAATTTTTAGTGATGGCCTGGAAGAGACTTGGGAGACAAGGCATGCTGATGGACATGGATCTTCCAATTCTGTGAACACTTAAAATAAGTTTGTAATCAAAGTCACTAAAAAAAAAAATTTCTACCACAAAGCTCCCATTATCTTGGCACTCTCCTTTAAGGAAAACAAAAAGGAGTTGGGTGTGACTAGTCCTGTTGTTGAAAACTCCTCAGTATTATGTTCTGTATAGGCAGCTTACTTTGTCACATCCATGAAAAACAGCACAAGAAGGAAGACACCATTAGTGGCAAATCTGAATTGAGAGTAATTGTACAGCACAGGATGAGTAAGGAGAGTAGACCTAGAAGAATTACCTTTCATATTGACTAAAGAGAAAGTGAAGACAATGTTTATATTACTAGAAAAAGTATTACATGTAATATATAGATTCTAATTTAACCATTTACAGCCAAGTGTATAGCTCCCAAACTTATTCAGGATCCTTATATCGGAACCAGTAAAAGTTTTCAATGAATACAGCCTCATTTGTTTCATCGAAGGTTCTTGCTGGAGCATCAGGGGAGGTACTACTTCATGTCTCACAGCATGTAGAAATTATCTGTGATGATGCCAATGCAAGGAATGGATAGATTGTTGGTGGATTTGCACCAGGGTAACTGAGACCTATTGTCTACAGGTTAGAGCATCTTTTATTATAGCAAAGCTCAATGAGGTGAAAGAATGTGGCTTCAGTAATACGTCTGATAGTAGTGTACTTTGAAAATGAAAGTTAACATTCATAAAGTGCCTCTGAAATTACCTGATGACAGTCTCTTCTACATAATAGCAGTCTATTTGATCTATGGATCTTCAGGCCATGGGGTACAAGGCTGTGATTGGACAGATATTAATCATAGGTTGATAGTAATTAACGTTAAAAAGAATCTAAAATCTAAAGACCACTTACCTTGAGGATTTCTCAAACATAAACTTTTATAACAATATCAAACAGTGCTCATAAAATCATCAAATTTCTAGAGAGATGCTCTGCTCCTCAACCTAGGCCAAATTGACAGGCATGATACTCTTCTACACACAAGAGTATGCCTCTCTCTCCAGGAGGTCTACCATAACCAAGGACACAGTCCTTCTGGTCTGCACGTCCACCTGCAACTAGAGCATATCCTGCCGCTGGAACCCAAAGACTGTCTGTCTCCCAAGAGGTTTCTCTCCTAACAAGGAACCAGGAATTTAGATGTTTGTTTCATTTTTCTTTTAATTGTTTTATTTATTTGCATTTCAAATGTTGCCCCCTTCATGTCCCATTCATAGTTGGTCCCCCCTCCAAGAGTTCTTCCCCCCTCATTCCTCCTCTCCTTTGCTTCGAAGAGAGTGCACCCCCAGCCACTCACCTACCCCCCTCACCCACCCACCTACTCCCACCTTACCTCCGCCCCAGCATCTTCCTTCCCTGGGGCATCATGTTTCTACAGGATTAGGTGCATCCTCTCCCACTGAATCAAGGAAGTCCTCTGCTCCAATTTTCCCCAGGGAGGACCAAGGACCAGCCCACTTATGCTCTTTGGTTGGTGGCTTAGTCTCTAGGACCTCACCCCAGGCGTCCTGGAATCCTGGATACCATTGGTCTTCCTATGGGATTGCTATCCCCCTTAGCTCCTTTGATCCTCCCAGTAACTCTTCCAGATGGATCCTGACATCAGTCCAGTGATTAGCTGTAAGTATCTGCACCTGTCTCAGTCAGCTGCTGTTCTTGAACACATTGTTCTTTTGCCAGTTTAAGGAGATGTGACCGAATCTGTTTATAGCCTCAAGAAAAATTACCAAGATTTCTGCCAATGAGCCATTGTTTGAATATGCAAAGTAGAACTTCCTATTTCTTTTACCTCTGCTTTGTTCCTATGGACACCAGATAAAACTCAAACACTTAGTAGAGTTTAATTAAAACACAACTCACTTCCACCGGTACTTTTTATACCTTTTATCAAATTCATTAAAATTTTTATATGCTGTGTTTTGATCAGAGTAAAATGTTCTCCAAAATTCTCTCAGATCTGCCCTGTTGTTCAAGTACTTTTAAATTCCATAAAGTTTACTGTATGTTGTGTGTGCTGCCTGCCACTGAATAT
Organism: Mastomys natalensis; assembly: GCA_021653895.1. Lineage (NCBI taxonomy): Eukaryota > Metazoa > Chordata > Mammalia > Rodentia > Muridae > Mastomys > Mastomys natalensis. The sequence continues at coordinate 177,533 of JAJTUV010001085.1, forward strand.
GCTCAGTTTGACACATAGTCACACCATTACAGTAAAATGAATCTCTCTCTTTACCTGCAGCTATCCAATACTACTAGGATTTCAGGTATTTTGAAAATTCATGCCTTTCTCTTCCCTCAGTGCTGGGATAGAATCTGACATCAGCTTGCACAGGTCTTGTGCATGCTTGTGCATGCTATCATACAATAACTGTGTGTGTGTGTGTATATATATATATATATATGTGTGTGTGTGTGTGTGTGTGTGTGTGTGTGTGTGTGTGTGTCTGTGTGTGTGTCTGTGTGTGTGCCCGCGCACACGTGTACATATATGTAAAATATTAGAATCATAAAGCATGAAGAAATAAAGCAGTTGCAGTTATCTGAATTTGTTAGTTTACATACTGCTGTAGTTCCTTTGTCCCTTACTGGAGGAAAAAAATATCCAGTCCTGTACATGATTAACATCACCAAAAAAAAAAAAAGTGGATTCAATAAAGCAATATAGTGGGAAAAAATATAACATAAATAACCAACAACAATATAACAGGATCATAGACCCACTCAGGTTACAAGCTATAAGGGAGAATATAGTACTATTCTGCTGTGAAATGATGATTAAATGGATGTGATCTTACCATATATTATTTCATTATTACACAGATACTTTGAATGACACAAGTGACCCAACATTAGATCTTCATCTTTAAAATTTTACAAAACAACTTCAATTTATTTTTTTTATTACAAGAGCATATTTTTTCTATATTTGTTATCCAAGTAAAGCAGTATCTGGAAACAGTGAAATCACGACTCATCACAAATGGGCCTAAAGTAGGAAAACACATAGAAATGATGGCTGTGGTATTCATTACCCACCAACTGGGATCATGGGAAAGAGCAATATAGCCTTGTAAAATTGAAGAGAGAGTATAAAATGCTAGAAAGGTACAAACAAGAATCAAGATGGACTGTGTGGCTCTGATTTCAGGGGAGCTTCTTGGAGAAGTATGAGTACAGAGGATGTGTTGAACCCTCTTCTTGTGTACATAAAGTATTACAGTCATGAAGGTGCTAGAACATACAATGAGCAGAGAAAATACAACTTCAGGAAACACACAAAATGCTGTATACAGTAAATCTACTATTTTGTCACGGCCTAGAGAGTGGCAGAACTCAGAATCTGTCTTTTGTGTCTTGTTTTTGCTATTCGTCTTTGTAGATGTATACACAGGGAAAAGCATATTTACTAGCATAAACAATATCCAGAAGAGAGAAATGGACAAGCCTATAAACTTTGTTGATTTGACTTTAAATTTCTTCCAGTGGGAGTTCCTGCGGCTGATAGTGACTGCTTGGAAGACACTCAAGAGACAGGTGGTGCTGATGGACATGTTCCTGCCAAGTCTTTGAACATATAAAATAAGTTTGCACTCAACATCATTGAATAACTGGTTCCACCCAAAAGCTCCCATTATCTGGGGGAGTCCTTTGGAGATAATGATCAAGGAGTTAGATGTGAATACATGTATAAGAATCATGTCTACAACCTTTAATTTGTGTTCATTGTAGTAAAGGATTATATAGTAGAAAAGAAAAGAGAAATTTCCAAGAATACCAATTGTACTCTGAAGTAAGAGTCCTATTCCTATTGCCACGATCCTGGACATTCTAGTAGAATTTTTTATCTCCTATCACAGTGAAACAGAATGACAGTTTTTAGAAGGGTTGCTTAAAGGTGATTCATAAGAAAGAGGAGGACTTTATAGAATGAACAACATAGAGAAATGGCTAAATATTGAAAAAAAAACAAGACATGTGAATATTCATGCCAATTGTATTGTGAATTTATATGACCTGAGTCTTTGTGATAATTTATGATGTTTGCGTGTTCATTTATATAATTAAAACATGCAAAAATATGCAGCATTTTACAGAAAGAAGTTAGAAACACAGCATATAGTAGACCTTCTTCAATTCCACCTATCTGGAGTACTTCGCTTACTGGGGTCACTGGAAACATGCTCAGGAAGTTGCTTCAGAAGAATCTTCCATGGCATATCTGTGAAGACAGACATAAAATCATAGTTACTAAAAGACATTCCAACCTAAGAGCTGCAATAAAAAAGAGACACCATAAAATCAGTGATTTGGAAGTAGAATGCAACCAATGTTTAAGAATGGAGCATATTGTGGTTCATTTACACAATGGACTATAGTACTTGACTGTTAAAACAAGAACATCATGACATTTGTAGGCAAATGGATGGAACTAGAAAATATCATCATGAGTGAGGTAATCCAGACCCAAAAGGATATACATGATGTGTACTCACTTATAAGTGGATATTAGCCGTGAAGTACAGGATAACCATGCTACAAATCACAGATCCAAAGAAGTCAACTAACAAGTAGGGGCCAAGGAACGATGTTTTACTCTCCCTCAGAGGGGGAAATATAGTAGGTATCAGAAGTGGAGAGAGGGACAGAACTGAATGAGAGAAGTGATAGGGAGGGGAACAGGGCAGGGGGATCACGTGTAGTGATGGTGGGGAGAGAACAGAAATCAGTGGCAGACAAGGAAATCTCTACGACATGTCAGATACCTGGAAGGGAGTAGGTCCAAGAGGTCTATGGAGGTAACTCTAGCTGAGACGCCTACTGATGGGAGATATGGACTCTGAGGAAGTCACCACTTGTAGCCAGACAAGACTCCTGGTGGAGGGATAAGGACACCAACAAAACCAAAACACTTCAATCCAAAATGTATCCTGCCTCCAAGATGTTCAGGAACAAAGTTGGAAGAGAGAATGAGAGAATGACCAACTAATGACTAAGCCAACCTGAGTCCCATCCTGTGGGCAAGAAACAATCCCTGACACTATTAATTACACTAATTATACTTGAAGATAAGAGCCTAACATAACTGTTCTCTGGGAGTCTCTGCAACCAATGGAGACAGGTGCAGATACCCATTAGAAGGAAGAGTTGGTGGAAAGATTGAGAACCCAAAGGAGATAGGGATTCCCCAGGAAGACCAACAAAGTCAAAGAACCTGGACCCTTGGGAACTCCTAGAGATTGAACCACCAACCAAAAAGAAAACATGGCATGGAACTAGGCCTCCTACAGATAAGTAGCAGATGTGCAGCTTTGTGTTCATGTGTGTCCCCCCAACAACTGGAGAAGGGGCTGTCCTTGAATCTGTTGCCTGCCTGTAGATCCCAGTGCCCTAACTAGGCCACCTTTGCTGGCCTCTGTGGGAGAGGATGCACCTAGACCTACAGTGACTTGATTATGCCTGATTGGCTTGATACAGAGGTGGGGGGGCCTCTCTCCTCTCAGAGAAAAAGGGGAGTTGGGTTAGGGGCTGCAGAGACTAGTGGGGGCTGCTATTGGCATATAAAGTGAATAAATAAGTGAATGAATGAAAAAAAATGAATCAGGACCTTAACCATCATTCAGTAAAGAACAGCATGAAATGATATGAGGAGAAAATACCTATGATTTCATTTTTACTCTGAATCACTTACACCAATTCCATTTCCAAATCTGTAAGTCATTCTGCCAATTTCCAATACCTGTCATATTTTTTTTCAGAACTACAGGATGTTTTAGCAGGAACACACAATGTAGTCATATTTACATCAACTTAAATCAGGAAGTCTCAATGAAGAGTACTTAGTTAAGTTTTATTTTGTTACAAATGCTTCCTAAATTTAACTGAAACCTACAAAGAGATGTAACAATAATCACTGTATAGCTAAGGTCATTTCACACAATCTATAAAGTCTGAGAGAAAACTTTGTAGATGACTGAGAAATTTCAAAAGGTAATTTGAAGTAGTTTAGTGACTTGAAAAATGAGAACATGAACTGGCTGTTTGCACAGATAGTCACAAAATTTTATTCTCAATGATGCTAAGTCAGCTATATTTTGAAATGTTCAACTGATAATCAATTTATTTCCACTGCACCCAAAATTCACATCATATAAAAATACAGTTTTTGTACAGTATATATCCAGAGACACTGCCTATGTCCATGTTGAATTAGATAACCTGAGATATACCCAATATTTTTTAAATCCAAATATTTATGATTTCACGATGAAAACACAGTGACATATCTCAAATGAAGAATAACATAGTATTGTTTTCATGAGTTCAGAACTCATAATCAGCTATGAAACATGAAAACTTGATTATAATGTAATTATATCATTTTCCCCTTCCACTTTGTCCCTCCACACCTTTTTTGAATAATTGGTGTTACATGTATGTATGCATATATATGTATATGTGTATGTATATATGTATATATACACATATATATGTGTGAATATATGTGTAAATATGTGTGTACATATATGTACATATATATTTATGTGCATACATTTAGACATGTGTGTATAGATTTACTAATACATAAATACAATCTGTATAGCGTTACCTGTACTGTGTTATCAGAATTGACCATTTGATACAGAAAACCACATCAAAATGAAATGCTGATTTTGGAGCCCAGTTCTTACTAAGGTGTTTACAATTTAATGCTTGAACATAAGGCTCTCAGACCATTTAGAAAACAAATAAGTAAGATTGTCAGGCCAGAGAAAAGGCTAACTGGCTTGTTGTTTCTCCTAGGAATATCAGATGCTATATGCATATAAAGCCTCGCCAATATGACTGCCTAAATGTGAACAGAATAGGAGTGACAAAAGACATACTACTATCATCTACTTTTGACAGAACATTGGAGAGTCAGACAGGAGAAGTTACTTGGGATCAAGTTACTAAACAGCCCATCTAGCATAATTCCAGTTATAGGCAACTGAGAGACTGTATCCCAAAAGAAATGGTATGAATTTTATCTAAGGAAGGCCAATTGAGATTGTCCTCTGTATAAATCAGTACAGTTGATGAAAAATTCATCTAAACTTACAGTGCACCTACACACACACACACACACACACACACACACACACACACACACCACACAAATCATATACAAACTAAAGAAATTAAGATATTAGCAATGTAAAATTATATGCTTCTATTTATGAATCCCCCAATTTACTAAAAGCTTTTAGTAATAGAGCTTGTGAAGGTCATTTAACTACAAGACTTACATAGAGTCTAAGAATAGGAAAAGTTAGCATTGCATAAATTTAAACACAGAAGAAAACAAGTGATGTGGAATAGTCCTTTGATTAAATCTTTACCTGCCATGTCCAAATTTACATGTATAAACAATACCAAGCATGAAAGCTAGGAAACCTAATAGTAAGATTTTAGAGACTGCTGGATATCACTAAACAAGGGGAAATCACACAATGTTCATCCTAAATGAGCATTCTACAAAACTCCCCATGACAATATCATCTGCCCTTCAGCCTATAGTCCCAATTTCAAGGTAGAAAGCAGCCTCTGTAGTCAGAACATCACTGACTCTGAGGTCCTGCCCCAGACATACAGGTAAGTCTCTATATAAACATGCTTTTACTATAGACGCTGGTTTAGATTCTAGACATCTTTTCCAAAATTAGATGACTATAATTTTTATTTCAATATTTGTCAAGCAAGTGAAGCTTTTATCCCAACATTTATTATTATTGTATTTAAATTTTCTATATGATTCATATAAAATATGGAAAGTGGAAACAGAAATTACATAATGACTATGATCCCTAAGCAGCATTGAAGTCAGATTCAATATATCTGAAAATTGATCAATAGTCAGCATCAGACAAGATTTTATCTCACAATGTTTGGAACTTCATGGATTAGAACCAGGTCAGGGACACTCTTCTCTTTAGCAAATCTGCTTGTAGCCAAAAAGTTTTCTTCATCCTTATCTAAAATTTGTCTGCTTGTGTTTCCATCCCAGAATCCCTTCTCCAGACATGAGAACTTACCAGATCTTGCTTATTTTCTCTACTTAAGAGACTCAGACCTAGGTCCTGTGGATACTTGATGCCCCAGCATAGGGGGATGCTGGAACGGTGAGGCAGGAGAGGGTGAGTGGGTGGAGGAGCACCCTCATAGGGTAAAAGGAAGACTGATGAGATGGATGTTGACAGAGGGGGAAACAAAGAAAGGAGATATCATTTGAAATATAAATGAATAAAATGAGTAATAAAAAAGAGAGACATTCAGTACAAATCACATACTTCACTTTTTTCCTCAGCAAAACCTTCAGCTCAGTGTGCAGTTCCTGTCATGACTATCAGCACTGTAAGAGAGACAGAGAAACACAGATACGGGTTCATAGCTTTATGGTTTCATCTCTTTTAGAATGGGAATCTATTTTACCTGCACTGTCTCAAAAGAGACAAAATGTTTGGAGAGCCTCTTGGGATTCCATGATCACTGAAAGATTACACGATGGGACAGCTCTGGGAACATCAGGCACTATAATGTTTGAGAGTCTTACAAGGAAACTTTTGTGTCTCATTGGACTCTAATGTTTTCTGGGTTCATCTGTACAATGTAAACAATTAATTTTCAAAAACCATGACTGTATCCCTTTAGAGCACTAAGACAGAAGAATGAAAATTCAGGTAGAAATTCAGGGATAGCTAATAAAATATCAGTAAGAGGAAAACATGGCATCATAATCTGCAATGGAAACTATTGCCTTCTTTGTATAAGATATTGCAAATTAACTAGAATTGGAGATACTTAAACATGTTAGAAATTATTAAAAATATCATCCTAGCTGGCAAGAAGCCTGACCACAATCCAATTGCTATAAAAATTTACATATATAACTGCACCCCACAAAATAAAACACTAGTATTCATTGAATGTCAAATAACCCACTGCCTCTTTCCTAATTCAAAATCATGGAATAAATACCTGAGAAAACTACAGTTCTTTCTTATTATGAAAATAGTGAGCATTCATTGTTCAGAAATTAGTGAATAGACTTAAAATCTAAAAGACTAGGATGCACCTCTATCCACTAAGCATTACAATGTTGAAAGGTTAAAACTAATAGAGAATTGGTGAGCTAGATTCTGAAGAAGGATCACTTGTCATCCTTTCTATCCTCAGCTCCCAGATTGCTAAGAGGCTCAATAATTCACTAGAATAATTTGGAAACAGACAATCATACTTATCATTCCAGCTTATCACAGGAAATGTATCCTGATAAAAATAAGCCAAAGAATGATGAAGCAGGATTTTACAAAAGTACTTATATTTTGTGAGTTAAAATTTCTTGTCCATGATTGGCATGATCTACCAATGAACTAACTCATAGAAAACAACTTGCATGAAAATTCACAGCACAGCAACTTGTTGGTAGAATAAAGAAATCTTCAGCATGAACAATTCTAAGAGCAGAAGAATACAAGTAGTAGGAACTGTTCTTGTGTCCACCTATCAGAGGTCACTACAGTAAACAAACTGACACTTCCTCTGCAACAGCTATCAAACACTAATAGACTTAATCTATTAATCTGCTAGATTTCTGATTTTTTCCCACTTTTCCCCATCTACTTTGGGATTGTTTCAGTCTTGGACTTGCATATGTCTTCATTAAGCTGTCACATGTATATACCCAGTAATTTCTAGAAAACAATGTTTCCTTGATGTCATCAACTATCTCTGCCTCTTATTATCCTTCAGGATATGTGGGGCCACATGTCAGTAACTCTATTTCAGGCAGAATGAGCTGTGGTCATAAAGTGTCAACAGCCAGGTGGCCATTGAGTCACTTTTATCCTCTGAGGTCAAAGTGATAAGATGGCACTATATGTGGGGCATTATCTTTCAGAAGTCCATCATTACAATGAGTTATTTATGCATTTCAGATGAGCTCTTTAAAAGGCAGGAATAAAAATAAGACACTGAGGGAAACTATGGGTCTGTAAGTATCCTGTGTGCATAAGCTTGTTCAACTGTGGATGTCATCATCTCCAACTACTCAGGCACAATTTAATTAGGGCTGTGTTTAAGTGGCTCTCATTCAGCTGGACAGTCTAATCTCTTGAATGTAAAAGCATAACTGACCAAATGATGGTGAAGAATTTGTAAACATTTCATAGCCTCAGCCTGACTTATTTAACAGTAAATTCTGTTGAATAGCATTATATCCATTAGGTGTTTTCATCAGCAAGCTGATTTGTTCATAGCAAATCTAACAACTAGGCTTCTGATAAAATCCTTGAGATATCAACATTTAGCACTCTATCTTTGGAGAGCAAGTGGTTAAGCGAGAGGCTCTGAAGCTTCTCTTTGATCTAACATCACTAGTCGTGGATGATGACTCTGTCCAGTACACATATGCACCAGATTTTGCAAATGATTCATGATCTTAAGTCTGGTGTTGTGACCAAAACAACCTGTCCAGTCCTCCATTTCACAATATCTGTCATTAGAAATTCAGATATAGTTATCATCCCTGACATAAACCTTGTTCTAGTCTATGATACATACTCTGACCTGTCATCTTCCTGTGGTGAATCTTTTTGTAGGCCACTCCACACAGCCAAATCCATTACTATGATAGTTGCTTTCTTCTTGCCGTGTATCTTCCTCAGTTGAAGTACTTCAGCCCTTGCCAATTGTATGCCCAACACAATGGCATATAATTCTACAGTACACAATGATTAGACATATCAATTTTTTCATAACATTAATGGCTGTCTCTGAACTCTAAGTACTGAGTTCTGATGCATAGCTCAATAGTCCTTAAAATATATCCTGACCCCTTCAAACTCATTTGTGTTCACTGTGTTTCACGACTTCCTTTACTTTCCTGTTCTCCTTTTTCATCTTTCTAAAATAGTGTCATCTTTCAACAGTCCTTATTTCTCTGTGTGTACAGTTTAGGGCTTTAATATCCTCTCCTCAGACTCTTGTTTTGAACTCATCTTAGAAAGTTTATACCATCATTTTTGGAGTTTTAAGTAACTTCAGACATGAAGCACAATGACGTAGCTGGTTATGAGACAGGGCAGTGTTTCAGTGGGTAGAAACTAGGTATTAATCCCTCACAACGCTTTGAGGTGTTTCAGTGTTGTGTTGCTGTAATCTTGGTTTTTCACCTTTTCTTCTTCTTTAGAACCTTAGTTATGTAGATGCACACAGTAGCTCTTCCATTCTTGCTGCTGCTAATTTGGATGGATGATCTAGATTTTTCTTTCTTGACAACTCACTTAGTCTTACCTATCCAATGGAAAAGAAATGTATGAGCAAAAACAATATATGTCAAAAAGACTTTTATTTCCAATAATAGTAAAACATGAGAGATAGAGCCTCATCTTACATAAACATGCAGGCCTTCAGATAAATCCAAGAAAACCTGTTCATCTACCATTAAGAGACATATCCTGGTATGTACCAATCCTCATTCTATCAATCATATGCTTGAATATGATATACTAGTAATAACCCTTATGCATGGGCTATATATGAGAACCAATCACAATTTGTATAATAGCTACCAATTTTTATTGATCTAAACTTCAGAACAAATCACAAGGAGTGGTAATCTCTTTTTACACAGACAATATAAAGGATATCTACAACACAGAAAAGCTCAAAGCAGCTCTTGCTATCTGATGGAGCAACTGAAAGCTGTGTAATTAGAAGGTTACAACTGAAGTGAATTATCTCATGCTTTTGCAAGCTAGGGTTGAAGTGATAGAATAGAAAAAAGAATCCTGAAAATTCAATAGAAAGCATATTAGCAAAGTATCTTGAGAAGAATCGATTTTCTTACTGTGTCTATATGTTTTATTGAACCCTGAATATAATGATAATAATACCCACTATTGACAAAAGTCTGTTATGTTTGTCAAGTCTCAATGCTGTAGGATAAAAGGTAAGAGTCTAATGACATTAAATCAAAGGATGAAAAGAGACAAAGTCACGCAGAAAACTCATTTATCTTAAAGCCCCTATAATCTTTCCACAAAACAGAAAAAGAAGGAACATAGCCAAACTCATTCTATGTGCCCACAATCACTCTGACACCTAAATAACACAAAGACTCAATAAAGAAAGAAAATTTCAGACCAATTTTTCTTATGAACATTAATGGAAAAAATACTCAATAAAACACTCACAAACTGAATCCAAGAACATGTCAAAAGCATCATCCACTATGATCAAGGTGGATCATCCTACTTAGGCTTCATTCCAAGGATCCAGGGATGGTTCAATATGCAAAAATCCCTCAATGTAATCTACCATAAAAACAAACAGAATGGAGAAAATCACATGGTCATCTCAAAAGATACTGAAAAAGCCTTTGACAAACTCAAACACACTTCTTGTTAAATGTCTTGGAGAGATCAGGGATACAAAACACATACTTGAACACAATAAAGGCAAGATAAAGCAAACCAATATACAACACCCAATTAAATGGAGAGAAAGTTAAAACAATTCCACTAAAATCAGAGACAAGATAAGCCTGTTTACTCTTCTGTATCCATTCAATATAATACTTAAAGTTTAAACTAGAGTGGACATTACTCATAAGTGCAAGATAACCACATTACAATCCATAGACCCAAAGAAGCCAAATACCAAGGAGGGGTCAAGGGAGGATTATTGAATCTCAGTAGTGGAAAAAATGGATATCTTAGGTTGATGGAGCAAAGGAACTCTGTGGGAGAGCAGATAGGTTGTAAAGTGAGGCAGGGATGAGGGCATAAAGTGTAGAAAAAACAGGGAGAGAGAGTAGAAATAGGCTGTGCTGCAGGGGAGTGCAATATCTAGGATATGCCAGAGACTTTGGATGGGAGGAGACCCCTGGGTTTCCATGGGGCAACTCTAGCTGAGATTCCTAAGGATATGGATCCTGAAGTGGCAACTTCCTGTAGCCAGAAAAGACTCCTAGCAGAGGAATAAGAACAGCAAATCACCCACTAAAGCTTCTACCCAAAATGTGTCCTACCCATAAAATATGCGGGACAAAGATGGAGCAGAGAAGGAGGAATGGCCAGCCAATGATTGGTCCCATTCCGTGAGCAAGAACCAATCCATGGTCTATTAATTATACTCTCTTAGGCTTACAGACAGGAGTCCAGCATAATGGTTCTCTAAAAGAATCAATCCAGAAGCCAAGGAAAGAGATGAAAAGACCAACAGCAAAACATTAGATAGAGCTAGGTAAGACTTATGAAAGAGTTGTGGGAAGAATTGAGGGATACGAAGAAGACAGTGTCACCACAGGAAGACCAACAGAGTCAAGTAACCTGGACCCTTCAGAGCTCCCAGAGACTGAACCACTAACAAAACAGTGGTCATGGGCTGGAACTAGGCTCCCTGCAGATATGTAGCAGATGAGCAGTTTGGTCTTCATGCAGGTCCCCAAACAACTGGAGCAGAGCTGTCACTAAGTCTGTTGCCTGCCTGCCTGCCTGCCTGCCTGCCTGCCTGCCTGCCTGCCAGCCTATGGATCTTGTACCCATAACTAGACCACCTTATATGCCTCAGTGAGAGATGATGCTCCTAGTCCTGCAGTGACTTGATGTGCCGGGCAGCCCAGATAGTGGGGTGTGGTGTTTGGGATGATGGCTAGAGTGAGTCTCCCCCTTCTCAGAGAAGAAGCAGAGGGAAGAATTGGGAAGGATCTGTGTGAGGGGGTTCTGGGAGGAGAGGGGGGGCTGATATTGTGATGTGAAGTGGATAATAAATAATTTTTAAAACAAAATAAAAATAAATGAGACCTCATGAAACTGAAAAGCTTCTAGAAGGCAAAGGATGTGGTCAATAGGACTAAGTGGCAGCCTACAGCATAGGAAAAAAATCTTAAACAACCATAAATTATACACCAACAAACCAACTAACTTAGTTGAAAATGAGGTACAGAGCTAAACAGAATTCTCAGCAAAGGAATTGTTAATAGCTGAGAAGCACTTAAAGAAACATTCAAAGTTCTTATCAGAAATGCAAATCAAAAATCTTTGAGATTTCGTTTTATATACTTCAGAATGGCTAAAATTAAAAATGTAAGAGACAGCATATGCTGGCAAAGATGTGGATCAAGGGAAATACTTCATTGCTGGTGGGAGTGCAAACTTGTAGAACCACTTTTGAAATGAATTTAGTGTTTTCCCACAGAACCAGGTATAGTTCTACCTCAAGACACAGCTGTGTTACTTGTAGGCATACACCCAAAAGATGTTGCACCATACCACAAAGGATGCTTGTTCAAGTGTCTTCAGAGCACCTTTAATTGTAATAGCCAGAAACTAGAAATCATCTTTCAACAAGAAAACATCTGGTTAAAGATGTCCTTCAACCAACAAAGGGATAAAGAAAATGGGCTACATTTTCACAATAGAATGTTACTGATCTATTAAAAGCAAGGACATCATGAAATTTGCAAGCCAATGGATGGAACTAGAAAATATCATCCTGAGTGAAGTAAGACCCAGAAAGACACTCATGTTGTGTAACCACTTATAAGTAGAAATTAGTCATAAAGTACTGGATAACCATGCTACAAACCACAAACTCTAAGAATCTAAGTAACAAAGATAGTCCAAGGGAGGACACTTGAATTTCACTCAGAAGGGGGATAACACAGATATTGGAGGTGGATAAAGGGAGGGAAGTGCCTGAGAGAGGGAGTGAGGAGGGAAACAGGAGTGATCAAGTTTAGGAAGGATGGGAGGAAAGAAAACTGAAAGAAAGAATTGAATTTGATGGGAGGCATCTCTGGGAAAAGCCAGAAACTTAGCACAAAGAAATCTTCCAAGAATCTATGAGAGTGAACCTACATAAGACTCCTAGCAACAGGGGGTATGGAACCTGAAGTGGTCACTTCCTATAACCAGGCAAGACTTCCATTAGAGGAGTGGGAACATCAGTCTCACTACAAAGCCTCCAGACCCAAAATTTTTTCCTGCCTACAAGTTGTACAGGAATAAAGATGGAGCAGAAAGTGAGCAAATGCCCAACCAATAACTGGGCTAACTAGAGAACCATCCCATGGGAGACAGCCAGCCCCCGAAACTATTAATAATATTCTGAGATACTTGCAGAAATGAGTCTAGCATAACTGTCCTCTTAGAGGCTTCATTCATCAGCTGATAAACACAGATAGAGAGAACCACAGCCATACATTAGATGGAGCTTGGGGAATCTTGTGAAAGAAGGGAAGAAGAACCAAAGAGGCCATGAACATCACAAAAATACCTACAAAATCAGCTAACCTAGCTCCATGAAGTTTCAAGTCAAATCACCAACTAAAGAGCATGCATGGGACAGATCTAGGGAACACACACATACACACACACACACACACACACACACACACACACACACACACATGTATATATATATATGTATATGTATATGCATATGTATATGTACATATATACATATATGTATAAATGATATACAGCACGGTCTTCATGTGGTTCTTCAAAGAACTGGAGCAGAGGCTGTCCCTGATTCTGTTTCCTGCCTTTTAATCCCTTTACCCTAACTGGGCTGCCTTATCAAACATCAAGAGAAGACATATCTAGTCCTACGACAATGTGATATGCTAAGGTAGGTTGATATCCATGGGAGGCATACCCTTTTCTGTAGAGAAAGGGAAGAGGGGAATTTTGGGAGGGGATTGGTGAGGAAGTGACTGGGAGGAGGGGAAGAGGGAAGCTGAAGTAGGGATGTAGAGTAAATAAATAAATTAATGAAAAAGAAAAATAAAGAATAAGAAAGTGTTAGCTAACTACACTGGCTCTCATTACACATTCTATACATAAATCAAATTATGACACTGCACCCTTTATTTGTGTGCATAAAAAATAGTAAACATTACAAAGTGTGTGTCCAAAACGAAAACAAATGAACAAACAGAAACAAAGGAAAATAAAAAGCAAGAACAGCTAAGTTATGTGATATTTTATAGATATTGGTAACATATTTTATGTGACATAGTTACATATGGACAATTTTATTAGAATACAATTGTATTCAGTCTTCTTGGCATGCTGAATTGATATCTGTAACATTTTCTGGCATGGCTAACTGCCTTAATTTATAGGTTTTTTTCCTCTATTTGTAGAATGAAAGAAGCAGTTTCTGGTACAGATTATGATTTTATGTTATCTTCTTAATGAAATATTATTATCTATCCCTGAATTCCTGAGTGACTTTGCTTTGATGAGTGCTCCAAAATGAAACAGCTGTGGAATCTGAATTTTAATAGTTTACTTTATGCAGTAGAACACAGAGAAAACTGAAGTCCAATGAGACACACAGGCTTCTTTATGTGCACTTTCGCACATCAAATCCTGATGTTCCTGGCACCTTCTGTCCCTGTCAACCTTCCATTATCCTGAAATCCTAGGAGGATCTCCAAACACTTTATCTTTTGAGACACTCACAAGAAACAATAAATGAGCTTTGGTGATTATCAGCAGGAACAAGTCTCAGAAAAGTTCTTGAATCTCAATGCAAGTGTTGTCATTGTCATTGCAGGTGAGATAAAGATTACTGTTCTGAGAGAGATGAAGTCACGGAGCTATGAACCTTTATCTCAAAGCTGATATTCCTCTCTCTCCCACCTGCTGTCTGTCATGCCAGGATCTGCACACACAGGAGCTGAAGATTCTGCTGAAGAAAGAGGATTGAGGTATGCAGCTTGTACTGAGTCTGTGAAAAGGCAAAAACGGAGACGGAGGTCTGGCAAGTGCTCAAGTCTGCAGAAAGAATTCTGAGATGGAAACACATGCAGACAAATTTCAGTTAACAAAATAGATGACTTTCTGGGCTACAAGCAGATTTGCTAAAGAGAATTTGTCTCAAATCTAGTGCTGATCTATGGTGTTCCCAACATGGTGTGATAAAATCTTGTCTGATGCTTGCTATTGGTGAATCATCCCAATGATATATTGAATTTGATCTCAAAGATGCTTTAGGGACATAGCAACTGTGTCATTCACATTTGGAGGTCTCCATAGTTTATTTGAATTCTAGACTATTTTTCAATATGATAATCTGGTGCTGGGGAATAAGCTTTACCTGATTAATAAAGATTAAAAGGAAATTATGTTCATGTAATATTGGATAGAAACTATAATCTGAACCTGCCTTTATAGTAAAATAAAAAACATATTTTGTGAAGAATTGCATGTACGTCCTGGACAAAACCTATACTGCTTCTAAATATCAGTGGTGTGGTGACTGAAGAGGCTGCTCTCCATCATGAACTCAGAAATGTACATGATGAAGGGAAAATGAGATTATTAAGGTGAGTTTTGTACAATGTTCATCTAGGAAGAATGCATTATCTGTCATTTCCCCTTGGTTGGTGGTATTCAGATGTCCCTTAAAATTTATAATGGGTTTACCAGTTTTCATGACTGATGTTGGCACCTATAACTCTGGGCATGCCAGGCAAAGATGTGACCATTAAACTATATTCGCAGCACGTATTTTGATTAAATTTATACAATGAATAGGTTACGAGCATAAATACAAGCCTTTAATTCCAAGTTGCTAATAATCTAATTTCTCTTCTATGTGTTTGTGTATGTGTATTTGTGTTCAATTGCACTATGAGTTCAGGAATTCAAAATACACCAGTCAGTGATTGCAAAATAACTTCCTATATCTGCCTCTCCAGTGGTTAGAACTAATGCATATGATAGTATCATGTTATTATCTACTATTCTTATTTAGCTCATGTTTATGCAGTTGGAGAGAATTTATGAATATACCTTTTATCATTCCTAGCAGAGACAGGGTCATCATAAACTCCCATATCTTCTATCTCTTACACTTTTTCTTCCACCTTTTAGGAATGACTTGTAAACTTTATATACAAGCATTCAATTTTAAGTGTACCAGTTATCCCTGGGCTCCACAACTTTACATCTCAATTTGTTATGGTTTTAATGTACCAAATGGATAACCCTAAAATCATGCATACAGTTAGCATTATACAAACTGCACATATTACATTATGTATTTAAGAATACATACAAATGCACATTTGTATGTGTATATGTATATGCATCATATATATGTATATATGTGTGTGTATGTACACATATATACATACATACATGTGTGTTACATATATACATTTATACATATACATGTGTATTTCTGTGTATTTGTGTGTGTGTGTTTGTGTATGTATTAATAAGTATTAAGAAATGGGCTATGAATTTGAAAGTGATCAAGGTAGATTATATGAGAGGTTTTGAAGGGAGTAATGGGAAGAGACAATTATGTGATTATGCTGTGATTACAAAGGGAAAAATAAATAATGGTAAAGTATATACAAAAACACATTTTCCAGTGTTATTTGACATGTTAGTTTTTAAGTTTCAGAGATGATCATGAATTTTGAACAAGGATCATGAAACTAATAATGTTCAAGTATTCATTTGAGAGATGCAACCATGTTTTCTACCATGAAATTATAGGAATATTTTAACACAAAAAATGAAATTTGGTTTTTCTTGCACTTAAAAATTCAACTTAGACATAGACAATTTCTGTTGACTTAGATTGAATAAGGATCACTATAGTTTATATTGTGATATTAATTTTGGATGCAATGGAAAAATGAATATGAATTGAGCATTTCAAAATGTAGCACTATTGAACATATAATTATGCAACTGTCTGTACAAGCAGCTAGGCCATGTTCTCATCTCTCAAGTCCCTGAATTTCATAAAAATACATTATTATTTATTTATTTATTTATTATTTATTTATTTATTTATTTTTACATCCCAATTATTGTCCCCCCCTCCATCCTCCCATCACAGAGTCCCTTCGTCCATCCCTCCTCCCCTTCTCCTTTAAGGGGATAGACTCCTCTTTGTATCTGCTGCCCCAATCTGGTGCATCAAGTGTCTTCAAGATTAGGATCATACTTTCCAACTGAGGCCAGACAAGTCAGCTCTGTTGGCAAACAGATTTCATAGGCATGCAACAGGTTTAGGGACAGCTACAGCGTTAGTTGTCTGTGACCCACATGAAGGCCAAGCTGCACATCTGCTACATATATTGCAGGGGCCTTTATCCAGCATGTGTATGCTCTTTTGTTGGTGGCTCAGTCTCTGAGAGCTCCCAGGGGTTCAGCTTAGTTGACTCTGTTGGTCTTCCTGTGGAGTAATTATCCCCTTCAGAGTCTTCAGTCCTTACCCCAATTCTTCCATAAGCATTCCTGACCTCCAGTCAATATTTGGCTGTGAGTCTCTGCATCTGTTTCAGTCAACTGGTTAGAGCCTCTCAGAGAACAGTTATGCTAGCCTTCTGTCTGAAAACACAACAGAGTATCATTAATAGGGTCAGGGATTATTGTTTGCCCATAGGATGGGTCTCAAGTT
Source organism: Mastomys natalensis (assembly GCA_021653895.1). Taxonomy (NCBI): domain Eukaryota; kingdom Metazoa; phylum Chordata; class Mammalia; order Rodentia; family Muridae; genus Mastomys; species Mastomys natalensis. The sequence continues at coordinate 194,830 of JAJTUV010001085.1, forward strand.
AAACCGGTTATTGGTTGGCCATTCCTTCAGTCTCTTTGCTCTTTGTCCCTGCATTGCTTTTAGACGGGATGCGGTGGGGGAAATCCTTACAAAGTTCCAGATATCTGGTATGGGGGAGGCTTTCTAAGAGTCAATTCAGGTGACCTTAGTCAAGATGCATAGCAGTATAGCTACAGAACCCAAAGAGGACATTTCCTGTAGACAGGCAGGAAGCCCCTGTCGAGGGATAAGGACACCAACCCGTTCACAAAACTTTCAACCCAAAAATACCTTTTAAATTAAGGCAATCATCCACTAAGTCTTCACTCAGTCCCTGTTCTGATTGCAAAAGGAACATCATCATTGTCCACAGCAAACATTTACAGAAATTTTAGAAGATGGCAAATCAACTTGGCTATACAGTGATGATGGTCACTTCTCTTTGCAATTTTCAATTAAACTTTAGGAAGTCTCTTAACACAACGAATCCTTAAACAAATTCTTGTTAGTGATATTACTTGATTGTTGTAATAAATATGACCACACTATGTGCTCCTGTTAAAATTCCTGTGGCTCCGAAGACAAATAGCAGTTATGGGAAACTGGAAGAGTGACTTAGATACTGGGAAATATGAAAAGTCCAAATGCATTCTCTCTTTCTATCATTTTGCCTTTCTGTTTATTGAATGAGAGTTCAGTGGCTTGTGCTCAATTCTTTAACACTGGTTGCATTCTACATCCTAGTCACTGATTTCAAGGTATCTCCAACGCTGTGGAAGTTCTCAGGTTGAAGTGTTTTTCAGTGATTATAATTGATATTTCTATTCTCTCAGATTCCCTATGGCAGATTCTTCTGCAGCATGCTTCTGACCATGTGTCCAACCACCTCAGCAAGCCGAGTATTACAAGTACGTAGACTTTAAGTAAAGTTCCCATGCATAAACTCTTTTTAGTTTCTTTCTGTAAGATGCTGTATATCCTGAAGATGTCCTTTTTTTATGATTTGGTTATCTGAAAAAGGACCCAATATTGTAAAGTGTAACAAAGTTTCAGGACCCTGTTCAAAGCAGTACTATAATGAGTTCAGAGTATACATGGCATTAGTATCCATGGATCTTTTGCTTAGTTAATGATCTGACTCTGTAGCTCTTACTGTTCTTCCTGTACAGAGACCTTACTTATTACCCATCATTTCCAAACAATACATCCACGTACTCAGTTCTGGCTGGCTTTATTTATTTATTTTTGTTTTTTGATTTTTTCGATAAGTTCTACAAAGCTCACTAACATTTACAAATGAAACTCACCTTTGTGAGTGTACATGTATTATAAAATTGAAGATATCATAAGAGTGGCAACTCTAAACATTCGTAGGCTGAGGTAGTAGGATTATAGAAAGATCCAGTGTAGCTCCAGGTTATATTTTAGAGGGACATTCCATCTTATCCTCCACTTCACAAAATAGAAATAAAACATTTACAATTATATTTGTTATAATTTTATAATATTAAGTCAAAAGTTTAGCTTTGTGATATTACCAGCTGCGGTGTGAATATGGAGACATAGGTTCATACCTGTTGACCTTTAAGAAATTTGATCAATGTCATCCTATGATGTGCTTTGAAAAAATGAAATCATAATGTAAGAACTCATTTTTCTAGATGGTTTTTTGGATGCATTTGATTTTGTGACTACTTTGATCTTTTATTTACATTACTATAAATGTCATCATTCTGTATTACCTGTGGCACTACACTTCCAACACACATGTATGGAGGTCATTTGTTAGAAAATTCTACTTGTATCACTTGTTCAACTATATTCATAGCAGCATTATCCATAATAACCAGAACCCTAGAAATGACCTGGATGTCCCTCAACTGAAGAATAGATAAAGAAAAATGTGGTACATATACACAATGGAATACTATTAAGCTATTAAAAACAAAGACATTATGAATTTCACAGGTAACTTGAGAATACCATGATGAGTTTTGCAGGCAAATAGATGGAACTAGAAAACATAGTCCTGAGTGAGGTAACTCAGACCCAAAAGGTTATGCATGGTATGTACTCACTAATAAATAGATGTTAGCCAAAAAAAAAAGAGGACAGAGTACCTAGGATACAATCTTCAGAACACTAGAAGTTTAACAAGCCAATGGGCCCAAGTGAGGATTTTTCAATCCCACTTGGGAGGGAGAAGAAAGCAATCACTGGGAGGCAGAGGGAGGGAAGAATCTGAGTGGGAAGAAGGAGGGAGAGGGGGGAAATGGGAAGATGATCAGGTATTTGGGGAAAACAGAAGGGAAGCCCTAGAAAAAGAACATCATCCTGAGTGATGTGACCCAGTCTCAAAAGGACATGCTTATAAATAGATCCTAGCCATGAAATACAGGATATTGATGCTACATTCCAGAGATCCAAAGAAGCGAAATAAGAAAGAAGACACAAGAACAAAATAGTCATAAAAAGGCAAATGGAGGGAAGGAACTGGGTGGGAGAAGGCATGGGGAGAGAAGTGAGGATAGGTTCAGAATCATGTATGGGGAAAGACAAGAGATGGCATCCCCAGGATGTGACAGACTCCAGGGATAAGGGAGGCACTCAGAAATCAATGATGATGACTCTTGCTGTGACTCAAAGCATTGGGGATATGAAACCTGAGGAGTCCATCTCTTGTAGGCAGGCAAGAACCCCAGAAAAGCAAGAGGGATACCAACCCACCCACAAAATTTTCATCCCCAAATATATCCTGTCTACAAGAAATGCAAGGTCAACAATTAGGCAGAAGCGGAAAGAATGACTAACCAATAACAGGCCCAACTTGAGACCATGAGCAAGCACCAAACCCTTTCACTATTCATGATACTCTGATATGCTTGCAGACAGAATTCTAGCACAACTGTCTTCTGAGAGGCTCCATCCAGCATCTAACCCAGACAAATGCAGACACCTATAGCCAAACGGTGGATGGAGATTGAGGGACTCTTATGGAAGAGTAGGGGAAAGGATGGCTGGCTCTGAAGTGAATAGGAACTCCACAGGATGACCAACAGTGTCAACTAACCTGGGCCTTTGGAGCTCAGAGACTGGACCACCAACCAAGGTAGTGGCCTCTTCTGGTTTCCTTTCCCCATTGTTAGGCATCTCAGCTAAAGTCACTTGTACTGACTCCTGGGATCCTCCCCCATCCCAGGTTTCTGGGGCTTCCTAGAGATTTCCTCAAGTCCCCCCCCCCCGACTTTAGGCGGTGCAGATTTCCATTCATTCTCCTATCCCTCTGACTCTCTTTCCTGTTTTTCCCCACACCTGATCTTGATCCCCTCCCCAGATTCTTTCTTTCATCTTCTTCCTATGACTATTTTATTTCCCCTTCTAAGTGAGATTCAAGCATCCTTTCTTGGGCCCTCCTTCTTTTTCAACTTCTTTGGGTCTCTGGAATGTATCATGGTTATCCTGTACTCTATGGATTATATCCACTTATCAGTAAGTACATACTATGCATGTCCTTTTATGACTGTAACTTTTGTGAGGTGACTGTGGTACCTCACACAGGATTATATTTATTTTCTAGTTTCATCTATTTGCCTGCAAAATTTATAATGTCCTTGTTTTTAATATCATAAGAGTATTCCATTTTGTAAATAAATGAACTACATTTTTTTATCCATTTTTTTGATTGAAGGACATCTGGGCTATTTCTAGTTTCTGGCTATTACAAATAAAGCTTCTATGAACATTGTAGATCATGTGTCCTTGTGGTATGATGGAACATCTTTTGTGTATATGCCCAGGAGTGGAAGAGCTGGGTCTTCAAGTAGAAGTATTTCCCATTTATTAATGATGATAAAATTATTTGTTCTAAAACAGTCTTGCTATGCTACAGACTGCAGCTTTGCAATCTTGAGTTCAAGTGATACTCTCAAACACAGATTCAAGCTTAGAAATGTTCAGTGAAATATTTAGTTGAAACATGTTTTTCATTCTTATTTGTTTGTTTGTTTGTTTGATGATTTAAGCATTAAAGTGATGGATGACAAAATACAGTCCAGGAACTTGGCAATAGGAATAGTGCTCTCACTTCAGAGTGCACTTGGAATTCTGGGAAACTTCTCTCTTCTTTTACACTATCTACTCCTCTACTACAATGAAGGCACATTAAAGACTATAGACCTGATTCTTACACATGTGTTCACAGCCAACTTTTTGATCATTTTCTCCAAAGGAATGTTACAGATAACGGGATCTTTTGAGTGGAATCAGTTCTTCAGTGATATGGGATGCAAACTTATTTTATATATTCTCAGACTTGGCAGAAGTATGTCCATCAACACCACGTGTCTCATGAGTGTCTTCCAGGCTATCACCATCAGCCCCTGGAATTCCTGTTGGAATGATCGCATGGACAAAATTCGACGGCTCATGGGCTTCTTCATTTCCCTCTGCTGGGTCCTACACATGATGGTGAATATGATTTTCTCTATGTATCCACCCATCAGGAGTAAGACCAAAAATATTACACAAAAAAGAAAATTTGAATTCTGTTCCTCTTTTCTAGATCGTGATAATATAGTAGAATCACTATACATAGCATTTTGGGTGTTTCCAGAAGTCATACTTTCTTTGATCCTGGTTATTTCCAGCACCTACATGATTGCCATACTATATGGGCACAAGAAGCGGGTTCAACATATCCACAGTTGCCATGCTTCCCACAGAAACTCGCCTGAGTCCAGAGCCACCCAAAACATTCTAGTCCTGGTGTGCACATTTCTCACTTTTTATACCCTCTCTTCCATCTTACAAGGCTGCATTGCCTTTTCTCATAATCCTAGTTGGTGGCTAGTTAATATCACAGCTATCATTTCTATGTGTTTTCCTACATTAGGCCCCTTTGTCATTAGCCATGATATCATTGCTTCCAGATTCTGTTTATCCTGGATGAGGAATATAAAATTACTATAATCTTTTAATAAGAATATTAGTAATTCAGAGTATCTAAGGATTTAGTCACTTGTGTCCTTCAAAAATATGAATGTAATAATTAAAGGGGAGATGAACTTATTATTATGATCTTTTCACAGATTAATATTAGTATATTCTTCTTTATAAACTATGTTCTATTTAGCCACAGGTTGTCAGCCACACTCACTGTGCTATTTATAGATTCCATTTCATTGAGTGTTCCTTTAAGCATATAATAATGAGGTTGGTTACTTCTGCCATATTTGTGCCACTGTTGCATAAACATAAATGGGCCTGTCTTGTCAGGCCACTCAGTTTTTAGCTCATAGAGTTCATGGCAGGATGATATCTATTCACTTTTTCTCCAATAGAAAACATACCACCTTCTAGCATGAAGAAAGCTAACAAGTATAGATACAGCTTAAAAATCAATACCTGTTTGATTTCTTTATATTTTATGACTCAAGGATTTTACAGTACACATATGTACTCACAGTTATTTGTGACAGCATGCATAATAAACTGTGAAAGTTGAAATCAAATAATATCTTAGCACAGGAGAGAGGGAAGAGAAATACATGAAGTCCTAGCATTAAATGAAGTACTGTTGACCTTTGATAGGAGCTGGGAAAGAGAGTTAGTTTGCTTTAACAGTGTGGACACAGGTAAGCTGAGCACATTCAGGGTCAGCAATACAACCAAGAGTACTTGGGCAACACAAACTGAACTTAGTAAGTTTTAAAATAAAAGAATTTGAAAGTTGAGGTAGGGATGTGTGCATTGTTCTGAAAGAATTTTGAGGGGGTGTTGAATATGATGAAGATACATTTTATGAAGTTCTTAGTAAATTGATAAAAATGTAAAAAATTGTGGAAAGACACTTGTCTTTCTAATGAAAACTCTAATACAGGTTTAAGTTTTCATCTGGTACATACAGGAACAAAATAAGGGTGAATATAGCAGAGTGTTTTACTCTAAATAACTAACTTGTTCAAAGAAATTTGAAGTAGTGTTCCTTGTGGTTAAGAAGATGAGTTAGATCTCAGTTCCTTAAATGGACTAAAAAACAAGATGGCTAAGAAGATAGGGATGAGGATACTGATGTCTGTGAATATAGCAAATGCAGGTAACACATCATAAGAGATAGGAGGGAAACAAAGACAAAGAGATAATATCCCCACACATGCTGTGTGAAGAAATTGAATACATAAGAAAGAAATAAGTTCCAGGGAAACAACTCTCTGTAGAAAATTTGATGAAGTGGAGAACACTGTTAAATATTGGTATAAAGCACTGTGCTGAGAGATCTTCCAGCTAAGAGCCTTGTTCTTCTAATCTGCAGTCAGGATCTCAGTGATCCTAGTAGACATTCATCAGTAAATTGTCTCCTGGCCACCTTGAACTCCTCATAACTGTCCTATACATGCTGTGAGACACGGAATAGCACCTCAGCTTGTTACTCCTGCAAGAACTCTTGATGACATATAGGAGGCTGCACCAAATTGAAGGTTTGCAATTGCTTCCTATTGTAAAGCCCAAGAAACTTCATTTTTGAAGAAACTCCATCTTGTGAGAGACCAGGGGCTAAAGTCCAATTTCAAGAAGAAATCAGAGTCCTCCTGAGCAAGTATCCTATGGCAGACCCCCACCCCACTGCTGCGCCGCCACCACAATTTGCAGCCTTTGCAACAGCCACTCACGCTACAATAGCAGGGACAAGGTGTATAGGTATAGGTATAGGTATAGGTATAGGTATAGGTATAGGTATAGGTATAGGTATAGGTATAGGTATAGGTATATTAAGACATCCTGCAGAGTATAGATAACTTAGCCATCCTGTTTGTCAGGTGGTTTTGATCCTGTGTTCGGTTCCTGTAGATTACACCAGAAATGCAAAAACTATTAACTTGCTGACCCATATGGAAATTCCTCATGTTTACTGCAACCACAATAAAAACCCTGAAACTCTAACACTAGGCTCTCACTATGACCCACTTCAATGGTGAGAGTCTGAAAGACCTTGCTCCTGAGCTCATAATAAAAAATCTTATGTGTTTTACATTGGAATTGGCTCCTCGGTGGCCTTTGGTTACCTGCAACTTGGACCTGGCACTATGTAAGGTTTATGACTGACTTACAAAGAATTGGGAGCCATGCTCATACCTGGTTGTAACTAGTATAATATGCAATCTTTGTATTATAAGTAATATTTATTTGTGATAATGTAAGGTGGAACTTCACTTTGTTCTTTTATTAACCTAAAAAGCTACCCATCTTTGTTTACTGTCCTCACCTGGTTTTTTAGCATTAATCCTATTAAAGGTTACAACCAATGATATATTCCTACCTATGCTATTCTTCATGAGTTTGACAGGCGGTGTATCCTGCTTTTGTAGGACACAATAAAATGGAGATTCCAACCACAGTGCTAGTCACAAGGTTGAAAGAGTGACTAGAAAAAGTAACACAGCTGACATTGGAAATGATAGGAAAAATCTAAGTCAACATCACAGAACTCTGGAAGAGCTCAACCTTGCTGCCCAGGGTTAATAGGCAATGTTCTATAAGTATCATGTGCTAACTGACTGTGCTACTGAAGCAATCAAAAGCTGGAAAAACCACTTAGGAAATCAATCTGGTGGTTCCTCAGAAAACTGGAACTACCTCTACCTGAAGACACAGTTATACCACTACTGGACATATACCTAAAAGATGCTCCTACTTATAACAAGAACACATGTTACACTATGTTTATAGCAGCCTTATTTATAATAGCCAGAAGAAACAACCCAGATGTCCCTCAACAGAAGAATGGATACAGAAAAGGTGATACATTTACACAATGGAGTACTACTCAGCTATTTAAAAAAAAAAAAAAAGGATTTCATGAAATTTGCAGGCAAATAGATGGAAATAGAGAATAACATCCTGAGAGGGGTAACCCAGACACAAAAGAATGCACATGGTATGTACTCACTGAAAAGTGGGTATTAGTCCAAAAGCTCGGAATACCCACAATACAACTCACAAACCATATGGAGCTTAAAAAGAAAAAAGACCAAACTGTGGATGCTTCAATCCTACATAGAAGGAAAAACAAAATAATCACAGGAAGTAGAGGGACAGAGGGACTTGAGAGGGAGAGAAGAAGGGAAGGGGAAAAGGGGAGCAGGATCAGGTATTGGAAGGGACAGGAGAGAAGTAGAAAGGGCCAGGAAATTGAATTGAAATATGTAGCAGTGGGGGATGGGGAACTGGGGGTAGCCTCTAGAAAGTCCTAGATGCCATGGAATTGAGAGGCTCCCAGGACCCGATGGGGATGAATTTAGCCAAAATACACAACAAGTGGGAAATAGATCCTGTAGAGACCTCCTCCAGTAGATAGGCCCAGCCCCAGTTGAGGGATGGGGCCACTCACCCATCTCAAAATTGTTAACCTCAGAAATGTGCCTGCCCAAAGGAAAGTCAGGGACAAAACATGGAACAGAGACTGAATGAAAGGTCATTCAGAGACTGCCCTACCTAGGGGTCCATCCCATCTCCAGACACCAAACCCCGGACACTATTGCTGATGCCATGAAGTGCTTGCTGACAGGAGCCTGGTATGCCTGTTTCCTAAGAGATTCTACTAGCACCTGACCAATACAGATGCAGCTACTCAGATCCAACTATCAAACTGAGTCCAGGCACCCCAATGGAAAAAGCTAAGGGAAGGACTGAAGGAGTGGAAGGGGATTGAAACCCCATAAGAAGAACAATATCAACTAACTGGACCACCCAGAGTTCTCAGAGACTAAACCCCCAGCCAAAGAGTATACATGGAAGAATCTATGGTTCTAGATACATATATAGTAGATGAGGATCACTCCTCATCTGACATCAATGGAGGGACAGCCCTTGGTCCTGTGGAGGCTTGACGCCCCAACATAGGGGGATACTAGAGCAGTGAGACTGGAGTGCATGAGTGGCTGGAGGAGCTCATAGAGGCAAAGGCAAGGGGGGAGAGAGGTTTGTGGAGGAGTAATAATGAAGGGGGATATCTTTTGAAATGTAAATGGATAAAATGATTAATAATAATAATGACAATGACAATAATAATAAAGAGGCAATGTTCTATGGTCCTACCAAGAAATAATCTGTATTTTTCAGGTAGATACTAGCTCCCAAAACTTCAAGAACTTTCTTAATGGTGCCATCATTTTTTAACCTTGGATTGGACTGAAGCACTGACTGTTAGGGGAGAATTTTATTCAAGCCATATCAGTAAACGTAACTGAGCTAAGATGTGTTAAAAGGGAAGTGAAGACAATGAGCCCAGAAAAAATAAAGGGATTGCAGAGGACAGCAGCATGAGTATGAGTGACTTTTGTTGCTATAGTAAAATACCATGAGTAGGCCAAGTATTGTTTACTTAGGCTAATTACTCCAAAGGAAGTATACATAACAGAGGAAGTAGATAAAGGAGGGTAAGAAATGTCAACAGATAACCAGAAAAGAAGGTTGGGAGATCTCATTTGCATTCACACTGGAAACAAAATGGGTAAAATGCAAGTAGGATGGTATCTATTAACTCTAAAACCTGCTGATAGTAATATACTCTCTTATAAAAGATCCACACCCTTATATTTCATATACTCCACGAAGAGTATTACCAACTAGGAACCAAGCAAACACGTTCCAAAGGCTATGGTGAGTATTTATCAGTCAAATGTCTAGGTTCCTTCTCTTGCTATCCATAGGTTCATGGACATCTTCTGAATGAAATGCATTCTCTAAAACATTAAAAGTCTCAATATAGTTCAAAATCCAACGTCTAAATTTTCTTTTAAGATGAAAAGAGATTTCTTAGCTATGATTTCATATAATATCAAAAATCATATTAATGCTTCTAAAACACACTGATAGAGAATATGCATTTCAATTTCAATTCCAAACATAAGGAGAGGGACATGGTGAGAAAATATTGTTTCAAAGCAAGAAAGACACTCAGCTTTCTGAATAGCTTTCTAAAGCCTGTAGCTCCATATACACTGTCAGGAATTTAGGTTTAAGGGGTTTAGATCACTATCTACCTCCAGTTTTGTTCCCCATAGAACATAGAACTTTCTCTATGGTTTAGTTCTATTCCTTTTCTGCAGCTCTTTTGCTCAGTGTTTCAACATTTTTACATCCCCAACATCATATGGTCTACATTACATTCTAGCCTCCACTATCACAACTTTAGGCAAAGGCTTCTCATGACCTCCCTGACACATACTGAATACCCTCATTGGCTTTTAAAAAATGTAAGAAGGCTCAGTTAACCACTTGTTCTTGCATTTGCCATGTCCTCAAGCATAGTGTCACATGAAAGACAAAACCAAATCAGACTCCTAGCTTGGGGTGGATCCTTTCCATCATCAAACCCATTTGTAGGGTCTTTGGAATTTTGAAGCAGTTACTTCCTAGGACCAAGCAAACTGTCGTTTTGCTCCTTGATTCTTAACTGGGTAGGGTTTTGTCCTAACAGCAACATTCTCATAGTTTCTGTAAGGATCAGAAGACCTTACTTTAATGCCCTTAATCTCCTTATCAATTAAAGCTTCTCATTTAGCCTGTGCATTGGCTATGGTAGCAAGACTCCTTGTGCTCTTTTCTCTCTCCAAACTGGACAATTTGTATTTCTTTCTGCCCATGTGCTGTTTCTCAGTGAAGAATTGAATGAGTTATCAGTAATTATGAATTTTAGAGCTAGTGTTGTACTGTCTTTAAATTTCATAGGCCAAACAAATCAATTCAACACTCTCAAGTTCTGCTTCATGTCCTTCTCAGGATGTAGACAAAAAACAGCCATATTCTTCTCCAAATATTACAATAAAGCCCTTTAACACAGTTACTGTTAAAGTATCTGAGTACTGGTCAAACCTCTTGAGTCAGCCTTTAAAGTCCACTTTGTTCTCTAAAGTTTTCCAGGTTCCAACTGGAATGCACCATTATATTCTACATATAACACTCAGTTGCTTTTCTAATCTAAATTTCTTCTATCAACATGGCCAGGGGCATCACAGCACATCCATCAATCTAATACCAATTTACATATTTGTGAATTTTTCTGTTGCAGCAAGACACCATGGTGGGGAGACAGAGAAGCAAGTGGCCAGCAATGGCAGCAGGCACAAGGAAATACTAATCACATCCTCAAAAGCAACAGAAGCAGAACAAGCCAATTAGAAGTGTACAGAACTTTTAATAGTAAAGCCTTAAATGAAGCACTTTCTCCACAAAGGCAATATCATCCAATACTCTTAAAACAGCACAAACAACAGAGACATAGTGTTGAAATTTCTGAGGTAGTGGTAGGACAATTCTCACTCAAACAAACACATTTTCCTTGGCCCAGAGCAGAAATTTTTTTTATAGGTTTATATTTCTTTATTGAAGTTAATTACTGAAATTCAGTGAGTTCTGAAAAACTGAAGGCTAACAGGTCAGTCAGAAGTATTGATACCCTCTGTGTATTGTGTAGCTCTATTTTTGTTGTCCTAAAACCCTCAAAGAAGAATGATTACTGGAAAGACAGAAAGTAGTAAATGTCTACTTTTTCTGTTTCTTCCTAATCACAAAAGATTAATATTTCACATTGCTATCAGGAAAAAATAACTGTGGACTGCTCTACTTTTTCACTTGTTGTAAAGAAGGTAGACCCTGCGGGTATAGTATTTAATGAATATATTGATTATATTTGTTAAGGATAGTTGTGCATTCATTCTTTAAAGAAGAGGACTGTATTCAGAGTTCATGAAATAGCTACACATTATTTGTAAGTTTTACTAGCATATTTCTATCCCATCATTCTAGTTAATTTGTAAGTGGTATTACAAAGATTGTAAAGATTTCTAAAATATGTTATGACATTGTGCTTTTCTTCCTACAGATACTTGAGTAGATATTCTTGAATTACTGATTGACACTATTTGGCTCAATATGCTAACACTGAGTAGCACTGGAATCTGATAATTCATAATCAACTGTACTCTTTGTCAAATTCAGACTTGCTGGAGTCCAGTGGGACACACAAACCTCTCTTTAAGACTCTCACACACAAGACCTTGATATTTTATGGATCTTCTATCTCTTCCATCCTTCAGAGCTCATGAGCATGTAAGAGCCTCTGCAAACACTGTCTGTTTTGAAATACTCATAAGAATCTCATAATCAGTTTTAATAATTACCAACCAAAAATAGTACCTGAAGAGTACATGACTCCCAATGCAGCTGTCATGGTTACTGAAGTAAAATGAAAACTACAGTTTAAAAGACAGGCAAAATTTTTTTCATAGTTGAGATGTTTCCCTCACCCAGGTGCAGGATTTCAGGATGTCACAATGTGCACAGTGAACAGAAGATTCTACACAGAAAGGAAGCCAGGTTAACAGTTTGTATTTAGTCTGGAAAGCAGAATCAGATAAGATAGGAAGTCTGGAAAAGTACCTTTATCTGAAAATGGGATTCAGAAGTTGGAAACACAAACAGTAAAAACTTAGTTTTTAGATATTATGAATATCTTGTGGTATAATTTCTTTCCAAACTCTTTATTTGTTATTTTTTGACTTAATCAAGGAATTAGTAAATGTAATCATTTAAATATGAATTAATAATAACTTAATTTCTCTTCTTTGTATGTGTGCATGTGTATGTGTCTGTGGGAAGGCACATGTGTTCAGGAAAATACTGTGTGTGTGTGTGTGTGTGTGTGTGTGTGTGTGTGTGTGTGTGTGTTTATCTGTCTGTCTGTCTGTCTGAGTGTGTGTGTGTGTGTGTGTGTGTATCTGTCTGTCTGTCTGTCTGAGTGTGTGTGTGTGCTTGTAGGTTCTAGGTCATAATTATTCTTCTCCAGATACTTTTTACATTCAAAGATGCTTATTATACTACTTTTTTAGACCAAGTTTACATCTGGGCTGTAACTCCCTGAATATGCTAGCCTGGTTACTCAGGGAGCCCTGTGAATTTTCCTGACACTTCCACTCCAGTGCTTGGATGACAGCACTACTACCCACAGTAAAATTTTCAAAATAAATTCTGGAGACTCAAATGACTCTCCTAGACTCAACTCAGGCCCTCACATGTACAAAGCAAGGACTTTATCAACTGAACCATATACTTAACCTATTAATACCTTAATGGTTAGACAACATTATTGTATCATATGTTATTATTCCTAGATTCTGGGAATCCAGAGGCTGAACAAGGAGGATTGCAAAAAATTCCAGTCCAGTCTACATTACAAAGTGAGACCCTTTGTGAAGTCCTTCACCAAATGCATAGAAATATAAAGTTGACCAATTATTTTTATACAGTCAATGTCACTGGTAATAGTGTCCTGGTGAATTTTTGGTGGGAGTGGGATTATGGGAACATGGGTAAAGATGTATGTTAACCTATAAAAGAAGAGACTGAACAACTTTTGAACTGTGTAGTGCTTACCCTAAGAGGAATCATAATGCATGATTCCTTAGCCTTTGCTTAACACTTACTTAGCTTTTGCATTTGTTTTTTGTGAATACCTTGATCTTTCATTTACTTAGCAACAGAGCAAAGCACCCCGTGAGCTGTGGGCAGGTCTGAAGTTAGACATTATTATTTACATACGAATTGTGAAGTTTAAAAGCAAGACTGTTAGAGCTGGATGTGTAACTCATGGTTTACTGTATCTTTTTGTTATACACAGCTTCACATCAGACAGTGGATCTTATAAGAACATCAGGTATTCTTCATTTATTTGTTCCTTATTAAAAGTACTCATTTTTATTAAATTATTTAATTTATTTGCATTCCAAAAGTTGCCCCTGTTACTGTTCCCTTTCTCTGCCTCTGAGAGAGTGCTCTCCCACCCCCTCATCCACTTCCACCTGTCCCCCCAACCCCATCTCACCCCCATTAGCATCCCTCCTCCCTGGGGCATCAAGTCTCCACAGGATCAAGTGCATCCTCTCCCACTGAGGTCAATCAAGACAGTCCTCTGCTACATATGTGCCTGGGGTCACAGACCATCCCATGTATACTCACTCCTTGCTTTTTGACTTAGTCTCTGGGACCACTGAGTAGTCCAGGTTAGTTGACACTGTTGTTATTCATATGGGGTTACAATCCCCCTAAGTTCCTTCAGTCCTTCCTCTAACTCTTCTATAGTGGGGTCATGGAACCCGAAGAGATCACCTCTAGCAGAAAGACATGCCTCCCAGTTAAGGCAGAGGGCTACCCATGCATCTTCAAAATTTTTAACTCAGAATTGTTCCTGTCTAAAGGAAATGCAGGGACAAAACTGGAGCAGAGACTAAAATAAAAGTGCTAATTTTTTATAGACTTCTGTTGATGTGATTCATGTGTTTTTTTTGTATTCCATAGTTTCAAAAGAGTACTCTACACAGAACACTTGCTGTGTTAATGTCTTTTCATTCAAGATCTTTCTCCTTGTGAACAAGCATGCATGCCTATGCCCGTGTCTGTTTCTATGAAATTTGATGAAACTTAGTTCTCTGCATAATGTTTAATAATCACATAAACTATACGAATACTTTGTTTTCACTACATGAGAAACAATATATTACGTAATAATAGAGAAATGTTCACTTTGTTGAGAGAAAATATTTTTAGTTTTTGGTTTAAATTTCAGAGAATAAATGCATGGGTTTCTTTTATGCTGAAGAGTACAATTAAAAGTCTCTTTATCCAACATTACGACTTTTAAATAGCCAGTTACTAATGGAATGTAGAGGTGAGCTTCCTTTTGATTTCTATTCCCTGGCCATTGCTTCTCCCAGGGTAATTAGGCTTTACACTTTTTTTTAAAATTTAAATTAGTTTATTAAGGGCTTATTGTGTCTGCATTTTTTTTTTTAGTCAAAATCCCCAAGTCTTAGGAGGTTTGAAGCTCCTGATAGTCATAATAATAAATAATTTGCAACCAAAATACTCCCAGGAAGTAGCCTCAAGAATGTACCCAATAACAAATTAGACTTGATAAGTGCATGAAGGCATAGATTTTTTAATCTACCACGTTTGTTTGCCATTTGCACAAGCTTTCTGTAAGCTATTTAACATTTTCACCACATTGAAAACCTTTTAATCAAGAATGCTTTGGGGAAAGATGTATAAATATCACATTAGAATTAAATTATTGCCAGGCGGTGGTGGCGCACGCCTTTAATCCCAGCACTTGGGAGGCAGAGGCAGGCGGATTTCTGAGTTCGAGGCCAGCCTGGTCTACAGAGTGAGTTCCAGGATAGCCAGGGCTATATAGAGAAACCCTGTCTCGAAAAAAAAAAAAAAGAATTAAATTATTAGTTTATACTCCCAAGTGTATGTGCATTTATACATATCTATGTGAATTTCCAAACTACGGGATAATACTTTATACTTTCCCATACAATAACTTAATTGTCTTATCAGAATTGTTATCTGAGATAAAGACAAAATTATGACAGAGACCTTGAGTTGCCTATAGGGTGTCATAACCTGTTTATGGTGAGATTAACACCAGGATATTAATGCCATACTTAGTATTGGAATCCCAGTGTCTCTAATCTTCATGGTTGACATCAAATCTCCATTGGACTGCCTCTCAAGATTTTGCTCTAATTTAATAAGAACTTACCTCTAGAAATTGACATCTATTATTGCCAACTGATGATTGTCAAAGAAAGACACAATTGTATGTTTTCAAGCATCCTGACACAGTATAGAGGTAGAAATGAAGAACAAATCAACAACAAAAAAACAAAGCATGACATTGAACTATTTCCAGTTTGCAGCACATCCTGAACTTTTATGGCCAAATGACAGTCTTTATATAAGAAAAGGGGCCATGATGGTTGGCTTGGGACAAATACTGACATTTTCTTTTAAAAAGTTCCAGAAGAACTTTCTACATCTAAAGAGTTCAGCAGTTACATCAAAATACTGATGACAAAACATTTTTGAGATAGTCTTGTTATGATGCCCAAAATAGCTTTGCAATCTAGAACATATATGGTTCACACAAACAATAAAAGCTATGAAAGTTCAAGTCATCATTTTGATCAGAGTAAATTTGCTATAACTTATGTGGAGAAGTGTTTAATGATAGAGTGAATCTCAAGGATTTGGCAACAGGAATAATGTTCTTACTTCAGAGCACAGTTGGATTTCTGGGAAATTTTACTCTTCATTCCAGCTGTCTCATCCATTACTACATTGAACAAACATTAAGACTACAAATTTGATTCTCACACACCAGTTCTCAGCCAATTCCTTGATCACTCTATCAAAAGAGGCTCTAGAAACAACAGGAACTTTAGGGATGACAGAGTTCTTTGATAATTTTGGCTGCCAACTTCCTTTATATATTCAGAGACTAGGCAGGAACATGTCCATTGGCACACCTGCCTGCTTGACTTTGTTCCATAAGACCAGAACTGGACGAGGAGCTGTTCATGAGACTCTAAACTGCCTGTAAACATAATTCCAGGGGATGTGACAACCCTTTTCTGGCCTCTTCAGCACTAGCACAGATTGGATATACACTCAAGGAGATACATGCACAAACAAATAAATCAAAATCAAAACAAGTTTTTAAAACCAACCAAAAAATAGGTGGTTTAATTAATGAGGAACGCTTAATAGCCTGTATTTTAGGAATGAGGCTCTGGTCTGAATTCTTACCATGACTGAGCTAATATTTGTAACATTTCCTATCATATTTGCATAACACTATTTCTCAGTTAATTTGCATTTAATTGTGCAAATAAGCTCAGTCACTTCTAGAGTAGATGAGATCATATTTTCCCTTTGACTCAGACTTCAGTAAATATCTGTTGAGAATGGCTTTGTATCTGTTTATATGGTAAATTTTGGGAAGAGTTTCATGAGGTACTTATAATAATAATTTATATTCTTTTTTGTCTGGATGAAATATTCTGTAAATATCTATTTTGATCATTGGGTTTATAATGCCAATTATTTCCAGGATTTTTCTGTTCAGTTTTTGTCTCAGTGATGTCTTCCAGTCTCAGTGGTAGGGAAAGAAGCTAATATACTGTGTATGCGAACTCTGGAGAATTAGAAAAAGAGACTGAAAGAAAAAAATAAAAAGAATGATAACTACTAGAAGGAAATGACATGCGACCAACAAGTTAAAGTGCAGTTCCATTGCTGAACATGAAAACAGATCAAGCTGGGAAGCTGGGAAGTAAGTGAAGAAAAATTGTATAAGACTATGCAGGCTATCACTGCAGGGAATTACAGTCACAAAAGCAATATATCTCCCCTCCACACATACATATACAATTAATAGAGAAAGTTAAGTATAATAAAGCATCACTCAGAGTATGAGATAAAATTGGCAGTGAAGTGTAAAGAGATTCAAATGACATAGACACAGATCTTAAAGTTGTCCCTATGGTGTTTGACTAAGTGTTGAATAGTCTGAATATTTGTAAAAGCCTAAATGTCCCTCACTGATGACTGCCTAATTATATATATAATATATTAAATTATATATATATATAATTATATATATAATTATACATATATATAAACATATATATATAATTAAATATATATATATATGTGTGTGTGTGTGTGTGTGTGTGTGTATTACTATTCAACTGTAAAGATAAATAAAATCTTGAAATTTATATCTCTAGCCTTCACATCAGTCACTCTCATTGCTGCTATAGATAAATGACAAATGAATTTCTTACAGGAGGTTGGTACAGAATCACACATCCATATCTCAGAGTTCAGGAAAGACTACTGACACAGAGAGCACTAGCATGGGCTTGACATTCAGTCTGAACATGCCATAAAGGAAAAGAGCTGAAGTTAGCCCGTGTCACCAAAGTCTATTAAAAAAGGAGGGAACATCCTGGGTCAGGGTAACTGTTTATACTGGAAATGTATGTGTTTTTCTTTTTCTGGCTTTAAACTTGTTTCAAAGATACTACTGTACAAGCAGAAGTAAATGCTGCAAAAGTAACCTGGTTACAGAAGTAGGTTTCTATACTTCACAGTGTTCCCTGATTTAAAAGGCAGAGTCTGCAATGACAATGGCATCTATTGTCTAAATGAGTCTGATATTTGGTATACCTGACACAAATTACATATGTAATGCTGAAGACAGCAAAAGGAATTCTAAAGTACTTCCATACTTGTCATAAAGAGAAGAGATGCTCTTTAGAAGGCCTCTAGTTCTATGTAAAATTGTTATGCCTGTAAGCAGATTTTGTGTGGTTGACATGTATAATGTAGTCACTGTGGATCATGGACAGACTCATAATGGACCCTTTAAGCATCCAGGAAAGAGTCAGCAAAGACAGAGTAACTTTGTATGTGACTCAAAGTGTTGTCTGTCAGGGTGAGTACTTGTGCTGGTATTTCCCTGCTTTAAAATATATTTCTGAGTTAAGCATTGTTGCATGTGTGTGGTAACAGCATATGGAAAGCAGAGGCAGAAGGGTCAAAAATTTCAGATCAGCCTTGTGTACATAGTGAGTTCAAGTCCAGCTGGGTTACATAAGATCTTATCCCAATTTGCCGTCCAATTACACACATAGACAGATGAACACCACACACACACACACACACACGAGAGAGAGAGAGAGAGAGAGAGAGAGAGAGAGAGAGAGAGAGAGACAGAGAGAGAGACAGAGAGAGAGACAGAGAGAGACAGAGAGACAGAGAGGGAGAGAGAAAGAGAGTTCAAATTCGATAACATATTTTAATGTATAATCCATCCGATTTTTTGTCCTAAAATCCCAGGTTTCCTATATGTTCTTAATATATTTCAAAAATTGTGATTTATTTAAGCCAATATTTTAATTAAGGCATTAATGAGTACATAATACTATGCACAAGAACTGGTAATAATTTAATTTTTATATACATAATACTATGCACAAGAACTGGTAATAATTTTTTATATACATAATATAATGCACAAGAACTGGTAATAATTTAATTTTAATATTATAATATATAATGTTATATTAATTTGTATATAATTTTTATGTATTTTGTAAATATCAGTCTTCATGTTGCACAGTTTTTATGACCTGTGGAATTGAACTTAAAAACTCTGTGTGTGTGTGTGTGTGTGTGTGTGTGTGACTACTTCCACCATGTGAATTCTGGGAATTAAACTCGTCACCAGGCTTGGCAGTTAGTATCTTTATCCTCTCAGCCATCTAGCCAGTCTATCATTGTACTTCTTCTGGGATAAAAGCCAGTGTGGTTTTCTCTTGCAGTCTACTTATCAGTCTTTCTATGCACATGTGCCTCTAGTAGCACATGGTCACCTACTGCTGAAAATAGCTATGAATGGGGCCAACAACAAAGAATTCAGAACTTCGCTAAAACATGAGGTTTTATTGCAATGTATGTGTGTGTATACATATGTGTGTGTGTGTTTGTATGTGTGTGTGTGTACAAGTATTCACGATATCCCTATGCAGAGATTGGTATGAATGTGACTATAAATGTGAATGTACAAGCCAGAGGATAGTTTTGGTTCTTATGAAATTTTAGGAGCTTGTTGTTTTGTAATAATTTAGTGTTGTGTGTATTAAGTGTGGATATGTACCAGTTCACATCCATGTATATGTAAAGTTTGAGCATTTGGTTCTCACCTTGATCTTTGTTGAGGACAGAGTGTTGCTTCTGCTTGCTGCCCTGGAGCTACAAACTGTTGTTTTAATCTTTGTTTCCCATTTTGCCTTAAAAATAGCTAAGGTAATAGGTACATTTCATTATATCCAATTTACATGGATTCTGGGATCCAACTCAGTTTGTCAATTTGTGTGGCTATTGTGCTTATTTCCTGAGATAACTCCCTGATCCTACAGTTTTTCTTCTGAGACATGATCTAACATTAGCCAGAATCTCAATGATGAAGAGTAAGTAAGCTGGCTTGCTAGGAAGTCCCATGAAATGACACATTCCTTTAGTGCTGGAATTGGGATTAGAAGTATATTTCCCATACCTTTTTTTTTTTTTAATGTAGTTTCTGGGGATTGAACTTAAGTCCTCTTGTTCACAGAGCATGTGCTTTGCCAACCAAGCCTTTGACATAACCCTATGTGTTTGGTTATAATTATATAGTTCTGTAGTAAGAATTTTTGAGGATTGCAGATCTAGCCATTCATCATCTGCTTGTAGACAACTCTCATGGTTTTCTTAGGGAATCATTCATACAAAGGCATTGCTTAAATGGCAACTTGTCTTCAAGGATTTTGGATGCATCTTCTCTTTATATTTTCACAAGATGGGAAGGGATGTGTACATCAGCATTTACTGTCTCTTGACTATTGTCCAGCCCACCATGTTCAACCCTTGGGATGTCAGCTGAGCACAGATTAAAGCAAACACTCCTAGATACTTGGACACGTTTTGTCTTGTGCTGGATCTACAAATGATATTTAGTGTCATTTTTCCTGCCCATATATATGGGAAGTTAAACCACAAAACATCACAAATATCAAAGATTTTTGGATACTGCTCTGGTGTTCTTCATGGGCATACTGTTGCTTGATATTATCAGACATTACTTCTGTGTAAATTATGCTGTGGGCCATTAGCTACAGGACTTACTTACTATATAGGAAAAACAGAGCATGCAGAACATGCACAGGACCAAGGTGTGCTCCAGATTCTTTCCTGAATCTAGAATTAAGAAAGCCATCTTTCTCCTTGTTGGCACATTTGTTTCCTTTAACACACTCTCCTGTATTGTTCAAGCTTTTATGCCTCTTGTTTATAATTTCAGCTGCTTTCTGGAGAAAGTATCTACAACTAGCTCTGTGTTTCCCAACCACTAGGCTCTTTGTGCTAGCTAGACTTCCGTGCGTTCAGTCTCAGCTTTGCCTGGATGAAGAATACAAAACTCCCCTGATCATTTGAGAGACTTGGAAGTCATAATCTTTTTTAAACAACTTTGTGTGTTTGACTCACTTATTCACAACACAGTCATACATAGCAGTCACAATGCAACACAATAGTGGTTCTTATGTGCCTACACAGATGAGAACATAACTTTGTTCATGTACATTTGTATATGAAGAAAACTGTTCTTATATCAAGATCATAATAGTTGTCAATCAGTAATTCTGGGAAATCATTTCAAAATATTTAATTAAAAACCTTCTACTTACTTTTAATCTCTACCTGGTATTATTTTATTCTTTTCATTTAGCTTATAAAAATAAAACATTATTTTCATTAATCAAGTGGTAATATTTTGTCTTACCTACATCTGATGAAAACCCCAAGTGAATACAGTAAAGCACTACTGGACGTTATAAATTTTTAATGGTTAGGGTCTATGGATGGCTCAGGGGTTAAGAGTACTGGTTGTTCTTACAGGAGACCCAGATTCAGTTCTCAGCACCTCCATGGCAGCTCACAGTGGTTTTGAACTCCAGTTCCAGGTGATCTATAACCTCATTTTCTGACTTCTTCAGACACTGTATATACACAATGCACAGACATACTTGAAGGCAAAACACTCATATACATAAAATAAAAATAAATATTTTAAAATGTTAATGTGATTAAGTGTTAATATCATTAATGTGTTAAGTGGAAGAGATGTGCTTACTATCCTACTCTGCTTCAGTTTTTCTGGTACTTATTTTGTTTTCTCATCTATTTTGAATTGTTTAAAACATTCTGGTTTTATAGTTAGGCTGCATTCACTATTTATAAATGCATAGGTTGCAACTGAAAAATTGTCTTCCAAACTTAATCACATGTAAAGGTATGAAACGGCCTTGTTCCTTTTTCCTTTCTCTTCATTAGTTAATTAATTTACTTCCTGATTGAGGCCTCTCCCTTCCTCTCCCACCTGTCCCACCCTTCCTACCCTTATAAATCTCTCCCTTCAGAGAAGATGGAGGAGACAGAGGGGAAGAGTCATGAAGATGTTTATTCACATCTCACTGTTATCCTGTACTACCTCTGGCTTTGTGGATTTTTACCATACTCCATGCCCTGCTACCACAGGGGACACCTGTTTCTACCTGTAAATCCTTTTCCTCTGAGATAATTATCTTGATTCTGGTAGGTTTTGTAAAGTTAGATTTTGCTAGTTTTCACTAACTGTGCATTAGTTTTCATTGATTCATAATGATTACTGTGCATTCTAACATGCACAGTACAATAATTCTTTAATATCTCCTCTATCTCTGGGTTCATATTTACATATCCAAAGGTGTAATTTCAAATGTAAAAAGTCAATCCTCCCTCCTTCTTTTTTTTTTTCATGTGGATAAGAGAGGCAAGAGCTGGGAAGGATGATTCATACACAATGGAGAGATATGAGAGCATGTCATGAGTGGTTTCCATTCTGTATTAGCAGGCTGCAAGATTTGATTTTATATGATATGATATGATATGATAT
This sequence comes from Mastomys natalensis, assembly GCA_021653895.1. Taxonomy (NCBI): domain Eukaryota; kingdom Metazoa; phylum Chordata; class Mammalia; order Rodentia; family Muridae; genus Mastomys; species Mastomys natalensis. The sequence continues at coordinate 217,187 of JAJTUV010001085.1, forward strand.
GATATGATATGATATGCACATGTTCATGTGTACCTACATTTGTTTGAGGATGAATGCGTGGTCATGTGTATGGAGGCCAGAGTTAATTAGATGTCTTCCGCACTAACTCTCCAACTTATTTTTTGAGACAAGGTTGCTAACTAAACTTGGAGCTTGCAAATTCACCTAGCCAAGGTGGCCATCAATCCCCAAGGATTCGTCCATTTCTGCTTCCCTGATGCTGAGGTTGACAGCACATGCCACCATGCCTGACCTTGTTTATACATGGGTTCTGGGAATTTGAAGAAAGGTCCCAAGCATATGCAATGAAACATCTTCCCAGCTCAAGATTTTAGTTTTTAAAAAAGACATAAAAGTTAGTATATATTGGAAGGAGTGCAGTTAATATCCCACAATAATTCCCTTAAAATTTTCTGAAGTTATTTAGTACCTCAATAACATAAATTCATAATAGAATGACAGATATGAAAATGAACAAAGCTTCATGAGGCAAAGAAGCTGAATGTTTCTGTAAACAGTGATATTATCTTCTTAGAACTCAAGATTTCAGGAACACATTGAAAGATACAATGGCCAATGTGTCCTGTTTCTTTGGAGGCTGTGGAATCTAACTGGAGCATAGGTATCATTCTAAACATCTCTACATCTTCCAAAGAAATACTACAAATTGCTTTATGTATCTTTCAAAAAATGCATCTGGAATCTTGAGTTCCAAGCTCAAGCCCTCTTAAAATAGCAGAGATAGCTCCTGAGATGACCCATGAGACTGTCTCCGTAATTCTCCTGTGGTACTCCAGTGATTCTCATACTCCTAAAGGTCAAACAGAAGACATCAAGTATAGTGGGTACTGTGGTGCAACATCCAGATCCACCCTCCTCCAGAGCCAATGTGCACACCCTCCTTTGATTCCAAATCCTTTGGGGATTCATCTTAATTCTAATGACAATGGTATAAGTTTCTTCTCTCTAAATCCACTTCCTTAATTCCATCTCAGCAAGGAGCACAGGTTTTCCAGTTGAACCTGTACATGCAAACCTCAGCCTTGGTATATAGTTTCTGGAGACGAGCTATGAGCTGTGGCACTCCCAACCAGCCCTTGCTATCCTACCCTTCTTTTAAGTGTCCTAGATATCTCTTCCCATACAATTCCTCTCTAATCCCCTGGGAGTCTGGGGAATAGGACATTTCAATAGGCTGTGCCTATCTCAGGAGGATACTACATACTTATACATATCTTCTCACCAAGGATAGGGAAACCATAACAAATTAATGATTCTACTGAAGTCAAATGGGTGGATCAATGAGTTTTTATTGGAGTTGCCTACATGAATATGTGTGTTGGGGGGGCATTATTTTCAAGAGCAGGAATGAATAAAATGTATCTGTATCACCAAAAACCTCACCCCAACCTAAGTGTCATCTCACTAAAGTTGCAACCACAGAGTTTCTGCATGGCTTGCAGGTCAGGTAGCTCCACAGGACAGAATGTTTGACCTGAGTTGGTCTAGTCAGAGTCAAGTCCTCCAGCAATTGTTTAATACTTCTCTAACCCTGAGGAGGGCCAGTAGTAAATCTTGTCAAGTTTGTTCACCTCCTGAGTGTCAGGAGCTTCCCAGGGCCTTCAAAGAGCAAATGTTTCAACTCAGAGGAAATTGCTACACCTTCTCTGAAATGCAAAATGACTCACTGTTCCTAAATTTTATTTCACAGTATCCTGTGACACTTACATAATATTTGTATCTGTGTAGGGCAGGACACATGGCACAATAGTCTATGGTCTAGGGAATTAATATCATGTGCCCATCAGCACATCCACACAACCAACACTATTCTTTCTGCTTTTCCTGCCACCTGCTGAGACATACTGTAGGCAGCTATCACTTTTACATGCATATGAAATATATATGGTAGACTTATTACAAATTCTTTGGTAATGAATAGCATCACCTCTTCCCTCTCTCAACACAAACCAAACAAAACCTGAAAGAAACAGAAAAAAAAAATTAGAAAGACAATATGCCAAACCAAGCCAAAAAGCATGGAGTTTGTTTTGGTTTGGTCAACTATTTCCAGGAGGTATCAGTTGCTAACAGCTTTCTAGCTTGGGGAGTGGGACTTTGTGTCACTTTTCCTTCTCAGTACTGGGACTTTGAGCCTGTGCTGGTCTTGTGCATGCTGTCTCAGTTTCTGTGAGTTCATATGTTTATTAGCCTTGTTGCATCTGGAAGATACTGCTTCCTTGGAGTTATTCATTACCTGTGGCTATTATAATCTTTCTGCCCTTTCTGGTTCCTTTTCCATATAGATCTCTGAGCTTTGAGGAGAGGAGTTTGATAAAGACATCCTATTTAGAACTGAGTATTCCACAGTCTCTCACATTCTACATATTGTCCAGTTATAGATCTCTGTGTAAATTGCCATCTACTGCAGGAAGAATCTTCCCCAGTGAAGGTAGAAAAATGCACTGAGTCTCAGCCAGGTACTAGCAGAGACATATTAAGGACATCCTCACACATTGTGGATAAGGGTGGCACAGAAGAAACAAAACAAAAACAAAACCAAGGAAGTTATCCATGCAGAGTTCAAGCTGAACAGGCAGGATGTTCTGTCTATCTATCCCTCTCCACTTATAGGGCACTCATGTTACCTAGGTTGCATTTTGAACATGTAGCCAAAGATAACCTTTAACTTCTGATCCTGTGTCTGTCTATCCAGCTTTGGGATTACTGGTGTGCACATTCAACTGTAGATGGTGCTAAGGTGTCATATCTAGTTTTTGTCAACTTGACAAAAATCTACATATATCCTTTTCTTCTCTATGCCTCCAAATTCCCATCTCCCATCTTCTCAGCACAGCAAACACACATATCTGAAACTCTTTTTCATAGAGAACTATTCTGTACTGTCTGGAGAACAATCTATGATAGCTTTCTTTTGGTTTTGAATGTGTGAGTTTACTATGAATATAGTAAAGGAAGTAAAAGAATTAATAGTGGAGAATGGGGCAGGCTCCAAGGACTCAGTGTGAGTGATTGCTGCCAAAATGCCCAGCAGTAGGGATGGAACCTAAAGAGACCACCTCCAGTAGTCAGATAGAGCCCTCAGTTGAGGGATGAGAAAACTAACCCACCTATAAAACTTGCAACCCCAAATTGCTCCTGTCTAAAAGAAATGTAGGGATAAAAATGGAGCAGAGACTGAAGGAATGCTCTACCAGTGACTGGCCCAACTTTGGATCCATCTCATGGGTAGGAAACACATCCTGACACTATTACTGATACCATGCTGTGCTTGCAGACAGGAGCCTAGCATGGCTGTCCTCTGAGAGGTCCTGCCAGCGGCTGAGTGAGACAGATGCAGATACCTACAGCCAAGCATTGGAATGAGGTCAGGGACCCCTATGGAAAAGTTATGGGAAGGATTGAAGGAGCTGAAGGAGATGGCAACCCCATAGGAAGAACAGTAAAACTTATCTGGACACCTGGGAGCTCCCAGAGATTGAGCCACCAAACAAAGAGAATATATGGGCTGGTCCACCCTTTCCCCCAACATATGTAGCAGAGGACTGCCTAGTCTTGCCTCAGTGGGAGACAATGAACCTAATCCGGTAGAGACTTGATGTGCCAGGGTTGCAGGGAATACCTGGGGAGGGAGTGGCCCCCTCTCAGAGGCAAAGGGGAGTGGGGATGGGGGAAGAACTCTGTGATGGGGGACCAAAAAGGGGGCAACATTTGGGATATAAATAAATAAAACAATTTTTAAAAGGAAAACAAAACATAGACATATTAAGCATAGGAGACTAATAACTCTATTAACCATTGAAACTACCAATAATATGCTTTTTATCTAATTTCCTAATATACATAACCTATGATTATGCAACATGCATTTCTATTATATATTGTATATAATTGTGCTTGGTCCAGATGTTCTATAGTTCTTTCTCAAGCACAAACTCTGACCCAGATGTGGTCTCCTGACTGAAAGAACTGTAAGCAAGAGATAAAATCTAGGAGGAATGTCTCTGGGGTAAAAGAAGCCAACAAGGGCAGCGAAATATAAAAGACAGAAACTTAGATAATGAGCCCAAAGAGACTGTTTCTCAAACTCTGCTTGGCATTTCCAAGTATGAGCTAAACAATATATAAACAACAATGGAAAAATAAGAATTGTTGTTTCTTAAAGTAAACCTAGAGTCTTGTGTCTCTGTCTCCCATTACCTTCCTTGCTAGTCCCTGTTGAAGCCCTGCTGTGTTGCCCATGGCATAACTGCTTAACATTTAACATTTCTAAATATCCTAAAATGTAATTATTAATCATAGATAATGATTATGTCAATGTCACTAAAAATTTAGTGTTTTCAGCATAAGAGATAAAGGATACAAATTTAAAATCAAAACAGTAAATGAAAACCTTATTTTTTATTTGAGTTGTCATAATTCACATAAATTGATTAGAAATGCCAATACGAACTCACCTAACCTCTGAAAAGCCCCCAGTATCAATTATAACTTTGTATTAACTAATTAAACCTCATCTTTTGCTTGTTAATAAATCCAGTGCTTCCTACAAAGTTTAACCTAGGGAAGCTCAAAATGAAACTAGAAAACTTTACTGTCTGAAAGGAGAGGAAACAGGCAAAGGGATGTTTTTTTTCCATAATGATCTGTCAAATCAAAAAAAGTGTTCATGAAAGCACTGTTTGGAGCACCCCTCCATAGCCTTCCCTGAGCTCTCCAGTTCCTGTATCTTCTGTTGACGGATTTCAGATGGAATACATAAAGTACAGTAATAGAAGAAATAGTTCATATAGAATAAGGGAAGAAACTTTAGAATGGCAAGAGAGATCATAAAGAAAATACACTCACAAAAAATGAACAATGGTACCACTATGGCAAACTCCATAGTGAGGTAGAGTATAAACAGAAATTTCTAGGACAGACCAATTTGATTAACTCTTATGGGATGGGGCAATGGAATGGCTTTCTTTTGAGAGTTACACCATATAGCTCTCGGTGGCATGAAGGTCCCTATGTAGACCAAGATGACGTCAATCTCACAAAAATGACTAAAGTTTCACGATTGAAAGCATGTGCACTTTCACACATGGCTATGCCTTTTGTTCTTTATCATAAGACCTTCCCATCAGGGCCGGAGATACATGATTCTCAAATAAGTATCATTGATTAGGAATGCCCACTCTCTGTGAGGGTGTTTTTTTCTTTGTTTTCACTATCTGTGAGGGTGTTTTCTTCTTAATTTTCTCGTTGATTGGGGATGAAGAGGCGGGAAGGGAGGAATGGCGGTATGGGGAGGAAGATGATGGGGGAAGGGGAGAAGAGAGGTAGGTATGTTGAAAAAGGCGAAAACAAAAAGTAAGCATAAAAATAGTCACGCTTTAACCACCTTAATAAGCTTTAACATACCCTGCTATGTCCACCTTCTTCCCTTTCATATTTTTAACCTTAAAGAGAAGGGACTGTGATTTTTTATATTAGCCTTGTAAGAGGGTCACAGGGTTTGGCGCCCAAGTTCATTATGAGGCAGGTGTCCATCCTTAAATACTCGACCTCGTTCATTTCTTACTAGCTCTTAGAAGCTCCTCAGCAGGATGAAGTAAGACTCGCTCTAGCCGCTCTATTTCTTAAGGGTAAAGGGGGACGGCTAACAAAGCCTTGAACGCCACCAGCCCCTGAACCTCGTCCTAGAAACCAAGCAAGGCAAATCTCCCTACTTAGGAGTCCCTTCTTCACGGAGACCGATATAACAGCCACAGAAACACAGCCAGACAAGCCTGTCCTTCATTACGTCACGCATAGCGCCCATGTCTCCGGTTTAAATCTTCACCGCGTCTCCCCAAGGGGCCATCTTAGCTACCTCCCACCCTCGACTCTCATTGGCAGCTAGACCTGCTTGTTCCCGTAGTTGCTAGCAGCGACGTAGGCGGGCACAATCTTGGTCACTAAGATACTTCACTTCCGCTTCCGCCTCCTCCTGCGGAAAAAACATCTGATTCGTCCGGCCAATGGTGAATGAGAAGTAGGCGGGACTTGTTTGGTTCAGACCAAACAGACGCGAGCTTGTGCGGCAATGGCGGCGGGACAGCCCCTGTAGCGCGGCTCGGGCGCCCCCACGTCCGCTTTGCGTCCTTTCCCTGGCGCCGCCCCGCCCTAGCCTGGATTCAGCCCGGAGCTCGCCACTGCCTGATAGAAACGCCAGGGAGCCAAGATGGCAGCTGCCGATGGCGACGATTCGCTCTACCCTATTGCGGTGCTCATAGATGAACTCCGCAATGAGGACGTTCAGGTGCGGGGATCCTTCCGTTAGAGTGTGTGGGGGAGATTGGGGACAGGGATCTTCGCGGAATGTGGGAGCGATGGCTCGGTGTTCTCCGGGAGTGGCGGAAAGCAGCCGTGGCCAATCAGAATTCAGGTCTCATCTTTCTTGATGGCAAGGTTCGATGAGATGGCAGCCTTCATTGGGTGCCCGGCTAAGCGTAGGGCAAGCCTCGAGGGTCCCACCTGAGTGCGCGCGGCCGTCCCAGATCTGGGCCTGGGAGGCCCGAGATAGGGTGGCGGTCTCTTTGCCGCCTGCCAGTCGGTGATTGGCGGCCGACTCAGAATGGCTCCTTGGGGGGAATCGGCGGGGGCGCGTGACCTGCTGTGTAGGAGAAGCCCACAGGGGTCCTGGAGACCTGGGTAGAATTCCCATTGCTTTTAGTGTTTTTGTTTGTTTGTTTTAACTGGAACGAGTGGGGACTGGTACCAGGATTTCTATCCATTTTTCACCGACCTCCGCCTTGCATTTGGGGGGAGCTCTCCAAAAGGAGGAGGAAGGAGGCCGTGCAAGTATCCTCTCCAGAGGTTTAACTAGCCATAGCTGGGATGGGTCACGTGCACAGACCCACCTGTTCTCCAACCTTGTCCTAGGCCAGCCTGCCAAGCGAGTTGTTATGATTCATGGGAGAAGAATGAACCAGGGTCTCTGAGTCGTCGGACTCTGTGGGTTTGAAAAAGAGGTCTGACCTCAAGACCGTATACTCTCACCTGAAATTGACCTTGTGCGCACATTATTTCATTGCCCCTGGCTTCTGTTTTCTACAAATACCAGCTAATAATAGCTCTGGTTGCCCTCGGTGGCTGAGGAAAAGCAGTAAAATAAAACTGGCTGTTTGTAAAGGCTCCATAAATGTTAGCTATTATTTTGGAGGTGTGGCTATTGTGGCACTATTCTACTTTTCCTTTTATATAGGAGTTGTTCATGGCTGCACTCGGTCAACTTCCTGAGCCTATGGGCTCATCCGTTAAGTCTTATGTATTTATGTCTGACTGGTTCCATTGTCGGCCACTCCTGGGTCTTGCATTTCTTGCAAATTGACTCGGGCAGTCTGTGTTTCTTTTCTTTTAAATGAGAATAGTAATCTTGTTTGGGGCATACTGTATGAATATATTTGCATGTGCTCTGTAAACACATGCAAAGTATAAGGAATGTTGTTGGGGTCATAAAGGAGACCAGAGTCTGGTATAGTGGTGCATGCTAGTAATCCCAGCACCCAGGAGGCAAAGGCAGTGTCAAGGCTAGCTTGGTCTACATAGTGACACTGTATCAACAAAGAAACAGTCTGGTTGCTGTACAAAGGCTAGGTGTGAAACAGGTAAACGGAATTAAATCTGCGTATTACCTCATATAAGAAATGATGAGACTTGTCAATGTTGAAATAGTGAATCAGCAAATGTTCGTTGGGCATTTCTTCAGAGTGGTGTTCTAGATGGTTGTAGACAGCTGGGAGCAAAAGAACAAAACTTGCCTTAAAGGAATTAAACTTTTAGTGAGTGGTCACAGATAAATAGGTATTTTGTTGACTATGGAAAATACTAAGGAGAAAATAAGAAATGTAGGATACAATATTAAAGTAAGTATGGGAAAGTCTTGTTGAAATTTGAATCAGTTCCTTGTGAAGGAACCATTAGATTCTGGGCAGAATGTGTAACATCCAGAGAGTTTGGTTAGGAATTAGGCCAGTGGAGGAAGGCTCCTTCCAGGATGTAAAGTTTAAAGAGTTGGAGATGATTCCAGAAAGAGGGTGTGTGAGTGTGTGTTCACAATGGCTATAGTTCTAGTTTTTCACCTCCAAGGATGTTTAGTAATATCTAGGGATGGTTTGGTTGTCACAGCTGGGAGATTGTTGCTGCTTTTAGTAGGTTGAAGTCATGAATTCTGTTAAACATGATTGCAGTATATAGGACATCCTTTGTAGGAAACAAAAATGTCCTTCTAAAAAAAAAAGATTTTTAGTGCTAAGGTTGTGGGAAGCTGTTGGATGAAATGTTCACCCAGAGACAATAAGGAACTCATTTGACTTTGGTCAGTGTTCCAGTTTTGTCAGGATTCTGTAACAAGTAACCATAAAGTTAATATAAAACAACATAAAATTTTATTATATGTTTCTGGAGATCAGAAGTCTGTCAGGTCTTGCTGGGTGAAGATGACATCATGACAGCATAGCCTAGAATTAGGTAACAGGGCTACGCAGCTTTCTGCCTCTTTACTCCAACATTCACAGTGCTATCTTCCTGAAGAAAACAATGCACACTGTTGACAAAATCAAAACTAGAGTGAAAGAACGACCCGCAAACGAACAGGACGCTAGGTGTTCAGGACTCAAACTCCTAGACACATTTCCACAATGACCGTGCGGATAGTCAGACTGCTTAGGTTCTGCTTGGGAATCCATCGCTTTCCAACAAGTGCCTGTTGTTTAGCATCAGCATCCTCACCTGTTTTTCTAGAAGACCTCAGATCAGAGTTCGAATAAACTACCCGAGCATACAGGGAACAATCTGTAGATGATGCATGCTATTATTCCTAGCATGAAGATTATGAATGAAATGGTAGTTGTTCCCTGATACCATCCATTTTCCTTAGGGATGCTGCTCACTACTCACCCGTTGTCACCCTGGCTCCTGCATTTCCCATAGTCCAACTGGGAGGGGGTCACAAGCATAGAAAAAATTGAGGCAAGGATGTTGAAAAACTAGTACACAAGTCAGCAAAATACAGCCTTAGTACCATATCCATCCACAGCCAGCTTTTGCAAGTAAAAGCATGGAGTAAAAGCCATGCCAGTAGCTTTATTAAGTAAAGCTTTGCTGGAATAAAAGCTATGTTAGTTTGTTTACATAATGGTTCCTTCCCATCACAGCTGTTGTGCTGTTAGCACAAGTTGAATGATTCAGAGACTGGCCTGTGAGGCTGGGAACATTTACCAGCAATTTAAAGAACAAGTTTTTCTGGGTACTCAACGGTGCACTGAGCTCCTGCAAGCTAACTGCCAGCATCTAGGGATTGTTAGTATTTGATATATCTATATCTATATCTAAACCTTATAGGTCTCTGCACATTTTATAGTTCGAGTGAAAATAAGTTTTTTAGGGGGGTTGAGGGGAAGAGTGGGGATTAGTATTTCATCTTGAGATCTTTTTACTATCAAAATGAGATTTGGTGCCTCTTTGGTCCTTCCACTGCTCCAGAAGATGTGGTGACATGGAATGAAAACTTTGTTACATACATTTTTTTGTTTGTTTTGAGTTAAGGTATTGTTTTGTAGCCCTGGCTGACCTGGAACACATAATGTGCCATAGCCTTTCGAGTGCTGGGGATACAGGCAGCTGTGCTCAAGTACAGATATCAACATATCATTTTATCAGATTCTCAGCATTGTCTGTGAGCCCAGACACCCTGTAAATCCCCTGATTCGAGAGCCATATTTTTACAAGATGAAGGTCTCTTGTAGACATCTTGCTAGTTGTCTGGGGCTTAAAAAGAGCTGATAGTGAGTCTACTCCTCTTCTACCTCTCCTTCAGTCTTCTATGTTCTCTTTTTCCTTCCACTAAGAGGGTTCCCCGTGGGATAATTCAGTTTATAATTTCTCAGGCATTGTCTTCACAAAATGATCTCCTTAACATTCTTGACACAGCTCTGGAGCTTGATAGAAAAAAAAGCACCCTGTAGAGAGAAAGAAACAGACAGGGAGGTTGCCACAGTCATCTGTCAGTGCTGTTCTAGCTTAATGTCTGTTTTCTGTGCCTCAGTTTTGTGTGATGGAGAGGCATGGCCACACATATATTGATAGAGTGGAGACAGTTAAGTGAGAACCTGGCATGTAAATACTTAAAGACAGACCAGTTGTGTGTTAGCCAGACAGCTGGCTGCTGTATTAAATCACTACAAACAGGGTGAGTTAAAATAGCAAATGCATCCTCTCAATGTCCTAAACACCAAAAATGTGAAATCAAGGTGTCAGCGGGGCTGGATCCTCTGAGGTTCCAAGGGAGGGCTGCCCATATATACTCTGAATTGAGGATGGTTTCATCTTCACCCTTACTACTACCTCTTTCCTATTTGCAAGGACAAGGTGTTAGTACTGGTATGTGTTCCGCACATGGCACATGTAGTAGTTGAAAGAACAGACTGCTTGTTTTTCCCTCTGCTCTCATACCACAATTGAGAGTGCTCCATGATGCTAAAAACTGCATGATTTCTCTACTAGCAAACAAACACTTGATTGTGCAGCAGCCCCTAGTAGTCTGATCCCTAAGAACGTCCCCCAACCTTCAGATTCCAGTTGCAAGCCTTGGGTCTTGTGCTTCTTTACCAGCTGGCTGTAAATCAAGGTCCATATACCCTATTTGGTAATTGCCTGGGTGAGGGAAACATAGAAACGTTTTAGCATTCTTCTTGGCCACTGCAGCATTCATCCTCGAGGGTATGTGACTTGATGGAAGTCATTCTGAAATGGTATTTACAGTTTACAATCAGGATACATCATTTATGGCTACTCTAGGATAGTAAAGTATGGGAAGATGGAGCTTTCTTTGAATGGCTTTAGGCAAGAGACATTCTGGTTGTTATGGTCTATGTGAAGGGGGAAGCTTGTAGCCAGAAACATAAGCAAAAACACATGCTTACATGGAAACTGGGTATATATACCTTTATATTGTAGGTCAGCCCACTGAACTGGGGGTGGGGGAATTAGAACTGTAAATACTAGTCTTGTTTTTTTTTTGGGGGGGTGGCATATATTAACTATACCTAGCACTGAATTTCATTATGAAATGCTCCTGCATCTACATGATGCATTTTGATCATGATCCTCTCTGCCCCTGGCCACTCCTACTTCTTCTCCCAGCCCTCTACTTACAGTCACCTTAATTAATGTTGCTTATAGGAGCAGCAGTAAGGTGTGGTGGTTTGATGTGGTCTTGCTATGTAGTTCAAGCAGGTCTCATACTCAAGAATCTTTCTGTCCCAGTCTTCTGAGTGCTTAGATCACAGGGATTCACCACTATGCACAACTGTTTTGTTCTGAAGGTAATATTAGATAGTTAGTTCTGGTTGCCACTGTAGGCCACCAGTCCTGGTTTGATTTGTTTTTTGAGACCGGTTCTTGTAGCTGAGGCTGGCCTGTAACTTTGTATGGAGTCAAGGATGACCTTGAATTAAGATCTGCCTGCTCTCTCCTGCTACCACCTCCCAAGTGTTCTCTTTAGTAGTGGGGCAATGGAGCAGAGAGAAGGAGTTGGGAATAGAGTTCAGTTCAGTTTTACTCTAAATTTGGAAAGACCCAGGGGAAGTTCTGTCTTCCATTGCTAACATTGCTAATGTTAAATATTTTTTTAGGAACGCAGAATTGCTTAGTTGGATTTTACTATCTACTGTTGACCACTGAGCGTCTTTATGCATAGTAGCAAGTTTTCCAGGGATTGTCCTAATGGTTTCAGGGCCGTGGAACTCCTCAGGGTACAAAATCCCTAATTTTCTCCCTCCCTTTGTTTGTCCTTTCCTTAGCTTCGTCTCAATAGTATCAAGAAGCTCTCCACCATTGCCTTGGCCCTTGGGGTTGAACGGACCAGAAGTGAGCTCCTGCCCTTCCTTACAGGTAAGCATTCCTGGGGCCCAGATGCAGGGAGGACAGTTGGGTGTTTCTTGCTAAGTGATCAAGATTCCTCATTGTACGTTAATATATTTTAAATCTTCCTATGCCACAGTGGCATGAAACAATACTATACAGGAGCCTAAGTGTAGTCCTCTAAAGACAAAGCAATAGAAGCTAGCTTGAATCACAGCTTCAATTGTTACTGTTGACCTTAGATAAGTTGAGTCGATTAGTTTTTCATCTCTAGAATGAAGATAATCTTCACTACCCTTTGTTGTTGATTTGGGCATTAAAGAGCAGTAATCATTAACTTTTATTACATAGTTGTCATATGCCAACTGTCCATTGGACTCCTGTTTTGTGCTACTGAGTTAGCTTGTATAGTAGAATGGTACCTATATTCTTAAATGTCCATCTCCAGTGCCATTCATCTCAGTCTCAAAGCAATACCTTAAAGCAGGGGATGCTACGAGCTGTACATAAGGAAACTGAGGCATACAAAGATGAAGTGACTATTTCTATCGGATTTTTCTGTTTAGATGTGACAAAGGGAGATTTTATATTCAGGTTCCATAGTCAGTAGGATTAGTTAATTTTGCAGAACTGGGGTCTGATTTCATATCTCTGCTTTCCTGACTTCCTGTGATACGATTTTGGGCAAGATGTTTCACATCCACCTGCTTCAGAGGGTTCATGGGTAAGATAGGCATGATTCTATAACTTAAATGAAGACTAAGGCTCCTGGGAAGGTCCAGTGACAGGGCAAGGCATGTGGTAAGTGGGCTCAATTAGCTCTTACCAAGTCCATTGTATGAAGGTACACATCAACCTGCCACAGTGTGAGCCACCTTACTAAATTAATTCCTTCTGTCATTATTCTCTTGTCACCCCTACTATACTCACGTCTGTCTACTTAGAGTTGGAATTAAAGATTCTAAGTTCCTTTATGGACAGAAATGATTTGTATTTGATCATCTCTTGTAGATGACCTGGAAGAAGTGATAGGCCAAGGCCTATTTGACACATGGGTAGCTGAGACCTTTAGAGAGTCAGTGCCTTGTCACATGCTAATGACAGGTGTACAGGTCTAACTGCACACAGCCTCAAGAGTAGGTATCTGCATCTGACATTAGCATATGGTACCAAGCCAAGTGTCTTCCTTTGATGAACTATAAGAGATATCCAAAAGATTTAGGATTCTGAGACAGAGATAGTTGGGGTAGTGGGGTATTGTGAAGAATAATTACATGAAAAATTGGTCCAAGGGGAAAAGCCAATTAGCCCTGGGTTTGAAAGGAGCTGCTGTAGCCTTATCCTGCTGAGAACCTGGGAATTCGCTCCACTGCTGGGGCTCAGCTCCTAAGTTGAAAGGCTGTTTTTAGGAAGTGTGTATATATATAGTATGTGCTGTGGGTGATTCTGAGGGGATTGAACTGTGCAATTGAGAATAACCGGTGTAAAGGACTAGTGAATGAATGTGAGGTGAAAAGGTTATCAGGATTAGGGACTCCATGAGAGCCACCTAGGATTGCCTTTTCCTGGCATTCTGTATCATATAGAGCCTCTGGGTTTAATCCTGTAGGTGGATATGGTGAAATACAGAGGGAATCAGATGCAGAAACATAATGTGAATATAGACAGAGTGTGTGATGGGAGGTGCAGATGTTGGCAAGGTAACATCTGAGAGCAAAGCCCCTGTAGTCAGAAGGCCAGGGTTTAGGCCTGTCTTGTTGTTTTCCTTTGTAATGTCAGAAATCACATAGTGCGTGTGAGTTACTATAGCACTTCACTAAGTTAGTTGCAAAATACTACCCAGGTGTATTATTTGAAAATTGCATTTTTATTTTTTTTTTTAATAATCCAGGTAGGACAAACTGTGGGAACCTAGAAGTGTGGACAACCAAAGATCAAGAGGAACTGTGATTCACACAGATTTATTTTTGAACTTTTGGATTCTAAGTAATGACAGATTTCTTCTGCTCTGAGCTCAGACACTGTTTGGAACAGCAAGTAGCAGACACATTTCCAGAACAGTCATAGTGTTTCAGCAATCACAAGCTGAGGGCCTCTGAGCTCATACCTATAGAACATTCAGCTAATTTTTTAAATATATTTTTTAAAGATTTATTTATGTCTATATGCACCCTGTCACTCTCTTCAGAAAAGGGCATCATATCCCAAAATAGATGGTTGTGAGCTACCCTGTGGTTGCTGGGAATTGAACTCAGGACCTCTGGAAGAACAATCAGTTCTCTTAACCTCTGAACCATCCCTCCAGTTCCTCAACTAGTTTCTTGAGAGAAAATCCACAAACTTAGTTTTCTAGGGACAAAGGCCCCAGACTGGATATGTTCAACAGGTGTGTTTTTGCTGTTCTTGAATCCGTAAGTGTGAGGTTGAGGTTTCTCCTGAGGCTGCTCTGCTTGGCTACACCATGGCAAGTCCAAGGTAGAGAATGGTTAAATGCTGATGAACAGCAAGTGAGTGTACATTCCACCAGAGGTCAGCATTTCCCTCAGCAGAGGCAGGGCTTGAAAGAGAGGGGTCTTTGAGTTTGGGTAATATGCTTAGTTTCCCTGTCACTTCATTCATTCACATGCCATTCTGGCTCTGGCAGGATCTGGAGCACACCAAATCTAGTCTTGAGCACAGGTGACCAAAGCTCCTGGTAGGGGTGCTTGATCAGCGTTGTAGTAGGGGGGTAGAGAATGAATTCAGGAAAAGGATCTGACCTAGTCTACGGGCTTCTTGGAATCTGCAAGAAGCAGTAGCTGAACCAAGCGCAAAAGGGTAGAAAACAATTTCCTGGCTTAGGACATAGTTCATGAAAGTGAGTTCCTGCATATTTAAAGCTCCACTGAACATCCTGTGCTGCATACATGTGCTCTTTTTTGTCCCTGTTGAGAGGAAATTGGGGTAGAATAGTTGTGCTGCTCAGCTACCATCCCACACCTAGCATGGGGCAACAGAAGCCGATGTGGGCTTGGGCTTACTCTTCTCACCAGGTAGATGAGGAGGAGTGACAGGTTGGGAGATAGGGATGCTGACAGTGAAGAAGCTGAGTGGTGTTTGTTTGTTGGGAGCTTGGGTTACTAGTTTGGCTTGAGTTTTTAATGGACTTGGTCTTTGTCCCACAGACACCATTTATGATGAAGACGAGGTCCTCTTGGCCTTGGCTGAACAGCTGGGAACCTTCACCACTTTGGTGGGAGGGCCTGAGTATGTGCACTGTCTGCTGGTGAGTGAAAGCTGCAAAGTCTCTTAAGCCTCTTCTCCACCTTGGAGTTAGAACTGTGGTTCTGCTTATAGTCACCAAGAAGCAGAGGATTTAGATTTAGGAAGGCTAGATATGACCTCAGAATGGATCACCTTTGGATGTAACTTTAACTCAAGTCAGTAGTGTCATTTAATCTATAGTTGCAATCCATTCTGCATACTTAACCACACTAGGACTCCGTGGCACTCGGACTGTAGGGTTTTTGTAAGTTTGGGTCAGGCAAGGTTCTATTATTTACTGGTATGACTTTGAAGAGTACAGACCTTTCTGTCTGTGGAAATTAGAGACCACTGAAATCCCCTCTGATAACTGACTTAGGTGCCTTCATGTGGCACTTGGCCTATAAGTGTTCACAGCTAGGTGTCGTGGTTGGAATGGTTGGGTAAGATGTATCATCTACCATTTTGGGTTGAAAGGTTCACCTGATGGATGAACCACCTAGAATACCTGCTCTTTGATTAATGAGGACAGTATCAAGACTGTTTTACAAGACTCACATAGAAGGAGTGAGTGGTGGTTGTTTGTTGGGAGCTTGGGTTACTAGTTTGGCAAGGTGAGCAATACAGTGGCCTTGCCTAAAACCTAGTTCATGGCTGTTGGAACCCTATCATCAATGTTTATTGTACATTGAGAGCTACACACACGTAGGCTTCCTGAGAGATCCTTATAGGAAGCTTGTTATCATAAGAATGCAGGTGGGGAGATCAGAGGAGTCTCAAGTCAGGCCATGGGGTAGGATTGCACAACTGAAACAGTAAGAAAACACTGATTCCTAACCCTGTGTTCTTATCACAGCCACCCCTTGAGTCGCTGGCCACAGTGGAAGAGACAGTAGTGCGAGACAAGGCAGTAGAATCCTTGCGGGCCATCTCTCATGAGCACTCACCTTCTGATCTGGAGGCTCACTTTGTGCCTCTGGTGAAACGGCTGGCGGGTGGAGACTGGTTCACCTCCCGCACCTCAGCCTGTGGTCTCTTCTCAGTTTGCTACCCCCGAGTATCCAGTGCTGTGAAGGCAGAACTTCGACAGTGAGTTCTCACTCCCATCACCTTACCTAACCTTCCTCTAAGCCCCAGCCCCTTTAGGTCTTCCCAGGACCTAATGTCTAATACCCTTGATGTCTCCCTATGCCTCAACGCTCCTTGACACCATACATCAAGGCTGGATTCGCCTGGTCTACCTTTGTGGAAATGTATTCCTGCCATTAGTTACACATGGTAGACTTGGAACAGAATACAACACAACAGATAGTGTTTGGTGCTATCTCCAGCATGCCCCAGGTTTAGACTCCTCGGTTGCTGACTGTCTTGTTGCTCAGACCTATTAAGCAGAAGTTTCTGAGCTGTCACTTTATACTACTGGGTTATAGCCATATATACACACATGCTGCATGTCTCCATTAGTTTCCCATGTGTCTCTTAATGAGGCAGTTGCTCCTGATATGGAAGATGAGTCACTCGAATTTTAAACAGTTGTTAGTACTGTGTTGTACTCTTTGAGACCTCAAGTCAGCTGTGTGGGGACTTGCTATTGCCATTGGTCCATTTATAGAGCTAAGACAAAGAAGTCATGAGTTGTACAAAGTCACCATTGTCAGCACCAGAATTTACTGCAGACCCAACAGTGCTCTGTGCTGTGCTGTGCTGTGACACCAGCTGTTAGGACTTTCCAGGATTCTAAGTCTGGGCCTCCATCCAATCCCAGGTACTTCAGGAACCTGTGCTCAGATGACACCCCCATGGTGCGGCGGGCCGCTGCCTCCAAGCTGGGGGAATTTGCTAAGGTACTGGAGCTGGACAATGTCAAGAGTGAGATCATTCCCATGTTCTCTAACCTGGCCTCTGACGAGCAGGTAAGTCAGTCATCAGCTCTCACAATGCTAGTAAGCTTAGGAAAGGATGTACCCTTAAGGCTCAGTGGGCCTCTGCTTCCCTACCCCTCCTGCTGTTTTCCCTAGGACTCGGTGCGGCTACTGGCAGTGGAGGCATGTGTGAATATTGCCCAGCTTCTGCCCCAGGAGGACCTGGAGGCCTTAGTGATGCCTACCTTGCGACAGGCTGCTGAGGACAAGTCTTGGCGTGTTCGCTACATGGTGGCTGACAAGTTCACAGAGGTAAGTTAGCATAGTTCAACAAGTGTGGACACTGAGGCTATCTGAGGGAAGGAAGGAGCAACATGGAGGAGCTGACATGCTTTTTTTTAAGGATAGCAATCCAATGATCTCCCAGAGCCAGTCCTGGGTGGGTGATTCAAATCCGAGTGCTCTGATGAGAGTGATTCTGAAGCCAAGTTCCAATTCCATGACACCATGTTTCTTAAACTTACAACTTCCCTAAGAAAGACACAGCCCCAGTGATACTGGTCAGCAACTACAAGCTAGTCAGATCAGGGACAAGTGCTGTTTGTACTGAGATCCACATTTTCTTTTTTTTTGAGATCCACATTTTTTTTAGCCAACTGCATGTCTTCCACCACCCCACTCGCCACACCCTCGCCCCTTCTTATACTGAGAGTTAAGTGCTCTATTGTTGGTGCTATATTCCCAGGTCCATAGTTATTAGCACTACCTTTGGTCGAGGTTCTGGAGTCAGTTACTTGCACACATTCCTGACCTTCAAGGAGCAGGCTAAAAGTCAGCCTCAATTAAAAATGCAGATAGGGGCTGGAGAAGTGGCTCCGTGGATAAGAGGATTGACTGCTCTTCCAGCCCAGCTACCACATGTTGGCTCACAACCATCTGTAATGTAATCCAATGCCCTCTTCTTATGGGTCTGAAGAGAGTGACAGTGTACTCACATAATTCGTATAATGAATAAATCTTTTTTTAAAAGTTAGTTCTAATGGAGTGTGTTGTATGTTGTTCTGTTTGCTTGATGGCATTGAGAGGAAGATGTGGTACTCCGGCTGGTTATGAGGATGAGGAAGTGGCAGCGAGATAGCAAATATGTCTGAGCAAAAAGACAAGCCTACACAGAGAATGTAGAAGAGACAGACTAAGCAACAGCTTTCATGGCTGGATGCTGAGATTCAGTGAGCAAAGGGGCAGAAATGATGGACAAGAGCTCCTCATGGAAGACTCAGCCCTAAGTAATGTATTCCTGGGTCTAGTGAAGTTATTTGAGACCTGGCCATATAGACGTATGTGTGCCTGGGGGGGCTTAGTACCACAGTAAAGGCAAGTAGGCTTCTATCTGCAAGGGAAGCAGGCTGGATGACAGGGCTCAGGGGATATGAAAATAATAGTCTGTCCGTAGCACACAGCAAACATGTTCATAAATTCAATACAAAGCCCTGCAAGATGTTTACTTCTTTATTCTTTTAGTAGTAGAGTCATCCTACTCCCAACTGTTCTTCCAACAACCAAGTTAAAGCAGAGGCATCTACATTCTCTTCCTGCATCCTTGTTAACTGGCATGTGCTTTCCTCTTTGCTGTTTTTGATCATTTTAGTTACAAAAATGATACCAACTTCTTGTAGCCAATTTAATAAAATACAAGTATGTTTACGTATTTTCATGTTAGATGAAAGCAGGAACCACTTACTGTGTTTAGATAATGGGACATCCAACGTCAAATAACCTAAACAATAAATGGAAAACATACTGTGGAGAATGTCCTGTAACCCTCATTTTATTTCTGAAGAAGTCATCAGAGAGGTGATGACTTCACTGGTTGGGTGTGTCATCGTGCTGGGACTATGTCCCTTGTGCTGTGTCCTAACCTCATTCTGGTGCTTTCATCTCCATTTTTGCCTCTTTAGCCCTGAGTGGCTGCTAGACTCTTAAGTTTTGCTCTTCTTCTCTTTGTTCAGCTCCAGAAAGCAGTAGGACCTGAGATCACTAAGACAGATCTGGTGCCTGCCTTCCAGAACCTGATGAAGGACTGTGAGGCCGAGGTGAGGGCCGCAGCCTCCCACAAGGTCAAAGGTTGGTGCTGGTAACCAGAACACAACTAGATGGGTGGATTTCTTAGAGGCAGAAATGGGCCCAGAGCATCAGGTCTCATCAACACCTTCCTGTTCCTGCCCACAGAGTTCTGTGAAAATCTCTCAGCTGACTGCCGGGAGAATGTGATCATGACCCAGATCTTGCCTGCATCAAGGTAATAGAGTATTTGATGATAGGATTTGAGACTGCTGGAGATGGGTAAAGATTTGGTTTTAGGTACAATCAGATCCAAGCGAGGTTTACAGTCCTTTTGGGATACAGTAACTGTTTAACAGTTATAGATTGGGCTGTAGGCAAAATCTGAGGGTTGTTGCTGACCCTAAGATCTAAGAGATGTGTTTACTGCTCAGAAACCAGAATCCCCTTATGCAGAGTTTTGGGGAATGAGACCGTGGGCCCGGGATCAGGGCTCACATAACAAACAATCCCTTGTTGAGAATAAGTGCAGTGCAGCCCTGAGATGCCCTGCCTATGTGAAAAGCAGAAGACTGTGGTCTTCTTGGGGCACCAGGGATACTGTCTATGTGGCCAGTTGCCATTAAAGGGAATTTCTGACTTTGTCTTACCTCCTTTCTTCTCTTCCGAAGGAGCTCGTGTCAGATGCCAACCAACATGTCAAGTCAGCACTGGCTTCGGTCATCATGGGCCTCTCTCCCATTCTGGGCAAAGACAACACCATCGAGCACCTTTTGCCCCTCTTCTTGGCTCAGCTGAAGGATGAGGTAAGAGTGGTAAGAAGGTTTCCGAAGTCAATCAAATTGTCCAAGAGTATAAAATTTTGGCACCACATTCTACAATTCCTGCTTTGATGACAGGCATAAATGTCTGCATGTTTATTCATTCTTGTCAGATAGTGCTTCATGTGCCCTTAATTTTGCACTCATCTGTTGAGGACATAAACAAAGACCAAGACAATGGTGATCCTTAGGGACCTACAGAGTGTGGCAATAGAGAGGAACAAATGGATAAATTGTCCTGTGATTTCACTCAGAAACTGTAGGTACTAGGAGACGTGTGGCATGATTTAAAGCTTCAGGTGCTGTAGAGACTAGAATAAGTGACATCAATAAGTTATGATTAGTCCTCTTGCATCATTCCAATGGGTCTTGTTGTGAGAGATAAGCCTTGCTGGCCTGGCTTTCTTAGTCTAAAGCCGCAGCTGTAATTTGTCTCCTGGCCCACTGAAGGTCCCATTGAAATGGCTCTAGCTTCTTTCTTCTATGTGCTTTGATGGCCACAACCAGTCTGATAGTCATACTTGCCTGTGTAAGTGGTCTAGACTAGAGAACAAAAGAAGTCACCGTGGTAACAGTTTACGGAATTGGCTTTGAATCTGTGAGCAAGTGTTGTCGCTGCAAGAGATCTTCCTGTTAGGAAAGTAAACCAGTGCTAGGGAGAATTAAGACAGGTTGCCAGAGGTCCTGGGAAGCCGGACTAATGTGATGCCGTCCATTGGCCTTCTTTAATGGAGTACTTTGGTAGATTACACAGTGGCTAATTCTATGATGGTGAATGCAGATTTGTCCCCTTTCCCAGGCTGGGTCAAAGATGCCTCACAGGCCATTCCTACTCAAGAAGTCATTCTTTAGAAACTGTGTAAAGTCAGTTGAAAAGTCTTAACATTCACAGCTCTGGATTTAGTTACTAGAACCACCAAGAAAAAAAAGGCTCTTGGATCTGCATTTTGGGTTTTTAGAGAAGTTGCTTTTTATGACCAGTGTGGGGCTGCTCCACACTTGTATTCCCATAGATGTCCCTGCCCTATGGAATGAGTGTGAATGGTTACATACAGATTGTAAATCAGAGTTCAGAATACCCGTAGTCAGGCACCTTAGAGATTTGTCTGATGTGTCCCAAGGTCTGAGGTTCCATGAGAATGATAGAGAATAAGCCCAAAATATTCACTCCTTCATGTTCCAGACACTGGATACTTCTTTCAGCCTATCAAGTGGCTCCAATTTCACTTTGCAGAGCCTCAGTTAACTCTTAGTTTTAGGTGGATATTTTGTGTTAGGGGACAATACCCAAAAAGGAGCTCTTGCCTGCTCCTCTCACCCTTCTAGGGTCACTGTATGTAGTCTGTTCTCTCAACCGTCCTATTTTCTTTCCAAGTGTCCTGAGGTGCGGTTGAACATCATTTCCAACCTGGATTGTGTGAATGAGGTGATTGGCATCCGACAGCTCTCTCAGTCCCTGCTTCCTGCCATCGTGGAATTAGCCGAAGATGCCAAGTGGCGAGTGCGGCTGGCCATCATTGAGTACATGCCTCTGCTGGCTGGACAGCTCGTGAGTGAGGACCCAGGTTTTGCTGGCGCTGAAGTGATAAGTGTAGGGTCCAGTCATATCTCCAGTGCCAGGGCTGTGTTGTTATAACAAGGGATTTGGAGCTGCCCTTTGTAGGCAGTGACAGCTGCCCATGGAGGGAGGACCCTACTCTGGAACTAGGTTCTTAACCGATGAATGGGGTTTTCTAGCAGCTCAGGTGGGGTTGAGAATTGCATGGTTATCTGGGACCCCACCCTCCCTCCCATCCTAACTCTCACCCCCTCAAGCTCTTACCAATCATTTATCTCTGCAGGGTGTGGAATTTTTTGATGAGAAACTTAACTCTTTGTGTATGGCCTGGCTAGTGGATCATGGTAAGTTCTCCCAGCAACACGGTAGGATAGGTTAGCCCCAAAGACAGACAGATAAGCTAGGACATTCTGCTGTTAGTGCCTACATGTTGCTGTTAGGAAACCATAGAGGAGTGTAGATTGGGGTTGAGGTGGGTGGATACAGAAGACCTGGGTTTCAATTCTTTACTTTGTCAGCTGAACCATACCCAGTATCTTCCCAACTTTTAGCTTTATACACATTCCAGAACATGAAGACTTCTTACCATGGCCTCTCAGCCCTTGTGAAACATGTTCCTTGTTTTTTTATTATGTGGTTAAAAAATGTAAAGTTACTGTTTTTCTCTCCCAGGCAGTTTTAATTAGTATGCATTAAATAGCTTGAGATGGAGTTTCATGAGCAGAGCCTCGATCATTCCTTCTGAATAATGAGGCAAATGGTCCCTGCCTCTGTGCTGGCCAGAGGTGCTGTATGAGAAAGAAAAACTGAATAAAACATAGCAAGTGCTATTTTCTCGTTTTGCTGAATTTGCTAATACATGTGTAGCTGCTATGCCCTCCTGGTCAGGCCTTTACCTTGAATCACCTCCCTTGCTCTGTCCCCATTACAGTCTATGCTATCCGTGAGGCTGCCACCAGCAACCTTAAGAAGCTAGTGGAGAAGTTTGGGAAGGAGTGGGCCCATGCCACTATCATTCCCAAGGTCTTAGCCATGTCTGGAGACCCTAACTACTTGCACCGAATGACTACACTCTTCTGCATCAATGTGAGCACCCCAACTGCCTGTAGGTCCCGGGGAATGGGAGTTCTACTGAAATGAAGGTGGAGGAAGCCCTTTGTCTGCCCAGGTGTTTGGCTTGGGAATAGAACCATGGCTTGGTAGTAAAGAAGAGTCTCTAAGGACTGCAGGCCAGCACTTGAATCTGTAGTATTTGATGAGGTCTCTATGGGACCAAGATAACATGGTGAGAGATCCAAGATTGGGAGGCTTCTGTAGTATTTTCCTTACTTTTTATACTGTTTAGTGACATGTAAATCATAAAGAATGGATTAGAAACAATTGTAAGTAAACATTTTTGCATATTTCCTCTGCTACAATTTTGAGACTCCTGTATGAAGGAAGCATTTCAGAGGTTTGGAATCCAGATCTCTCAAATTCTGAGAATGATGGAAGTCTAGATATAAAGTCTGAAACATCATCAGTGAAGACTGTCTTAGGGATTTTGGAACTGCAATAAGGTTAATTCTCCCCAGAGTAATGCTTCTGAACTTAGATCCTTCCATGCTGCTCCTGGGTCTTGATGATGATCCAGGTAGCATTTTCAGAAGATATATGGGGACTTAGCTCTGAGCCTTGCATAATCATACTTCTGCCATTCACTGGTCTTCAGGTGTTGTCTGAGGTCTGTGGCCAGGATATCACCACCAAGCACATGCTGCCTACAGTTCTTCGTATGGCTGGGGACCCAGTCGCCAATGTCCGCTTCAATGTGGCCAAGTCACTACAGAAGATAGGACCCATTCTTGATAACAGGTGAGGTCTGGGGGTTGGTCTAAACATCTTAGATATTTGAAGATAGATATTTGAAGATATGATTTTTTCATGCTTCGTGACCCTTGCCTCTTCTTTTCTCTCCACAAAGTCTGTCTTCTCTGTTTTAGAATAAGAATTCATTTCCCCAGAGTAGAATGAAACCAGGAAGATGGTGATAGTTTTAGATAAAAGCATGAAATTACTAGAAAATGAAATTAGCCATTTTTTATGTAGTGTTTTTATCTATGTAAAGAACACTGCACTTGTGTTGAAAATTCATAACAAAAAAAAACATGTAGAAAAATATACTTAACATTTCTAGTGAAACTATTAAACACTGTCCCAAGAAGCTTTGGGAAACATGTTGTACAGTCTTCATGCCCTGAATTTATATTTAATATGAGACCGTTATGTATCCACAGAGTTTTAGTAGGAACTAGCCTGGGAATGCAGAGTGCTTAGCTAGCTCATGCATCCTAAAGAACAAAGCCATGCTTTGTTCTTTTTTTTATGCAGCTCAAGTCTATCTGACACACAATTAAGAAACAGCAAGGAACAGGGACAGAATATTCATGTCTCACTGGAACATTTTCTAGAGCACACAAAGCACTCTGGTGTGTGGAACTGTAGGTACCAATGTATTTTGATGGACAGGTCTGTCTTCAGAAAATTGCTGGATCAATTGGATGCCCAGGTAAACCCAAATGAAATTTCTGCCCCAGCATAAAAAATTAGTTTTTGAGCTAGAACCAGGATGATGAATAAAACATATAGAAAATGTAGAATGTCTTTATGTCTTGGGTTAGGCATAGACCCTCTAAGCTGTGAAAGGAAGACATTGATATGATAGCTTTCATGTAAATGAAAAGCTGTGTATCAGAAGGCTAACCTGACAGTGTGGAGATGTTTCTGTGTAAAGAACTCCTTGAGTATCCTATATATAGGAAGATAAAAAATTCCAATAATACACATGGGAAAAAGACCTAGAGGGAAGTATGGCATATGACATTCAAGTGGGAGTATGGGAAGCTGAGAGGTGCAAGTAGAGTAGAGAGAAGAGCAGGAGGAGGTAGTTAGTCAAATAGTATTTGTGAAAATACAAGAATGAGGAAGCCTGTGCTTTTGTCTTAATTTAAGAGTAGTATTTTCACAGGCTTAGTGAGCATGTGGTAAGGTGCATCTGACTAGGTGCTCGGCAGTGTAGGCTGTTAGGACAGCACAGGTTATAGCTGAAATATTCTGCTGAACATCATTCTAGTGGGAACTATGGTACAGTTAGGATGCCTGAACTGCTAATGGCTTAGAAGGCTGCACATTTTATCTGGAAGAATGCAGTTAGCTAGATGTAGACCCTGAGCCAGCCCTTGCTTTTAGACATATAAGTACTCAGTATTGCTCCTCCCTCTACCCCTTGAGAATGTGGTGGCCATATATATAATAGTCATAAGAGAGAATCGCCCAAATGCTGGTACAGGATAGAACACTCAGTAATGAGATAAGAGATGCCTGTTTTAAGCAGCAACATTGATGATTATGGATGATGTCTTGTTACCGTATTGAGGGAGAAGCTAGAACCAGGAAAATGAGCCATTTATATTGAGTTTAAAATAGTTAATATGGGGCTGGAGAGATAATGGTTCAGTGGTCAAGAGCACAACTGCTTTTGAGAGGACGTGGAATCACCTCACAGCATATGTACTTAACATCACACATGCTTTTAATTCTAGTTCCAGGGTAACTATACCCAGCTCTGGCTTCTGAAGACATGGTGCCCGTGTACTCACATAAGTGTGTACACACACACAGCGGGAGAGCAGGAGAGGGAGAGAGGGAGGGAGGGAGGGAGGGAGGGAGGGAGGGAGGGAGGAGGGAGGAAAGAGAGAGAGAGAGAGAGAGAGAGAGAGAGAGAGAGAGAGAGAGAGAGAGAGAGAGAGAATGAGAATGAATGAATGAATGAATGAATATATTCAGGGAAAAAAGTCAAAATGCCAGAAACAATGGAACACAGCTGCCTATATTCCCAGCAGACTAACAACAAAGCAAGCAAGCAAATAACAACAAAAGCAAAACAACTCTAGGTGGTAGAAATGAGGGCAGCAGTGGTTATATGGAGGATAGAGCAGCTGTCTGCCAACATTTGAGGTCTGTGTGTCTCATGGTTGATCACAGGCTTTCTCTGAGATCTGCCTTCGTTACTTACAGGATAGGCCAATTCCTCCATGTCTTCCTTACATAAAGAATATATACCACTTCTAGGCCCCTTAAAACCAAGAAGCCTTTGATTTTCTTGCCACACCCATTTATTGGCCCTGTCTTCTAGTCTTGGTTTATCCGGGCAAGAATCTAGAGTGATGTATCTTTGCATTCATACTAGGCATACAGTACTTCAGTGAACATGGATTCAGTCACTAAAGGAATCTATTCAGCTTCAAGACGTGTGGACTCTACTTTCCTAGACTTGCTCATGTTCTGTGCTAGCCTAAGAGCTTTCCTGGTTTAACTGTTTGATTCCAAGCCTAGGGAGCAGGGATTTTTTTATGTGTATGCTTGTGTGTTTCCTTGTTTTAAATTCTGACTTATGATGTGGTGTGTTTCTGTCTTAATACTTAGCCACACAGGAGCCCTCTTCTACCTGTGGACACCCCCATACACACCAGAGGCACACTAGCTTAGCTCATTATCTTCTTTTTCCCACTTTCCAGCACCCTACAGAGTGAAGTCAAGCCCATCCTGGAGAAGCTGACCCAGGATCAGGATGTGGATGTCAAGTACTTTGCCCAGGAGGCTCTGACTGGTAAGAGCCTGAGTGTAGAGCCTCTGGCAGAAGGGTGGATTACACAGTGTGAGGGATCCTGGGAATGGGGCAGCACTCAGCAGTATGGTTGGAGAATGTGATGTGCTTCTGAGACCTGTTGTTCTTGTTTCTCCAGTTCTCTCTCTTGCCTGATGCTGGAAGAAGAAGAAGCAGTGCCACCCTCTGGTGTCCACCCTCCAACCCCACAAAGTTGCCTCCCTTAGGGAGGTGGTGGGGGTAAATGACTGTCACTCCCCGTGCATGGTCTGACCCCAGGCTCCTCCCCCAGCACGGTTCTGTTCCTCCTCTCTGTAGCCTGGGAAGACTTCTCTGTCCACCTCTCAAGGGGCTGGGGCAGTACAAGTAGGGGCAGGACAGCAGCCTGAAAAGAAGGGCTGGTTGTTCCTACCCATATTGGGAGAGATGGGAGCATCTAGGTCACTGGCTTTTGCTGCTGTAATGGGGACCCCTCCCCCATCTACTTACCACCACCCTTTCCTAACCCCAACCATGTTTTTTTGTGTGTGTCAATTGTGCCATTTTTATTTTATTCCTTTCCCTACTCTTTACACAGAGAAATAAAGGTGTAGAAACACTTGGTCCTCTAGTCTTAGTAATCAGAATGGAGGAAAAACCACCACCTTGTGGCTTGATCTCTGCTTTCTCTGAGGAGACCTTCCTGCAGCTATCCCTCCTGTTACTGCAAGAGTGAGGACTTGGGTCCAGCAAGAGTGCAGCAGGAGACACAGCAGTGTCCAGAGACTGCTCAGGGCAGAGTCCTGGGATGCAGTTCAGGGTTTTAGGCACCAGCAGTGCAGAGTTCTCAGGTTTGTGCAGCATAAACTAGTATAGCACCTGTGAGTGTGGAGCTCCCCACTTGCAGTGCAGTCACTTTGGCTGGTGAATCCATATGTACCTCTGCAGGCTAAACCTGCTACCAGATTTGGTTAGGCCCCTCAAGACAAATATGAAGACAGAACCATTTTTCCTCAATATCTTCCCTATCTTTATTTTTAAGATTGATTTTTACAGGTTTGCCTATTTTTCCAGTTAAATTTCTGTGTAGCCATGTGTATGCAGGTATCCCCAACGGCCAGAAGATGGCATCAGTTACCGTGGAGCTGGAATATATGTACTTGTGAGCCTGCAACAGCCACTCTTAACCACTGAGTCCTCTCTCTAGCTCCTGCTCTCCCTTTAATAGGAAGTGCTAATTTTTAGCAGGCTATTCAACTTCCTTAGTTCAAGGCATTTTCT
Organism: Mastomys natalensis; assembly: GCA_021653895.1. NCBI lineage: Eukaryota > Metazoa > Chordata > Mammalia > Rodentia > Muridae > Mastomys > Mastomys natalensis. The sequence continues at coordinate 244,547 of JAJTUV010001085.1, forward strand.
ACTGGAGCATCTGGTGGTGTTACTAAACTCTGGCCGAAATGACATGGAGAGAAGTAGTATAAACAGTGTAGCACAGGGAAGACGTAATCCTCCTTTGCTTTGTAATATAGATCAGATGACTGGAGTAGGGGCAGCCATCTCAGGCCAGGGAAGTCTTCATGTAGCCCAGCCAGGGCAGAAGAGTAAGACAGAGCCTTAGCCCTTCACACTGAACAGCCAGCCCTTCCTGGACACTGAAGCTGTTCAGTGACTGGAGTCCTCTTGAAGGTCACGCCAATTCTGACCAAAGGGTAGGTACCAAGGACCAACCTCAACTTAGAGAGGGGTTCTTAGAAAAGGGATGTTTGAGAGCAGTGAAACAAATGACTTGAAGTCAAATCATGGGTCCAAGCTGGTGGCCTATGTTCTGCTGAGATGTCTTTCTAGACTTCTCTTTGTGTTCTGCTTTGCTCTAGACAGCTGCTTCTTGCTATTCTAAAAACTCTCTGGTTGAGACAGCTAGCTTTTTGCTTGAGCCAGCTCTCTACTAATAATTCTAAAAGCTCTCTGGATAGCTTATGGGTTTTCCTAACCAAAGTTAGAAAAGCTGCTGTAAAAATTATTCTTCCAAGTCAGAAATCCTGTTACAAGAATTCTAAAAGTAATTCTTAGGTTTTCCAGTAAAAATTAGAAAACTCCCTCCGACCCCCGCCAAATATGTAAAAGAGCAAAATGTGTTTGCTCTTCAGACAGCCTTCTCTAGATAGCTGCTGGAAAGAAAACATTCTAAAAGAGTTGGGTCAAAATTCCTCTTAGAAAAAATTCTAAAAGGTATGAACAATTCTAAAAGAGCTGTGTTCTCTTTGCATAGATTGTCTAACCAAAATCAGAAATCCTGTTTTAAAAACTTTCTTGAAAAGTTGTTTTGCTCTCAGAGATCTCCAGACAACTCAACTCTCACTAGAAAAAACAAATCTAAAAAACTGCTGTTGCTTTCTGCTAGCTCATCATGCAGACCAAAAGCCCATTTTTTATTTACATATCAATTCAGTTATTTATTCCAGGTTCTTTCTTGACCACCCCATGAATCAGCATTCCACCATGTTAGTCCCTTGACTCTTAGGATAGGAAAAGAATAGTGTGTGTGTGTACATATTTTTTTTTCTTTTTTTTTAACATTGCAGAATTCAAAGATCTGCTTGTCTTTGTAAATTTAGCTGTGTGGGACCTTGTTCTGAGATTATCATTTCAACTGTGCCTGTACCTAAATTTAACTTGTCTGTCCCAGGCTAACCCTAAACTCAGGAATCTGCAGTTGTAAGGATAAGTAAGCAACAAGAGAAAACTTAGCTGGGTAGCTTTTTGCCTTTTGATAACCACTCCCTAAATCTCTATCACCTTCCTTGGTGTCTTTCTGACAAGCTGGCTCATAGTTCAGCTGCCTCTGTACCTTTATATCTGAGAAGCCCTTATATTTTTGCATAGTTGAGAAATTAAATATTTTCAAACTCATGTTTTCTGAGTTTTTTTCCATAGCCTTAAGGACTGTTCTGAAGGTCTCGATGTTTACCATTTTGCTGAGACGTTAGCTACACCTTTGCCTCCTGGACTCAGGCTATCTCTGATTATCATGGAGTCATCAACTTTAACAGAACATTCCTTGGAGGAACATGAAAATATATACATTGTTATACAAACAAACCTCATGCCCACAGCAGCCATTGACTCTTGTGGAGATCCACACCTGCTTGCCCTGTCCTAGCAGCAGGAACCATGTCATTCTGTCCCAACCAAGCCTGTGCTGGATTCTGCAGTTAGGAGGCCAAAACCCCCTGAAAAAGGAACGAGGGACTTAAAGATACAATGTCTACCAAGGACAGTCTCATGGGAAGTAGCATGAGATAAGTGTCTCAGCTAGAGTCAGGAATGGAATGGTATGGCATTGGGTGACTTATTCTTATCAGTTCTGCCCTCATGTTCCTTGTAGGGGTCTATAGTAAGGCAGACTAATTATATCCTCAAACAGTAGAGCATGCACCAGAATGGGTGAGAACTGGACACACAGGCTGGCATTAATCCAGTCCTTCCCCTTCTACAGATTGCAGAGAACTTGGAATCTTCTTGATAGATCACACTGTCTGCAGGCTTGTTAGAAGTGCAGGAAGGAGTGCTAGCTTTAAACCATGCATTAACTACTAACCCCAACAGTGTCTCCAGGTACCTCTTCAGTAACATTTATGAGGCTCTGCCTTCAGCAACTCTACAGTTTTCCTTTCTCGGTATTGACTTTAAGGGCAGGGGACTTGAGGCTCAGAGATGAAGTATCCACTTGGGTGGACATGTAGACATTGCTGCAGGATTGGGTGGTGTTACCATGGGAATAAAACCTGAAATCAGATGTGGCTGAGCCTCAAGATGGGCTGGATGAAGAGGAGGTCACCCTGACCAAGACATGGAGATTATGAAATGCTTAGTAGTGGATTGCTGGAATAAGCCCAATACTCAGAGGTGCCAAAAGCAGCAGCCTCCATGTCCTTAAGAGATACTCACTAATGAAGGTAGTGTTAGGCATAGGTGAAGCTTTAGTTGTTCAGAAAGCCAGGCCTTCTGTGGCACCTTCATCCTGGATCTGGTTCAGAGAACAGATACTATGTAGAGCTCACCCATCCCACCTTGTCCTGTAGGCCTCAGTGGCCACATCTGCATACATTATCCTTTGGTCAATTTCAAAGCACCATTCATAATACACAACCACAGATTTTATCTTCTATCTGGATATGGCCAGGATCTTTTCTATTCAGCCTTTCAGCAGCTTTGACTCAGGAAACCTAAATGCAGTTGGGACTTGTGAAGATACCTTTGACTAATTAGTAGGATCCAGAAGTAGCACTAGGTTCAAAGTATTTTCAGCTCCCACAAACGATCTGCCTCTGATGCATGAGCTGCAGGTGGCACTGGGGCGAATTACCATTGCTCTCCTACTGAATGAGGACCACAAGGTGGGATATGATCACATACAAGGACAGTGTTCTGCCTCCTTTTATCAGGCTGGAAGTAACACATCCGTCCAAAATGGCAGCAGTTCAGAAAACAGCCTCCATCAGGCTTTCTTGCATGTCCTGCAGTAGAGCAGGGTGCATACCTCTGCAGAATGCACCAGTGTGGTGTGGATCCTCACCAGGTAAGGTCTGGGAGTCTAGCTGGGGATGAAGGATTGTCTCCCTTGTTTACTTCTCTGACTCTACTCCAGTGTCTCTTCCACTTTCTTGTAAGGCACCCTGTGGTTATATCACAGACAAAACCACATTAATTTGGGATCTTTTTGCTCTGTATTAAAACCTCAAGCCAGGTACCGTCTAGTCTTTGCCAGTAGGGTGCTTAGGCAAGTGGATCTGAATTCAGTCAAGGATACATAGTAGGACCCTATCTCAAAACATTTCTCACTTGCCCTAAGTGGGTCTGCTTGGGAAGTAGTGCATCCCACCTGGATTTTTCAGACCAGTCATATTTCTATTGCCCTGTTTCCAGTCATGTTTATAACAAAGTATTTATAGCAAAGTAGAGAACCCAGATCAGATATAGATAAGACTGTACCTGTGGGAGTTTTCTTTAACCTGTGTCCTCCAGGCAGTGATGACATGGGAAGTGTTCAGAAAGCTGATGCTTCCAAAAGAGACACCCCTGCCCTATCTGTGGAGATAGAAAAGCTGTTAGTAACAAAAGTCACCAAAATAAACCTTCAATCCAAAGGCTGTCATTGTACCATGTAAACTGTACTCTTTTACATAAGAGTGTGAAAAAGTTAGCTGTAATTAGATTCATCAAAGACAGATCTATGGACTTCAACCTGCACAGTGTACATACAGTAAGGAGATGATAAAGGAGAAAGGAATTTCCAAGAATTCCAACCACAGTCTGTAAAAAGAAAATCATCCCCACAACCACCTCATTGGCCACCATCTTGTCATTTTTCTATACTCTGAGCATGAGATTGAATGGGACAGATGAAGCATGGATTTCAGGCACCAATCACCTAAAGCCCAGTGTTTCCTGCCCACAAATATTCTCACTGGGTATATTTCTGTTCACTCTTCTACTAAGAAGTTTCTGGAAGTTGCATTTTGAGTTTGGGTAGCACTTCTGATGCACACATCCTCTATAGATAAATCATACTTTTACATTCTTCATAATCTATGATACAGGCATGTTTGTACCTTAATTATAAAGATAAGAAAACCTATAAAACTGTAGTGAGAGATTAAGTATAAATTTCAGCTTGTTTAAGACTCAACCATGCATTTGAAACTGGCTGAGGTTTAACTAAGAACAGTTCACCACCCTCCCTCCAAATCAAGTGGGTTCTTCAAATGAGGTAGTTCTATATGCAGGTTTGTCTGTAGACATTCTTATTGTCTCCTAAATTGGTGGCATTTCACAAATTTTGCTTTCGCTTTTGTTTTCTCATAAAATTTCATTGAGCAATCCAATATCAATTATGTCTGAATATTGAGTTATTAATTTGGAAGTTTAAAATTTTTTGTGTGTAAGTGCTTTGTCTGCCTGTGCACTGTGTGAGTGCTGGTGCCTGTAGAGTGTGAATGTACTGATCCTCTGGAACTGGAGTTATATATGTTTGTGAGCCACCATGTGACTGCTCGGAAGCAAACCCAGGTGCTCTGCAAGAATAGCTGCTGTCTTAACTGCCAAGCCCTCTCTCCAGTCCCAAGAATGTTGAGGTATTTTAAAGAAAGTTCATAAGGGAAAAAAAATGTACCAGGAAACGGCTTCATGAAAAGTTACATATATTGAAACACATGATACCTTGAGGATGACCTATGACTTAGTAGGATCTATATTACAAGCCAGAGTTTTAGTATACTCATCCTGTGAACCAGTTCAATAACTATGTGTTCTATCAAAATCTCAGCACTATTACCTTGGTAAAAGAGTACAAGAGTGCAGGTAAAAAGTAAATTTCTTAATGATTTCGGTTGATGGCTTAAGTGATATCTTGAGTAAAACTGAAGTTTCTGACTAGTATCACAGACAAGCAAATTGGTAAATGTATAACATGAACACTGAAATAACTGAAATACAGGTTAGGCTTTCATTAGATACTATATATCCACAGTTTATTTAGAGCAAGTAAAAGTTCATAGTGAAACTGAACAGACAATATACTTCCCATGTGCCCATGTATACTTTCAGATTCTTACATTTATTTTGTGAGTGTTACAGAGAGTTCCATGGATAAATGAAAGGTTATAATTTTCTGAAGGGTCTTGTTAGGAAGTCAGGATTGCCAGGCATTGTTAGCATATGCCTTTAATCAGGAATCAAGTAGATCGATCTTTGTGAGTTCCAGGTCAGTAAGGGATAGTTGCTTCGTGAGAGACCCTGTCTCAAAGAAATGTCAGTCTAATGGTGGTAACTTTTACTACCAAGTTTTAATAGGGGAAGCACTTCATCATAATCACAGTCAATGACATTTTCAGAATGTATTCTATTGATTTAAACACTCATCACACCCTGTGACCAGAGTGAACATAACCTCCTAAAGCAATTTCCATTTCTGTTCGGACTAGGTAGGTCCTGTTTGTTTGTCTTCTTCACTAGCCTTGAATCTTATTGGCCCGGCTCTGTGAAACAAAAGTCTGGGCTAGGATTTGGGATGGAGGTAGAGAAACAGGCCAATAGTACAGCCATAATCACCTTCAGTGTCATGTCTTATTACATGGATTTAATCCCAGCAGCCATTGTCATGTGAGGGGTATATTAAAAAACATCTGGGTTTGGAATGTGCCTAGGTCTGCCATTGCTCCTGTCCTGAAAAGCACAACTTCAAGGTGAATATAATACTGACAGTAATCCTGAGGATTTACCCTGTGATGTGTATAAACTGATGACATGACCACTCTATAGTATGGTTAGAGGAAGGTTTCACTGTAAATATAAAAGAACAGCCAAAGGCATGTGGCAGAGTCCAGAGGAGTCCAAAGCAGAAAGAGAAAGTAGTAGACCTGAGAGGGTAGGAGTGGGGAGAGGAGGAGTTCCTGAGAGAACATGGGAGGAGGAAGAAAGAAAGATGGAGGGGTGGAGGGAGCATGAGAGCACTTACCTGAAATAGGGTTACCAGGCGAATGAGTAGATCCAGAGAAAGAAGTCTGTGAACTAGTGTTGGGAGGTCGGGTAGTAGGGGAGGTGAGAAGATCTAGGATGCTCATGAGCTTTGAAATGTGTAACAGGTACTAGTGATACTGAAGGAACATATGCCAGTAGGTACCACAGATACACGTTTATCCTTTTTGCCTTTTGGAATCTAGGGAAATGGGGGAAATAGAGTTTCCTTTGGACCTTGGTTGATATATAGAAGGTTATGTGAACAACAGACATATCTATCTCTACTCAAGTCATGTAAAGTCCTCCTTGCTTATGAGTGGCATGATTCAGCTATGTCCATTTCTAGAGAGCATCTCATTAAGTTGCATTAACAGCTCAGACTGAGATCCTGCCTTTGATAGATAGATAGATAGATAGATAGATAGATAGATAGATAGATAGATAGATAGATAGATAGATAGATCTATCCCCAGAATCTGTTCTAATATCAGCAATTACACAAAGTCTTTCATCCCTTCATTTGTTCTGCCTTACAAACTACAGTAAACACATCCCCTCAACAGTTTCCCTTTGCAGGATTGGAGGATGGGTTCTAAGGTCACAAAAGCCAGTGCATGTGTGGAGAAGATCCTTAAATACAGATATCTCATTCTGACACTTCTCTCCCCCCAGAGCCAAATCTGCCAGTGGCAATGGCATTTCAGGGTTGGAACCCAAAAATCTTTCTGACAAAAGTTTCTATCTCAGTTACTAAGTACAAGTGTTACTTAAGAGACTGTGAACTCTTCTGGAAGTGGGTCTGAGTTTTGATTTTCATTAATGTGAAAGAAGGAAACATGGAGATCAGATTTTCAGGGAAATGAGAATACACACATATCTTTGTTGATTCCCCGATTCCTTGACATTTTATTAAAATTGAGAGCATGTCATTTTAAATATGCCAATCAGACATTTTTGGTAATAGAAGTAAATTGTATTTAAACCAATCCTTTGATACACATTTATCTTTTTTACTGTTGTGATTATATTTGGAACTTTATATTTATTTTATTTTAATTAAAGTAGATTATATTTATTTCTCCCTATCCATTCCTCTCCCCAACCTCTTTCCTCCAATCTGTATTATCTTTATTAAGATAAATCAAATTTGCAATCCAAAGAGATAGATGTGATTATTTTACATAAAGAGTTCTATTATGAATGAATAATCTGTACTTCAGAACACGGAAAACCTCAGTGTATTTTGAAGTAAGTTCACCATGTGATATGCTGGGGTCTAGAATTCAAAATATCGGTTATGGACGTATGTAATTCTAAACTAAGAGAATTTGTGTTTTATGCTAGGATGTCAAAATGCACATATAAATTTTTCCATGTAATGAGACAGACTGAGAAAAGACCATCCACTGCTACTTTCTAAGGCAAATGGCCACTAAATGTCAGATGCTGCCTATTGTCCTTCTAACTTTTCTTTTTCAAGGTTAGAAAAATGACTGAGTGGTTAAGAAGAATACTGGTTGCTCTTGCAGAGGACACCCACGTAGCTGGAAACAACCCTCTGTAACACCATTTTGAGGGTATTTAGTGCCCACTGTGGCCCTACACATGTGGTGTACCTAAAGGCATCCAGGCAAAACTTTTGTAAATGAAAAAAATCAAAAAAGGTTTTTTTAAATTTGTTTTGGTTTTTCTTGCAGACATCCTTCATCTCCCTATCAACATACTTTGTGTTTTATTTTCATATCTCTTGAAGGTGAGATTGTATTTCTGCTTTGTTTATTTGTTACCCATGGGTTTACCTCAAATATTTTTCTGGAAATTGTCTGCTATGGGTAGTATTCATTTTGTTAGTCATAGCTTTTTGTTCATTTACCTACTTGGTGTTTGAATGGAATATATTTTTCTACTCATTTACATTTATTTGATTGATAATTTGACATTTGATCACAATCCTATGGAATAAAATTTCTTCACTTCTAGATAGTAGAACACAGGATATATATGAAAAGGGAAGAGGGAATAATGGTAAGAGAGGTTTCAGTGGGGAGAAGTATTAGAGTGCAGGTCAGAGGAGGGGGAAGAGAGAGATATAGCATTAAAGATGTTTGAAAAGACATAGAAACCTATCTTATTAGCTTTGTGTGTGTATGTGCGTGTGTTTGCGCAACCGCACATGCTTATGTGTATATCCTTTTATCTCTTTCTTTGTTCTCCCTTACAGACTCAATAAACATTTTCCCATGACACATTTCTTTACAGGGGTGTGGTGTGTGTGTGTGTGTGTGTGTGTGTGTTTATTTAGGTATGAGTTTAACTGTGGTTACACAACACAGAGCAATTATGCTCCTCCCAGAAGCCATAGGCTGGCAAATAGATCAGGGCTTGGAGTAGGATACCTTCCCTTAGATAGTTGGTCAGGAGTATTCTGGAGACCCCTCAAGCAATACAGCCTATTTAAACTACTCTTGGTTACCCACCAGAATTTGATGGCTTGACTCTATTGCTGTAAACAGTATATATTAGCTTGGAAGAATCAAGTTGGTAGTGACCAAAAATTTCTAACTTGATTACTATCTTTCATTATACAGGAAGGTGCTAATTTGACTGCTGAGGAGAAAAGTTGTCAACAGTGTTACCTATATATTACCCCTGTGAACTACATGAACTAATGTGACAAGATGTGTCCATGTGTGCAATAGTGGCACAAATGTTACAGGGGTAACCAACTGCTTGAGTCTGACGAATGCTTGGTACCATAAGTCTTATCAAGAACCCATTTGGAGGGGTGCTCACAGGCCCCACAGGTGGAATTATTGCTTTTATCCTGCTAAATGGACATAGTATGAAACTGCACTCTAAAGTTATATTGTTCTACCTATAGATTAGTGCATCTGTCAGACTACATCAAAAAAGTTTATTTGTACAGTGGATGGCAATTAATACAGAAATACTCATTAACATAGCTAGAATAATTGTAGTAGAGTGCTCAGAATCAAATGAGATATTACATTTCCCCAAGTCTTTGGGGACAGTTATGGAAGAGGGAGCAGAAAAGTAAGATCTAGAAGCTGAGAAGGATCTAAGTAAAATAGTATCTGCTAGACATGACAAGCCCATGACTGAATATACAACACCTATGTAATCCTGTATGAGGCCTACACTAGAACAAGCCACACAACATTCTAGTATGAAGCTCCCCTAACTAAGGGGGTATTGAGCATTGTTGGTTTCTAGGGGAATGAGAGTCATTATTAAGGTTGTGGCCACTAGCAGATTGATCATGTTCCAGTGAATGATGGTTTATGGCCAGCACAAGTTGGACTCAGTTGGTTATTAGAAATAAAGGGATAGAGAAATGGAGAATCAAACTGTGGAGATTTGGAGGGGTTAGAAATAGGCCTTCTGGAGACCATTCCACCTGGGTATCCATCCCATGTGCAGTCACCAAAGGATATGGTATCCGCTGATGTGAATATTAGGAAGTGTATGCTGACAGGAGCCTGATACAGCTGTCTCCTTAGAGGTCTTCCAGAGGCGGATGCTCACAGCTAACCACTGAACTGATCAAGAGGTTCCCAATGGAGGAATTAGAGTGAAGACTGAAGGAACTGAAAGGGTTTGCGGCCCCATGAGGAGAGCAACAATACCAACCAACCAGAGCTCCCAGGGTCTAAACCACCAGCCTGGGAGCACTTAGGGAGGAACCCATGGCTCCAGCTATATATGTAAGGGAGGATGGCCCTGTTGGGCATAGGTGGGAGAGGAGATCCTTGGTCCCATGAAGGCTGGACACCATGTGTGGGGGAATTCAAGGGTAGGGGGGTAGGAGTGGATTCCCTTCTTCTAACTGGAATGCCTCATCTAGTCTCAATAAAACAAAATGTGCCCAATCTTACTCCAACTTGATATGCCAAAGCTTTTCGATATCCATGGGAGACCTCTTCTTTTTTGAGAAGGGAGGAGAGGAGAAGGATGGAGGGAGGGAAGGTGAGAGGAAGGGACTGGAGGAGAGGAAATAAATCAGTAAAAAGTAGGTTAATATGACCAAAATTTATTGTGTAAAATTCTCAAACAACTAACAAAAGTATTATCTTAAAGATGTTCCCCTCCCTTGTCTTTTCTTGGGATTTTATTATTTTTGTTTTTTACCATTTCATGTGATCATTCTGCTCAATGTGAGGAATACACTTGAAAGTCTTCCTTATTTTGTCTGCTTCTGTGTTTTCCCTTCATCGTGCACCGTACCATTCTAAATTCCAGTACACATGCTTACACTTCTTAACATACTAGTCTTCAAATAACTATTTTCCAAAAATATGAAGAACAAAAAACAAGGTGGAAGTGATGTAAAAATAAGGAACATTGCCTGCCCTTTAAAACAAATGTGAGACTAGTAAGGAGATGGGGAGAGACAATAATCCAGAGCCTCTGCTCCAGAATCTGAACCGATATTCGTTGAGTGATGCAGGACCTAGATGACATTGGTTACAGGAAAGTTTCACATGGACAATATGAATGTCCATATGATATTATAATAAGGACAGTTCACACACTGTTCTTATGTAGGCACTTAGGACTAAAATAATGAATAACTGTCTTTAGCACTCCCCTCTCATTCCTAAATCTACAATATATACCCTCTACTAAATCCACATTAAAATTGTCTTTGCAGATGGAAATTAATTAATTTTTTATTTATTTAAGTATATTTATGTTTTACTTGCATGTATGTGAGTACACTTGTGCATTCAGTACCTGAGGAGGACAGGAAAGGGCATCAGATATGAAGGAACTGGAGTTACAGATGATTATAAGCTGTGATATGGATGCTAGAGACCAAATCTGGACCATCTGCATCGGCAGCCTCTGTTTTTGCCACTGAATTATCTCTCCAGCCTTGGCATCCTATAGCTTAATTGTTATAAGCAACAATATTTATACTCCTTGAGCAATATTAAAGAATAGAGTGGAATTTCTTAGCAACTTTTAGTGATATAACACCAAAGCTACTTAAATTGATGTATGCACACACACACACACACACCCCATAGTAAAACTGGAAAACTATTGTCCCCTCTCTCTTGAGAAGTACACATCCATCCTATTTAGTCCGAGTTTAGTCTCACACCAAATTAGTTTCTGTCTTCTTTTAACAAATCAAACTTTGCCTCATACTGGCACCCTGAACTTGATTAAATGGGTAAAATTCCATTTTTACCTTTATGTAGTTCTCTGAAAGTAGCAACTCAGATACCTATCCACATGGTGTAGTGCTATTTATTCAGATCACCAACATCATTGCACGGCCTGATTCAATGATCTCCTAAGTCTGGGTCAATACATACAAGAATACATGGGACAGTCAGAAATCAGAATAAATTCAGATATCTGACACACAGAGCTCTTATATATTCCATGCTTTATACATGGACCTTCTTCTCTGGAATACTTTATATAAGTACATGTTTTGCTGGGTAAATTGGAAGTCAATAGATGCCACTGTGCAACAAACACTAACATTTACTTTCTAAACATTTTCTAGATGTCAGAGGATTTAATATACTTCAGGGATCCAGACCCATTTTATCAGGTATAATCTAAGGCATGTTGTTGTCTATGGGGAGACAGACTAATGTTTCCTGTGTTCTACACTGCTACCATACTCCTCTCTTACTGGTTTTTAAATAAACCTCCTGTGAATTCTCAGCTATGAGGGATTATGACATTGATGACTTTTCAAAGCACAAGAAGGACTATCAGGAGTGTGTCACATAACATGAGTGCCAGGTAAAAGAACAAGTGAAGTCAGCCAGAGCGAAAAGGGGAGAACTCAATAGGATGTACTCAGCTTTAAATTAGAAGCCTATGTTACACAACTGCACAAGCTCAAGGATCATTTCAGAAGAGGAAGAAGAAAAAATATAAAGGCCACAAATGATGGATGACTCCAAGGGCAGCTGTATATGTGAACTCACAGCAGTATGACATCATATACAAGATCTGTACAACTTCAAAACTAGACTGAATTTCAGTGTAGAGAGCAGAGGTTGGCATGATGTCTCACCCAGATGAGGAGAAGTTGGCAATTGATAGCTGAATAGGCACAAAGTCACTTCTTTTTAAGGATGTGTCTGTCCTATAGTAACTTACATATGCTACATTGGAAAAACACACATTCAAAAGCATATGGGTAGCAAAAACTGGACTTGATAGTTAAAACAAAAAAGAGGATATAACTATTTCCAGATAAGGAGGGCAGAATTTGAAGCTGTTAAAGGTGATCAAAATACAAGCATATATGGGTTCTCAAAGACCTAATAAAAACAAGAAAAATCTTCAGAATATAATGAATACAATGACCGCTTAAAATCAGGACTTAAATCATAATCAACATATATTATGAGCTCATTCTGAATGCAGCATTAATATGTACTTTATAAGTATATATTTGTGTCAGGAGGTAAAAGGGGATATCTTACAACAGGAAAATATCTTCAATAAAGGAAAGGTTGACTATACAAGGTAACATATCCCATGATATTTTGTTAAAATGAAAGCATTTTCAGGGTAGAAATCCATGATGCTCTTTGTGAGGGTTGTTTGGTTCTGCATCTGAAATGCAACTGGGTGTAAAGTTGTGATCCTTTAAGTGCAGTTGCACTTATGTATCAAGCAGAAATCCACACTAGTGCCATCATACTCTCTGTAAAGCACATAAGACACTTAAGATTCTCCAATTTGAAAATATTCATATGCTGAATGGATGTGTTTCTGTTTTCAAAACTACATGCGTGATTCCGAGTACTTTAGAGCATCTTGCTGGAGTGTATCTTCAAAACCATATTTCAATAATGGAAAAACTTTCAGAAGATCTCATACAGCAAACTGGGATCAAACAGGAAGGGAAAGGTCAAAATTTGTCTTACAGCAATCCATTGTTGTAAAAACTTATAGAAACCAAGGGACCAACATTAATTTCATCTGAAGGATATTATCCCAGGACATAAATACTTCCTCCTACTCTTCACTTGCTAAAGGCTGCCCCAAACCAATATCTTTATTCTGGTGACAAAACTTTTAAGAAATGAAACTGTGGAGAAACTCAAATTATGTTTCAGTCACAGTATATGAACCTCAATAGAGAACCTTATAAAGCACATGGAATTTTAATGCCAAATGTGAAAGACTTCACATCGCATGGTATAATTGACATAAAGTCAAAAGTGAAGAGCTCATCTATGCTGTGAGATGTCACAGGAGTTATCAAATAACAATGCCTTTTGACATGGCATTTTCTATGTAGGAGCTGCATGCAGATGTGAGTTCAGGTAAAAGATTTGATTCATCAAGGCATGTCTGACTTGGGCATGGATGTTTTAAATTGGCAAGTGCTTACCAAATACACGCACCACTTCAGTTATTGAGTTGAAATACTGTGTGCCTCAATTTGCATGATTCACATAGAACCTGGATTCAATTTTCAGCACCCATATGGCAGCTGATATCTAGTACCATGAAATCCAGTGTCTTCTTCTGGACTCCACAGACACCAAGCACAAATGTGGAATGCAGGTACATGTACAGACAAAATATTCATGCACATAAAATACAGAAGTATTTTAGTACACTCTGTCATGTTATAAATAGCATTCTTTTACAGTCTAAAATTTACAACTTCTTTCCTTTCAAGTGCATATATCTTTCTCCTGATCTACTATAAGGTATTTCTATATGGAAAAGAAACATGATCTGAGTGAATACATGCCCATATGTTAATGCACAGAAGTATACACCCATGTATTATTCATACAGATGCACATATAAGATAAAGGTTTTGATATAGTAATCACCACACATGAATATTATGATTACTTATATTGGGTTTAAACTTCTGTAGGTATGACTAAAACCAAATGAGAATTCTTCAAACTGTATTTACATGTTTGTTATGAAAGGGGTGTTTTTATCCTTTATCCAGGTACAAAAAAGCCTACATGAACAGAAAGGGGCTGAGGCAGGAAAAACACATGGGGAATATGCCAGTGACGTTCACTATAAACTGATCAGAATCAAGAAAAGCAGTTAAATAGGTGGTAAAGAGGAACTAGAGTGTGTAATAGCAAACAAAGGTGTTCACTAGAAGAATGATGGTTTAGGTAGCTCTGGCCTGAGGGTAGGATCTGGAGGAGACCGTTGTTCTGGACATGTGCTGCATTCTTTCTTTGAATCTGTGAAAATGAGAATCATGGAGCTGCTGGCACATAGCATGAGCAACATGCACACAGCATCAGGAAGGGTCATGTAGATCACGTGTAGTATTTCATCAGTTTTCTCCCAAGAAATAGAACAGCATTCTGAATCCTTTAGATGAGTGATTTGTATTGCACAAACTACAAGTCACGTGCTCAAGTATATCAGTGTTTACCAGGAAAGACAGGATTCAGGACAAGTATATGAAAGGAATAATCAATTGAGGGGCTTTAATTTTAATTCTTGCCCAGCTGGAATGCCTTGGTCTGATGGTGGTGGCCATAAGCAGTCACTGCCAAATGATACACCTCTGCCCACTCTGTGTAGGTATAAAAGCAGCTTGTACCCAGAATCACTAGGGAAACATTTGATACCAAAAGCTGCCATTGTCTGGGGACTCCTTTACAGAAGACAGTTGAAAAGTTGGCTGAAGTCAAATGCATCAAAATTAAGTTCATGGAATTTAGCTGATGCTTTTTGAAGTAAAGCAAGAGATAATTGTATACAATGTAGGAATTTCGTAAAATTCCAGCCAAAGTTTGTATTAAAAAGATAATACCCCCAGTTACTGATTCCTGAGTCTGGGAATCCAGCTTAGGAAGATGAGGCATTGGTTTCAGATATCACATCACCTGTATCTCAACATCTATTGTTAACTGATACACTGTGGTTTATTACTTCAGTTTGTTTTATTTTAAATCATTTAAATTAGTATTACACCACTTTTGTCTTTCCACTTACTTCCTTCAGCCACTCCTATGTTCCCCCTCCAACACCTCTCTCAAACTAATAACTTCTTTCTCTTTATTATTGTCACATGCATGTATAAATTCGTACTGTCTACACAACTATGTTAAAATAACATTTTAAGTCAATTTTTATTACTTGTGTGCATAAGATTTTAGTGCTGACCACTTTGTATTGGGAAATAAGAAGCTTATATCTATCTATCTATATATATATATCTATATGTATCTATAGCTTAAGGAAGATTGTGGACGGAGGAGTGAAAAAAATCATAAGAGCCAGAATACCAGGAAGAAATATTCTGTTCTCAAATTAGCTACATAAACAAGTCAGTGGTAATGGCAATGTCAATCCATATGGTAATGTGGAAGGTGAACATTTTCAAAGATTTCCTTTTCGATAAACTATAAATGGCTAATGACTTATATGCTGCAACTTTATGAAGTGTTTGCAGTGAAAAAGTTTCTGGCTATATCAGAAACTCACAAAGGTAATTTCTTTCCTCATTTTATTCTAGGAGGTCAACACTATTAGGATGGCATGTATGAATATTTGGAAAAGAGTTAAACACAGAGTGATTAAGCTTGGTATAAAGTAGCAAGGAGGAAGTAGCTGTGCATTAATGAAGAGAGTACATGGGTTCTAAAGGCCTTTACTAAGCTAGTTGCTTGAGCTCTTCATTATGTTTTATATTTAAAAGTAGGGTGGTGCACATCTTTAATTCCAGACTTGAAAAGGCAGATACAGGTATAAATCTATGAGTCTGAGGATAGCATGATCTACATAATGAATTCCAGGTCAGCCAGAGCTATGACATACACAGTGAGACCTTCTTTTTGTGTTTTTTGTTTGTTTGTTTGTTTTGCTTTCGCATTTTCTTTTTTGTCTTTTATTTATTTATTTATTTACATTTTGTTTTTTAAAGTTACATATCTAATATGCCTTTTATAATTTCTTATTATGCTTTCAATGGAAATTTCTATAAGATGCATCCATTTGCTTGTGGATATTAATTGTATAAGAAAATATCAATTAAGATTGATCATTGGGATATTTGATCATCTATATGGACTGTGAGAAATACAGTATCTCAGGGACCTGTATTATGGTGAGTTTGTGCAATGAGCTAAGTGCAGGACGACTTCCAGATATTTATCCAGAACTCATGTGTTTCATATTTAAAATACCTAAATGATGACTCTATCAACAAAAATTATTCAAGCAATCACAATACAGGTCATAATATCAGAGTAAGCAGGATCAAAACAAGAATTGAGTATAAAACAGTCAAAATTCACTTTCTGGGCATAGATTGTAAGAGTCAGGGACAGTAGATGACTACAAAGAAACAGTATTTTCTTTCAGCAAAGAGAAGCTGCGCATATGAACTCACTGTAGTTGTGATAACACACACAAGTCCTGAAGGTCAACTCAGACATAATCTTAGCATATAGTAGTTGGGCATGAAGTCCCACCTTTAGTTGACGAGCTATTGGCAACTGATTGCTGCTGGGAGAGTGAGAGTCAATATTTTTTCTAAGAGTATGGGTTCTGAGTCAGGCCACGTACCCAATAGTATATGAACAACATAGATTGGATTTCAGAGAGAGAGAGAGAGAATACAAGGTTGGCTGGGTAATGAGGTAGATATGGAGGAGATGAAGAAGGAGTGTTAATGTGGTCAACAATGTAAGAAATCCTTAAAGAAATTAAAATAAAATTAAAAAGAAAACAATGATACACTGAAGTGTTATTAATGCAGTTAAATAGTGCTTTTCCTTTTGAAGCAGCATTGCTATATGATATTGTAATAAAGCTCATACATGAAAAATAGCATAGTTATAATGTGAAGCTATACTTATAAAAATTTGAAATCAAGCTGGAAATATGACTCAGCAGTTAAGAGCACTAACTACTCTTCCAGAGAACCTATGTTCTAATATCAGCACCCATGAGGTAGCTCACAATATCTGTAACACTAGTTCTTGGGAGTTTAATGCCCTATTCTGGCCTTACTGGACACTGCATGCACACTTTTCACAGACATACATGCAAGCAAAACGTGTACAGATAAAAACAAGGCTTCAGTTCTACACAACGAACTACAGATAACTGAATACAACTGAGAGCAGGGGAGGTGGCCCTCCCCAGGTAAGAACATACCACTCTGCTATCCAATCTCAAGCAGTCAGCCTTGAAAATATATACACAACTCACTTATTCAATGGGCTATATTTATGAATATATATGTATATGAATTCATATATGCATCCAACAACAACTGACAAGAAAGAAGCCATAAATTTGAAGAAAAATGAGAATGTAAATTTGGCACAGCTTGGGGAAGAAAGGGAATGGAGAAGCTTAAGTAAAATGCAATCTCAAAAATGAATAATAGGTAATAATCGAGATCAGTTTGAATGTCTCATTGTCTTTTGAATATTGAAAACTTTTTATTTTTGAAAAAGAGTCTGTGTGTGTAGTTTTGGCTGTCCTGGAAGTCACTATGTAGACCAGGCTAACCTAAAAATCTCATGGTTATCTATCAACATTTGCCTCAGTAGTGCGGGGATTAAATCATTCACCATAACAGCCAGGAAAAGTAGAATACTGTATATTTCTGCACTTTTATATCCACTTACTCATGAACTTCCTAAACCTAAATCATTTCTGTAAGATCAAAGAGAGCATTTTAAACATAATGAAACAAGAAGTCAGTTTTTGACAGAGTGCTACAAATTCATAGTCTCTGGGTTATGTCTTTCCAAATATCTTCATCAGGTTATAAGGAGAAGCTTATCATAAAAGATCCTAACAACTTAGAAATATATGATTACTATACCAGAATTCTCATGTATTCCAAAAGTTAGAGAGTGAGATCTAAGCTGATTCCCATACAAACTATCTTCTATGCAGTTTTAGATCTCATAGATTCATCCCACATGTAGGAAGATGTACTAGGGGCATACATAGTCTTGGAAAGCCTGAAAATCCGGACTGGGGTTCTAGAGGTGGGAATTGAACAATACACTAATTTTCAATTAACAATGTGCCTTCATAATCTCATTTTAAGCCCCAATAGCAACTGTTTGTGTGTGTCTCTCTCTTTTTTTTTTTTTATTGTAAAATTTTTTATTTTTTACATTTCAGATGTTCTCTCCTTACCCCATTTCCCCCCCTCCCTCCCAGTAACTCGCTATCCCTCCCCCCCTCTTCCCGCCTCCATGTTGGTGTACCCCCACCCACCCTCCCCTGTACCTCACCTCCCCACCCTCGAGTATCCCCCCCCACACGACGACCAGCCTTCATGGGTCAAAGGATCTCTTCTCCCACTTATATATAGCTCCCTTGCCTATATAGCTGGAGCCTTGAGTCCCTCCCTAAGCACTCCCAGGCTGGTGGCTTAGACCCTGGGTGCTCTGGTTGGTTGGGATTGTTGCTTTCCTCATGGTGTCGCGAATCCTCTCAACTCCTTCAGCCTTCACTCTATCTTCTCCATTGGGAACTCCATGCTCAGTTTAATGGTTAGCTGTGAGCATCTGCCTCTGAGTATGCCAGACTCTTGCAGACCTCTAAGGAGACAGCTATATCAGGCTCCTGTCAGCATGTACATCCTGCCATCCACATCAACCTCTACCTTTGGTGACTGCACATAGGATGGATATCTAGGTGGAATAGTCTGTAGACGGTCCCTCCTTCAGTTTCTGTCCTGCACTGTGTCTCCATATTTGCACCCTTGAGTATTTTGTTACTCCTTCTAAGAAGGACTGAAGGCTCCCCTATTTGGTCATCATTCTTCATGAGCTTTATGTGGTCTGTGAGTTGAATCTTGGGTATTTCAGGCTTCTGGGCTAAAATCCAATAATCAGTGAGTGAATACCATGTATGTTCTTTTGTGATTGGGTTACTTCACTCAGGATGATATTTTCTAGTTCCATCCATTTATATATGGAGCAGACCAGCAAGGGGCCCGCCGCAGGCCAAAGGACCAGGGTCCGGGCGCACGGGAAGTTATAGTCCGGAGGGGCGGGCTTTGGGTGCCTGCTAGTTCCCTAAACCCCACCTGGCTCCGGGCCTTGGGCTAGTGGGCAAGGTGACTTACCCTCCGCTCTGTGTTCAGTGGGTCCCCCTAGGATGACTCAGAATCCTGTGTTTCCACAGGAGCAGACCAGCAAGGGGCCCGCCGCAGGCCAAAGGTGTGTGTGTCTCTTAAAGGACAAGCAGGGTTATCTGTGTGACCAAGACCACATGCCTCTTTGCTGCCTGAAATTTTTCTCAGGGATCCTCATTTTCTCCATGGCCTTGTCATCAATTTGGTACAATCTGAAGGCCCATTTCCTGGTATCATCACTTACCAAGATTCTTGACCACAGCTTTCCTTTGTAGACCCCTTTCAGATAGTAGTTGCATAGATTCTATCTTTTTTCTCATCTGGGATCCCTGAACCTAGTCAGTTACATATTCCCTACAAGCAGTATGTGAGCTGGAGAGAGGTATCCAGTGCCTAAGATATGGATGGACCTGTGACTCTGTAACCTCACCTCCACTTAGATCTTCAATTATCTTTTCACATTCAGTAGCAATAAACATGCAGGTGTGAGAACCCAAACAAGTTTTCTGAGAACCATTTGCTTCAGGTGATAGTGGAAAAAAAATGCTATTTCTTTTATTTCTAAAGAGAATGCTGCAAGTGCAGATGATGATTCTATAGTTCTTGATCTCAGGTGGGAGACAAGATCTCACAGGGAGGGAGCGGTAGATACTGAGATCTGACATGTGAAGGACTGCTGCCCCTTGTCTGCTTCCTTCTTTGGGTAACCAGGCCAGTTGCCCTTGAGCTGGACTAGAGTAAGGAAAGCTTAGGCAGTCATAGGTGAGTGTGATGCACGATCTCTCAGTGAGCAGTGATTGTGCTGGCAATAAGCACACCTAGGAACAGGTTTGGAGAACGGTTTCATTTATTGGAGCAGGGAGCAGAAAGAGATTTTATGCTCCTTGAGAGGTGGTCAGGGACTCTGTTCAAGGTTTGTATGGCTATGTACCATTGACCAAGGCAGGGGTATTGTATGATGCTTCATCTACATATTCAGAGGGTATAGAGTTTTAGTGGGGTAAGGTGAAACAAGGAGTGAAGCTTTATAGCTGTCAGGGTAATTAATACTTCATACTAAGGTTGGAGAGCTGGTTTTATGACGCCAATGTTGGGGATGGAGGTATCCAACTTCTGATGTCCTCATATTTGCCATATCCAGGGTTGAAACACCCTGGACCTTTCCTCCATAACAGTGGGCCATTACATTCCTATAAAGGACTGGCAGTGAGCTATGGATGCCTCATAGGAAGCTCCTAAGGAAGCTAACTTACTTATTTTCTATTTGTTAGTCGAGAGAAGTGGTTCTCAATCTGTGTGGGTCAAAGATCTCTTTCACAGGGGTCACCTAAGACGATTGGAAAACACACATATTTACATTTACATTCATAACAATAACAAAAGTATACTTACAAAGTAGCAACAAAAAGTGTTTTTGTGGTTGAGGGTCATCACAACTTGAAGAACTGTATTATTAAAGAGTTGCAGTATTCAGAAAGTTGAGAACCCCACTGATCTAGAGTGACAATCTCATTTAAGATGTTGCAAGATAACAAAATGAGACAAATGTATAATGGTGATTTTAATAGATTTATATAGACTATGCTAATGACTCATACAATCAATCATTAAATTCCTTTGCCCAGTCATTTTCTCTGAATTTACATCACAATCTGTTGCCAACTCATACTTAGCTTTTTATAGAAAAATGCACTCTATTATAATTTGTGCTGCCATTAGTAATAAGGAAACCTGAAATACATTCACAAAGAAAAACTGAAGTTTCTGAAAATGTGAGTGATAAGTGACAGCAGCAGGAGCAGATGTAACAGATCATGTTCACCTCAAGAGCTGACTAAATTAGTTAATGTTACTCTTCACATCATCATCTCCTACATCTGACCCCATCCCTATTTAATCCTTACCACCTCTAGTTTCTCATTGCTCTGTTTTCCTAGCACATATGTCTCATCATCTTCACTTTCATTAAGGTTTTCTCATCTACCATGACCCCATAGTTGCTCCAAATTTCCACAGAGATTCCAAATTACGTACACAAATCTCAAAACTCTTAGCTATTACCTTCCTATAATAGAAGATAGCCTATCAGAACATGCCATATTAGTCTACCCGAGCCTGAGTCCCCTCACTTGGTGTAATATGTTTTCAGTTTGGTGGAAAAGACTTGTGAGCACTTGTGTTACCTCTTTTTTTTAAACGTTTGGAAGAATTTACTCTGATTCTATCTGGGCCTTGCTTTGTAAGAAGCAACTTGTTGCTGCTTCAATCCCATTCAATAGTTTGGATCTGTTCAACTAGTTCATATCTTCTTTTTATGATTTTGAAAAGTAAATACATACATATAATATGTTTTGATCAAATCTATCCCTTTTTCTCACCTTCAATCCCACCCCCACTACACTCCACACAGTGTTTGCCGGCCAACTTCATGGACTATTTTTTTTTTTTAATCCACTGAGTCCATTTAGTGCAGCCTGTATGCGCATGGGCATAGGACCATCTACTGGAGTACAGGTAGCCTCCAAGGAGTAACACCCTAAAAGAAAATCGATTCTCACTCTCCCAGTAGTCATCAACTGATAATAGCTCCTGTTTTAGGTGTGAGACTTCCTGAGCTACTTTTCTATCTATGCTGGAATTCTGTCAGACTCTTGTAAGGTCTTAGGCAAACAATGTGTGCACAATTCTTGTCACACCTAGTAAATACTATTTTGATACAGACATCTATTTCCTCTGGATTTTCCAGTCTTTAAAATCCCTGTTCTATGGCGAGAGAACATGTAAAATTGTCTCTCTGACATACACAATGAGAAAGAAGTAAGAAAAATAATACCATTCACCATAGTCTCAAAAAGTTAAAAGTATGCTGAAATAAATTTAACCATAGACATGGAAGACGTGCAATGAAAACTTTAAAACACTGAAAAAAAAAAAAAACTGATGAACATACCAAAAGATGGAAAACCTCCCAAGCTCATGGATTGGTAGAATTAATATTATTAAAGTGGACATCTTCCCCTGAGCAATTTACAAATTTAATACAACTCTCAAAATTCTGTGAAGCAATTATTCACATAAACTGAAAAAAAATACTTAATTTTTATATGGAGAAAAAAAAAGACCCAATATTGTTAAAGCAATCATAAACAACAAAAAACTGTTTGAGATATCACCATCCCAGATATCAGGCTATACTACACATCTGTAGTAATAAAAACAACATGGTACTCCCCTGAAAACAAATACACTGACCAAGAAAATAGAAATCAGTATCCATATATAAGTTCACACTGCAACAGCCACCTGATTTTTTAAAAAAAAAATGCGTAATTAAAAATTACATTATGGATATAGATATTTTACTTGCATGTATGTCTGTGCACTACGGTCATATCTGGCACCCTTGGAGACCAGAATAGGGTATCATATCTCATATAACTAGAGTTACAGACAGTTGTGAACCACCATGTGATTGATAGAATTTGAACCTAGGTCCTCTGGAGGAGGAATAAGGACACCAACCCAGCCACAAAACTTTCAACCCCAAATTTCTCCTGCCTAAAAGAAATGCAGCGATGCACCAGAGACAGAAGGAAAAGCCAACCAACAACCTGCCCAATTCAAAACCTCTTCCATTGGCAAGTACAAATCCCTGACATTATTTTCATTTTATTTTTGTATTCTTTAATCTTTTATTTTTACAGTCCAATCTTTATGCCCTTTGAAGTCTGACCTCTGACTGTTCCACATCCCATTCTTCCTCCCCCCCATCTCCAAGAGGATGTCCCCAATTCACAACCCCTACCCCACCAGACTTCCCCACTCCATAAGGCTTCATGTCTCTTGAGGACTAGGTGCATCTTCTCTCACTGAGTCAAGACCCAGCAATTTTCTGCTGAATATGTGTTGGGGGCATAATATCAACTGGCATATGCTGTTTGGTGGTTCAGTGTCTGAGCAATCTTGGGGTTCCAGTTTAGTTGAGATTGCTGGTCTTCCTATAGGGTCACCTTCCTCCTCAGCTTCTTCCAGCCTTTCCCTAATTCAACCACAGGGGTCACCAGCTTCTGTCCATTGGTTGGGTGTAAATATCCGCATCTGACTCTTTCCGCTGCTTTTTGGGTCTTTCGGAGGGCAATCATGCTAGGCTCCCGTTTGTAAGCACACAAATAGTAATAAGGCCTCCCCTTGAGGTGGATACCAATTCGAGCCTGTCACTGGACCTCCATTCCTTTAGGCTTTTCTCCATTTTTGATTCTGCAGTTCTTTCAGACAGGGACAATTCTGGATAGAGTTTTTGAGAGTAGGATAGCAACCGTATCACTAGACTCTGCTGGAGGTGGACTCTACAAGTTCCCTTTTCCAACTTTAGGGAATTTAATCCAAAAGGCATTTCATCTTTGAGTCCCGAGAGTCTTTCACCTCCCAGGTCTCCGGCACATTCTAGAGGATCTCCACACCTCCTACCTCCCAACGTTGCCTGTTTCCATTCTTTCTTCTGACCTTCAGGGCTTCAGTCCTGCCCCCAATAACTGCTTCTCCTCCCTGTCCTCTTTCCCACACAGGTCCTTACCCCACTCTCCTTCCCCACCGCACCTCCCAGTGATTGCTTTCTTCTTTCTCCCAAGTGGGATTGTGGCATCCTCACTTGGGCCCTTCAGCTTGTTAACCTAATTGAGTTCTTTGGATTGTATCCTGGGCATTCTGTAGTTTTTTGGATAATAGCCACATATTAGTGAGTACATACCATGCATGTACTTTTGAGTCTGAGTTACCTCCCTCAGGATGATATTTTCTAGTTTCATCCATTTGCCTGAAAAACTCAAAATGTCCTCATTCTTAATACCTGAGTAGTATTCCATTATGTAAATGAACCACATTTTCTGTATTCATTATTCTGCTATGGACATTTAGGTTGTTTCCAGCTTCTGGCTATCACAAATAAGGCTGCTATGAACATAGTGTGACACGTCCCCTTGTGGCATGGTGGGGCACATTTTGGGTGTATTCCCAAGAGTGGTATAGCTGTATCTTTTGGAAGATCTATTTCCATTTTTCTGAGGAATCTACATATGGATTTCCAGAGTGGTTGTATCAATTTGTAATCCCACCAGCAATGGAGGAGTGTTCCTCTTTCTCCACATCCTTGCCAGCATGTGCTGTCTGTCACCTGAGATTCTGATTGGTAGAATAAGGTAGACTCTCAGGGTCATTTTGGTTTGCATTTCCCTGATAACAAAGGACTTTGAACATTTAAGTGCTTCTCAACCATTCAAGATTCTTCTGTTTGTGAATTGTCTGTTTTTCTATACCCCCTTTTTTTGATTGGGTTGTTAGGTTTCTTGGTGGTTATCTTCTTGAGTTCTTTACATATTTCAGATATTAGCCCTCTATCGAATGTGGGGTTAGTGAAGATTTTTCCCAATCTGTAGGTTGCCCATTTATCCTATTAATAGCTGAGTAGTACTCCATTTGTAAATGTACCACATTTTCTGTATCCATTCCTTCATTGAGGGGCATCTGGGTTGTTTCCAGCTTCTGGATATTATAAATAAGGCTGCTATAAACATGTGTCCTTGTTATATATTGGAGCATCTCTTCAGTATATGCCCAGTAGTGGTATAGCTGGGTATTCAGGTAGAACCCTTTCCAATTTTCTCAAGAACCACCAGATTGACTTCTAGAGTGGTTGTACTAGCTTGCAGTCCCACCTCCTCACCAGCATGTGCTGTCACCTGTGTTTTTGATCTTAGCCATTCTAATTGATGTGAGGTAGAAGTTGAGGGTCATTTTGATTTGCAATTCCCTCATGACTAAAGATGTTGAACATTTTTTAAAGTGCTTCTCAGCTATTCAAGATTCCTCAGTTTAGAATTCTCTGTTTAGATCTGTGCTTCATTTTAAGTAGGGTTATTTGGTTCTGTAGAGTCTACCTTCTTGAGTTCTTTGTATATTTTGGATGTTACCCCTCTATTGGTTGTAGGGTTGGTAAGATATTTTCCCAATCCATGAATTGGCATTTTATCCTATTGACAGGGTCCTTTGCCTTACAGAAGCTTTTCAGTTTTATGAGGTCCCATTTGTCGATTGTTGATCTTAGAGCCTAAGCCATTGGTGTTCTGTTCAGGAAATTTCCCCCTGTGCCATGTGTTTGAGGCTCTTCTCTACTTTCTCTTCTATTAGATTCATCATATCTGGTTTTATGTGGAAGTCCTTGATCCACTTGGACTTGAGCTTTGAACAAGGAGATAAGAATGGAGTAATTTACATTCTTCTACATGCTGACCATCAGTTAAACCAGCACAATTTGTTGAAAAATGCTGTCTTTTTTTCACTGAATCCACTTAGCTACTTTGGCAAAGATCATGTGACCATAGATGTGTGGGTTCATTTCTGGGTTTTCAATTCTATTGCATTGATCTACCTGCATGTCTATGTATAAATACCATGCAGTTTTAATCACTATTACTCTGTAGCATAGTTTGAGGTCAGGGATGGTGATTCCCCAGAATTTTTTTTTTTATTGTTGACAATAGTTTTTGCTATCCCGGGTTTTGGCTATTCCATATGAATTTGAGAATTGCTCATGATGGGGATGGCATTGAGTCTGTAGATTGCTTTCAGGAAGATGTTCATTTTTTACTATATTTATCCTGCCATTCCATGAGCATTGGAGTTCTTTCCATCTTCTGTAGTCTTAGATTTCTTTCTTTGGAGACTTGAAGTTCTTGTCATACAAATCTTTCACTTGCTTGGTTAGCATCACACCAAGATATTTTATATTATTTGTGACTATTGTGAAGGCTGTCTTTTCCATAATTTCTTTCTAAGCCTGTTTATCCTTTGAGTACAGGAAGGCTACTGATTTATTTGAGTTAGTTTTATATCTAGACACTTTGCTGAAGTATTTTTTTTATCAAGTGTAGGAGTTCTCTTGTGGAATTTTGAGAACACTTAAGTATACTATCATATCGTCTGCCAATAGTGATATTTTGACTTCTTCCTTTCAAGTTTGTATCCCTTTGACACCCTTTTGTTGTCTAATTGATCTGGCTAAGACTTTGAGTACTATATTCAATAGACAGGGAGAGAGTGGGAAGCCTTATCTAGTCCCTGGGTTTAGTGGGATTGCTTCAAGTTTCTCTCCATGTATTTTGATGTTGGCTACTGATTAGCTGTATATTACTTTTACTAAGCTTAGATATGGGGCTTGAATTCCTGATATTTCCAAGTCTTTTACCATAAAGGGGTGTTGAATTTTGTCAAATGCTTTCTCAGCATCTAGTGAGATAAGCATGTGGTTTTTTTCTTTGAGTTTGTTTACATAGTGGATTACATTGATGGATGTACTTATATCGAACCATTCCTGTATCCCTAGAATGAAGCCTACTTGATTGTGGTGAATGATCATTTTGATGTGTTCTTGGATTCTGTTTGCGAGAATTTTGTTGAGAATTTTTCCATTAACATTCATAAGGGAAATTGGTCTGAAGTTCCTTTTCTTTGTTGGGTCTTTGTGTGGTTTAGGTATAAGTGTAATTGTAGCTTCATACAACGTATAGGTTAGTGTTCCTTCTGTTTCTATTTCATGGAATAGTTTGGTGAGTATTGGAATTAGGTCTTCTTTGAAGGTCTGATAGAATTCTGCACACACACACACAAAATCGGGTCCTGGGCTATTTTTCATTGCAAGACTTTTAAAATGATTGCTTCTATTCCTTTGGGACTTATGGAACTGTTTAGATGGTTTATCTGATCTTGATCTGTCTAGAAAATTGTTCATTTCATCCAGATTTTCTAGTTTTATCTTTCTAGAAATTGTTCATTTCATCCAGATTTTCTAGTTTTGTTTTATATAGACTTTAGTAGTAGGAGCTGATGATTTTTGAATTTTTTCTTTTTTTTTGTTATGTCTCCCTTTTCGTTTCTGATTTTATTAATTTGGATACTGTCTCTCTGCTCTCAGGTTAGTCTGCTAAGGGTTTATCTATCTTGTTGATTTTCTCAAAAAAAAAAAAAAACAAACCAGCTCCTATAATTCTCTTTGTTTATATTTACTTCATTTCAGCCCTGAATTTGATTTTTTCCCTGCCATCTACTTCTCTTGGGTGTATTTGCTTTTTTATGTTCTAAAGCTTTCAGATGTCCTGTCAAGCTGCTATTGCATGCTTTCTCCAGTTTCTTTTTGGAGGCACTCGGAACTATGAGTTTTCATCTTAGCACTGTCTTCATTGTGTCCCATAAATTTGGCTATGGTGTGCCTTCATTTTCATTAAATTCTAAAATGTCTTTAATTTCTTTATTTCTTCCATGACCAAGTTATTATTGAGTAGAGCATTGTTGAGCTTCTATGTGTATGTGGGCTTTCTGTTGTTTTAGGTGTTATTGAAGATCAGCCTTAGTCTATGATGATCTGATAGGATGCATGGGATGATTTCAATCTTCTTGTATCGGTTAGCCCTGTTTTGGGAACGATTATGTGGTCAGTTTTGGAGAAGGTACAAGGAGGTGCTGAGAAGAGGGTATATTATTTTGTTTTAGAATGATATCTTGGTTTCTTCATCTATGGTAATTGAGAGTTTTGCTGGGTGTAGTAGCTTGGGCTGGCATTTGTGTTCTCTTAGTGTTTGTATGACATCTCTCCAAGATCTTCTGGCTTTTAGAGTCTATGTTGAGAAATCTGTTGTAATTCTGATAGGTCTGCTTTTATATGTTGCTTGACCCTTACTGCTTTTAATATTCTTTCTTTGTTTTGTGCATTTGATGTTTTGATTATTATGTGATGAGAAGAATTTCTTCTCTGATCCAATTTATTTGGGGCTCTATAGGCTTCTTGTACATTTATGTGCATCTTTTTCTTTAGGTTAGGGAAATTTTCTTCTATAATTTTGTTGAAGATATTTACTGGTCCTTTGAGTTGGGAATCTTTGCTCTCTTCTATACCTAATATCCTTACATTTGGTCTTCTCCTTATGTCCTAGATTTCCTGGATGTTTTGGGTTAGGAGCTTTTTACATTTTGCATTTTCTTTGACTGTTGGGTCAATTATTTTTATGGTATCTTCTACACCTGAGATTTTCTCTTCTCTCTTGTATTATGTTGGTGATGCTTGCATCTATGACTCCTGATCTCTTTCCTAGAATTTTTATCTCCCAGATTCTCTCCCTTTATGAATTCTTCATTGTTTCTATTTCCACTTTCAGCTCCTGGATCATTTTGTTCAATTTCTTCACCTGTTTGGTTGTGTTTTCCTGTATTTCTTTAAGGCATTTATGTGTTTCCTCTTTAAGGGCTTCTACCTGTTTATCTGTGTTCTCCTGTACTTCTTTAAGGGAGTTATTTATGTCCTACTTAAAGGCCTCTATCTTCATCATGAGAAGTGATTTAATTCTGAATCCTGCCTTTCTGGTGTGATGGGGTGTCCAGGGCTTGCTATGATGAGAGAACTGGGCTCTGATGATGCCAAGTAACTTTGGTTTCTGTTGCTTATGTTCTTTTGCTTGCCTTTGCCATCTGGTTAACTCTAGTGCTACCTGCACTCACTGTCTCTGACTGGAGTTTGTCTTTCTAGTTATCTTGCTTGTGTCAGAACTCTTCAGAGTCCTATGTCTCTGTGATCCTGTGATCCTGAGCTCCTGGGTGGAAGAACTGCTGGGATTCAGGCCACCTCTGGGATCCTGAAATCCTGCTGCTCTGAGTGCAGTGGTTCCTTCTCTGCTCTGAGTACACTGGATCCTCTAGGATGGCTCAGGATATGGTGTCTTCACAAGAGCAGACCAGCTAGGTGTCTGCCCCTATCAAAAGGACCAAGGGAGGGGCAGAAGGGGAAGCTCATACTTTTAAATAGTGCCAATCCCTCGCCAAGTATTTTCAAACCACCACACCAGTATTGCTTTTGATTTATCTAGGCACATCCTACTTTATTGTTTCTTTGTTTCCATCTCCTGCATTGTGATGATTATTTAAATGAAATGTGGATTTTAGTCATTAAGGTCTGTAACAGCATATCCAATCTCATAAATATCATGTCTCTTGATGGAATTCTTCAAAGCCTGTAGCCCAAGACTAAGGTCTTAATGGAGTGATTTCCTTCTCCATTATTGTGTGAAAACAGTCCTCTCCTGAATGATAAAAATGTTATCAAATATTGTAAGTCTGTAGACCAATCCTTATCCCTTTCTTCTGTCATTATCTTTCATTACAAGAAATTGTTATGATACTATTCCTGGGGGGATATGAACAATACTCTACATATTCCTAACTGGAAACTGATGAATGAACTCATTGGGATAACATGATGGGCAAATAAGTGTTATTGTAATGATTTATAAAATATGGATGAAGAGTTAAATAGGGAGGAGAAATGGCTCAAACTCATCAGTATTTCCAAACTCAAACTGAGTGAGCATTGGAGTTCATTAAAGGTGGAAAACTGGAATGCATTGTACAACTTAAATGTAGATCAAGACAGTTTGTAGACTATACTCTGCAGGGTTTTCTTGGTCAAAGTCTCTTCCAGATAGTGTGGTTGGTCTCTGCTTATAGAAACATCTGGTCTCTGATTCTTCCAAATTACTTGACTAGTCTCTGCCCATTTCAGGCATCTAAGATACTGGAGCCTCTAAGCTATTATGGAATTTGAGATTAGCAGGGAAAGATGATACAAAAATATGTTCAATCTTTAAGAATCTTTAAGATTAAGAAAACACACGGTGGTGGTTTTGAAGACGCTTGATCCCAGAACTCAGGAGGCAAAGGACAGAGGATCTCTGTGATTTCAAGATCAGCCTTGTATATAGAGAGTTCCAATATATACAGTGCTAAACAGAGAATCACTGTCTCTAAAAACCCTGTATCAAACACAAAAAAGCAAGCAAGAAAACAAACAAACAAATATTTAAAATGTTTATTTATAGCAGCATGGAAACAACAGTATCATTTGACAATCTGTGAACTGCTACAAAAGAGCAAGACAGAAACTGTAGCTTTTATAGGTATTAAATACAATCATCTCAACTTGGGATTTTCTGTTACTTGGGACATTATCATTTTGTTTTCTTAGCAAGCAGATAAGTGAGATTACAGAAGCAGACCAAGTGTCTGGTAAATATTTTAGAATAATAATTCCACAGTAAGTGGAAAGGGGTACAATTTTTGGGAAAGTGCCAAGTAGCTCTGAGGTCAATTTACTATTTAGATTGCTGTTAAGATTCAACTGCTGATGGGTCTGATCTTAGGGTCATGGTGCAGACATACTGTCCTTAAAAATCCTTAGGTAAGAGAAGTTCCTTCCAGTCTGTAACTCTGCCTGGGGCAGATTGGACATTCCTGCCCCTCTCTTACACCCCAGAGCCATCCTGTGTTCTAGAAGATCTGCTGTAACCAGGGTCACAGGTGAGACCACCTAATCCAATACCTGCCCCAGCTGGGACCCCATGGAGCCCAGCAGTCACAGAACCTATCCACCCTGTCAAAGATACATCTTCCTTCCTGTCTGCAACTCCACTAGGGGCAGATCAGATGTTCTTGACACTCTCCCACACCTCAGAGCCTATATGTCCCTCAGGAGGTCTGCTGTAGGCAGGACACAGCCTTCCTGTCTCCCAGGAGGTCATCTATAACAAGGGACACAGGAGGCCTTCCAGAACTAGGGACATAGGAGGCCACACTAACCAGAGACAGCACTGTCTGCCTGCTAGCAGGCTTACACTAACCCAGTTCACAGAGCTCTCCCTGCTTACAAGGAGCAACAGGATCCAATCAGAGACAACCAGGTCAATAATGACCAGAAATAACTAGATGGCAAGAGCCAAGAACAAGAACATAAGCAACAGAAACCAAAGTAACTTGGCACCGATAGAACCCAGTCTTCCCACCACAGAAAACCCTGGATATGCTAACACACCTGAAAAGCAAAATTCTGACATAAATTCCAATCTCATGAAGATGATAGAGGCCTTTAAGGATAATATAAATAACTCCCTTAAAGAAATACAGGAAATAACTTCCCTTAAAGAAATACAGGAAAACACAATCAAGCAGGTGAAGAAATTGAAAAAGAAATGGTCCAAGAACCAATAAAGAAATAACAAAAGATGGCAACCCAGGAGGTGGACAACTTAGGAAAGAGATTAGGAGCTATAGATGCAAGCATCACCAACAGAATACGTGACATAGAAGAATCTCAAGTGTAGAAGATACCATAGAAGATATTAACACATCTGTCAAAGAAAATATAAAATGCAAAGAGCTCCTAACCCAAAATATCCAGAAAACTCAGGACACAATGAAAAGATCAAACCTAAGAATAATAGAAATAGGAGAGAGTGAAAATTCCAAATTCAAAGGACCAGAAAACATGTTCAACAAACTCGTAGAAGAAAACTTCCCTAATCTAAAGGAAGAGATGACCATAAACTTAAAAGAAGCCCACAGAACACCAAAATAGATTGGATCAGAAAAGAAAATCCTCAGATCACATAATAATTAAAACACTAAATGCACAAAACAAAGAAAGAATTGTAAACTTTCAATCACCATAGATGGAGAAACCAAGATATTCCATGACAAAACCAAATTTAAACAATATCTTTGTACTAATCCAGACTTACAGAAACTAATAGAAGGAAAACTTCAAAATGCACTCCAGAAAACAAAAGAAATTAAATATCTCACAACAAATCAAAAAGAAGACACACACACACACACACACACACACACAATACCATATCTAACAACAAAAATAACAGGAATTAACAATGATCAGTCTTTAATACCTCTCAGCATCAATGGACTCAATTTCCCTATAAAAAGTCACAGGATAATAGACTGGTTATATAATTAGGACCCAGAATTTTGCTGCACACAAGAAATACACCTCAGTGACAAAGACAGACACTACCCTAGGCTAAAGGGCTGGAAAAAAGTTTTCCAAGCAAATTGTCCCAAGAAATAAATCAGAATAGCCATTCTAATATCCAACAAAATATACTTTCAGCCAAAATTTATCAAAAGAGTTGAGAATGGACAGTTCATACTCATTAAAAAAAAAAAAAAAAAAAAAACCACCAT
Source organism: Mastomys natalensis (assembly GCA_021653895.1). Classification (NCBI taxonomy): domain Eukaryota; kingdom Metazoa; phylum Chordata; class Mammalia; order Rodentia; family Muridae; genus Mastomys; species Mastomys natalensis. Next base: position 276,825 of record JAJTUV010001085.1, read on the forward strand.
CAGGATGAAGTCCTAATTCTGAACAACTATGGCCTAAATGCAAGGGCACCTGCATTCATAAAAGAAACATTACTAAAGCTCAAAATACAGATTGAATCTCACACAATAATAGTTGGAGACTTCAACACCCTACTCTTACCAAAGGACAGGTCATAGAAACAGAAACTAAACAGACATACAGTCAAACTAACAGAAGTAATGAACCAAATGGACTTAATGGATATCTAAGGAACATTTCACCCTAAAACAAAAAAATATGCCTTCTTCTTAGTACTTCATGATACTTTCTCCAAAACTGACCATATAATCAGACACAAAACAAGCCTTAACAGATACAAGAAGATTGAAATAATTCCATGCATCCTATCAGATCACCACAGGTTAAAGCTTGTCCTCAATTAACAACAAAAACAACAGGACTAGATGACAGGAAATAGTCAAACTCAGGGCTGAAATCAACCAATTAGAAACAAAGAGAACAATACAAAGAATAAACAAATCTAAGATCTTGTTCTTTGAAAAAAGGTCAACAAGATAGATAAACCCTTAGTCAAACTAATGAAAGGGCAAAGAGACAGTATACAAATTAATAATATCAGAAATAAAAATGGAGACATAAAAACATAAACTGGAGAAATTTAAAAAATTATCAGATCTTACTACAAAAGCACATACTCTGTACCCTATTTTATTGATTGGGTTGTTCATTTTTTTGGTGGCTAGCTTCTTGAGTTTTTTATATATTTTGAATATTAGCCCTCTATCATATGTGGGGTCAGTGAAGATTTTTTCCCAAAATGTAGGTTCCTGCTTTGTCCTTTTGACTCTGTCCTTTGCCTTAGAGAAGCTTTCCAGTTTCATGAGGTCCTATTTACTAATTCTTGATCTTAGAGTCTGAGTCATTGGAGTTCTATTTAGGAAATTTCCCCTTGTGCCAATGAGTTTGAGGCTCTTTTCTACTTTCTTTTCTATTAGATTTAGTGTATCTGGTTTTATATTAACATCCTCGATTCACTTTGACTTAAGCTTTGTGTAAGGTAAAAGATATGTATCTATTTTCTTTTCTTTCTTTCTTTTTTTTCATATAGACTGACATTTAGACCAGCACCATTTATTGAAGATGATTGATGCTTTCTTTCTTCTATTGTATGTTTTTGGCTACTTTGTCAAAGATCAAGTGTCCATAAGTATACACATATACAGCAGAGGACTGTCTGGGCTGGCCTCAGTGAGAGAAGATGCACCTAACTCTTGAGAGGCTTGAGGCTTCAGGGAGTTTGGAGGCCCTGGGGCTATGGGGGTGGGAGGGTTGGGACATCCTCTTGGAGACAGGGGAGGAGGAGGTATGGTAAGAGGAAATGTCCCAAGGTGGTACAGACCAGGAGGGGCATGAAGTCTTGACTGTAAAAAAGGATTAAAGGAAAAGAAATGTAAAAGATATAAGGTTAAATAAGGCCTATACTCAACAAAACAGGAAAATCTAGATGAAATGGATGGTTTTCCAGACAGATATCTCACATCAAATTTAAATCAGGATCAGGTAAATTATCTAAAGTATCCCATAACCCCTAAGGAAATAGAAGCAGTCATTAAAGTTCTTCCAACCAAAAAAAGCCTAGGCCCAGACGGTTTTAGTGCAGAATTCTACCAGACCTTCAAATAAGACCTAACACCAATACTTTTCTCAAACTATTCCACAAAAAAGAAACAGAAGAAACACTACCTAATTTGTTCAATGAAGCCACAGTTACTATGATACCTAAACCAAAGACCCAACAAAGAGAGAGAGCTTCCAACCAATTTTGCTTATGAATATCGATGCAATACTATTCAACAAAATTCTCACCAAGTAAATCCAAGAACACATCAAAATGATCATTCACTATGATCAGGTAGGTTTTATAAGATGGATACAGGGATGGCTTAATATAAGGAAATCCATCAACATAAACCACTAAGCAAACTAAAAGAAAACAAGTACATTATCATTTCATTAGATATTGAAAAGGCCTCTAACAAAATACAACACCCTTTTATGTTAAAAGTCTTGGAGAGATCAGATATTCAACACCCAGGTCTAAACAAAATAAAAGTATGATTCATCAAATTGAGTGGAGAGAAACTTGAAACAATCCCACTAAAATCAGGGACAAGACAAGGTAGCCACTCTCTCCCTATTTATTCAGTATAGTACTTAAAGTTCTAGCTAGAGCAATTAGACAGCAAAAAGAAGTCAAAGAGATACAAACTGTAAAGAAAGAAGTCAAAGTATCACTATTTCAGATGATATGATAGTATACATTAGCAACCCCAAAAATTCTACCAGAAATCTCCTAAAACTGGTAAACAACTTCAACAAAGTTTTGGGATATAAAATTAATTCAAACTAATCAGTAACCTTCCTTTTCACAAATGATAAATGGGTTGAGAAAGAAAATAGGGAAAGAACACCCTTTCCAATATTGGTAAATATTATAAAATATCTTGGTGTAACTATAACCAAGCAAGTGAAAGATCTGTATGAAAGAACATCAAGTCTCTGAAGAAAGAAATTGAAGAAGGCCTCATAAGATGGAAAGATCTCTCATGCTCATGGATCGTTAGAATAACATAGTAAAAATGGCTATCTTACCAAAAGCAATCTACCTGGTGATGGGAAGTCACTTTGATACCACAACACAACCCCCCCTAGAGTAAAAGCTTTTCATTATTGGGACAAAGATGCTGGTCAGCTGGGCGGAAGGATGTTCTGTCTTTAAGAAGAGATTAGCATCTTTGAGGGGAAATCATTTAAGAGTGTTTCCTTCAGAGTCAGCACACAGAAACTGAGATTCAGAATAGGACAAGGCTGCATCTCATGGTCTCAGTCAAACTTGGTATTGTTTAAGAGGAGTCACCTACTTATTACTGGTTTTGAAAGAATACAGGGGTTTATGAAGAGCATCTGAGGCTTTGCACTTTGGTAGTATTTGGATACATTAAAGAAAGAACTGGGGTGGCTATTGGTAAAAGTTCAGCCCAGTTGAACCTTAATAACAAAAGTATAAGAAGCAATGTGGAGTATTTTATGATTGGTACTTAGTCACAGTGTCAGAGTTCCTGAAGAAAGCCCAAGAGAGGGTAATAGTGAACATTCATTGAACTTGCAGCAGGGCATTACAGCATTTTAGACTCACCATTATGATGAGTCTACCACCAAGAGTATCCCCAACTGTAGAGCAGAGTTGCCTGAGCACAGGAGACTAGCTGTGTTTACTGTAGAGACTAGAGCTAAAGAAATTATGGTATCCATTTGAAGGAACATTGAAATGAGTTACTTACACAGTTTGAACTTTCATTTTGCTTTGTTAAACTATGATTTTGCCATGGATATTTCCCTCTTGGAATAAGAGAGTATTCAAGTTATGTTTGATGTTCCAAAACCCACAGATTAAGAACTTTGAACATTTAAATTCACTTTTGAGTTTTAGAGAGACATTGGCGTTTAGAAACTATGATTATTAAAGAAGGATTTTAGATATTATAGATACTTTGGGTATATTAGAGAGATACATACTTTGAAAGAGGTTTTGGATGCTTTAAAGAGATTGAACTTTTAAAAATATTGTCCTGCTTGGTATTGTTATATCAATGTTAATATGACTATGAGTTCTTGGGGTTGGACAGGAAGATAAATGTTTGTTTAACAGTGATATGGTTATTTGTCATATTGATAAGGAATCTGTTGATCTGTCTGGTTTTATGTCAAATTGACACATGCTAGAGTCATTTTAGATGAGGCAACATTACCTAGAAACCTGACCACAACATATTATCCTATGGGAAAATCTGCTGTACATTGTTTATTGATTATTTAAATGCCAGAATCCATGCTGTTGTGGATAATGTCACTCTTACACAGCAGAATCTTACGTATATAAGAAATCAGGCTGCAAGATTATTGAGGAGAAAACCAGTGAAGTATATTCTCTAATATCTAAATACCTTCTTATAAACTACAACATGTTTCCACCATCCATGAATCTTCAGATTGGAGAACCTACTATCAACACAGAAAATGTCTAGTTAATGTACAAAATAATCTCCAATCCATTGGACACTTGAACTGAGAGAGCAAAACTTAAACTGAAGACGTAATATAGGTAGAGATTGATTCCAACACTAACAGGAGAAATACACAGAACATTAAAGCATATGGAAATGTATTCAATATAAAATATTCCAAGCTGAATTGCTCCAGAAATAAAATGAAAATGTGAAGGTAATATGTGTTGTGCTTGTCACAATATAAGACACAATTTTTGTACTTACAGAAGAATATGAGAAAGGAACTTGTAGACTGACAGCAGTGTGTCATGTATGAACAGCATATAGACATGAATCCACTTTCGGAAAACCATTGAGCAGTTTGTGGCTGATCACATGCAAAAGATACAGATCAGCATTTAAAGATTTATACCAAAAGTAAAACTATCTGATTTAATGACATAGATTATCTTACTAAAAAATAAACCCATTAAAAAGCAAAATATAGGATTGCAAATTTGAAAACAGGGATGCAGTTATGAAAAGTAATTTTAGAAGGAGAAATGAACAGATAAAGGAAACAGAATAGGTAACAGATGGAGATTTAAGTAAATAAATGTTCATAATATTATGATTATGATATAAAGCACACAAGAGCTGTTCAACACATGTATTGCTTCACTGAGTAAATTGGCTGATTGAAGAAATATACATTAAATTAGTTTTAAAATTAATAAAACTAAGTTTATTTTACAAGTTTCTCACAAAATATACCACTAAAACATAAAATAAATTTTATGTTTTATTTTTTGTTTATGTTATGTTATTTTTTGTTATTTTATGTTAAAGCATTTTGTCACTCTTATAAGTTTGTAAAACATAAAAACTATAGCTTTATTGTTTTTTGAAATATTTTACATTTCTATAAGATGCACAGAGTATTTTTAAATATTGAATGAACAATAATTAATGCCATATAAATAAATGTATACTCACACACATATATAACATTTACACTTATACATCACATATTTACAATGCAAAGGCTTGTTTTACTAAGCCATTTGTCTCTATAATAAGTGATGGCTCTACTCCACTTACAATATTATGGTGTAATTATGAAAACAATAAAAATGTTAAAGCTTTCAAATTATATGTTCATCTTAAGATAAGATTCTCCCCTCATTTTTTTCTGGAGATAAAACAGAAACCCCTGTGCATCGTAGACTCAGGTTGTAAGATCAGAATGGGGCTGACAGTTGGGAAACATCCAGCAAGTAAAACAAAAACATTCACCAGGACCCATGTGTGATGACTAGAAAGAGTTATACAGACAGTAAAGATGCAAGAAAGTGTGTAAAAGAAGACAAAAGTGCTCACCAGGAGAAGGATGGTTTGGATGGCTTTGGACTCAGGAGAGGTCCTGGTGGATACTTTGGCTTCGAACATGTGGTGCATTCTCTGCTTGTGTGTGTGAAGGATGAGAACTATAACGGTGCTGGCCCAGACCATGAGCCCCATACAAAGAAAGTCAGGAACTGAAAACAGTGCTGCATACAGTATGTCCCTGATCTTGTCTGTAGTAGTGGCACAGTATCCCATATCTTTCAGATTTTCTGTGCTGTTCTTGCTGTATTTTGCTCTCACATACACAAGGTTAAGACTACTGACAAGCACATACAGGAACCAGCTCAGATAAACAGAAGAACCAATGTGTTTTTGTCTTCTTTCTTTAAGCTGTGCCCATCTGGATTCCAAAGGGCTAATGTGATGGCCTGGAAGACACTCAAGAAAGTGGTGCTGCCAATGGACACACCCCTGCCTACATCATGAAGATAGAAAAGCCCTTTGCATCCAAAGTCATTGAGGAAGTCTTTTAACCCAAAAGATGCCATTGTCTGTGGTACTCCTTTACACAACAGAGTTAAGATGTTGGCTATAGTCAAGTGCATCACAATCCAGTATCTGGACTTTAACCTGTACCTTCTGAAGTTAAACAATAGACAATGGTGGAAAAGAAAGAAATTACCCAGAAACCCAACCACAGTCTGTGACAAGAAGATCACTCCTACAGCTACTTCACTGGCTGCCATGGTGTTACATCCAGCTATTAGCCCAATACTGTAAGGGAAGACAATGCCAGCCTTCAAGTACTATGAGATTCACAGTGAATTCTACCAGAAATACTCAGCAGATTTTCCTTTACTTTGCAAATTGGTAGCCTAACAGCCACTGTTATTACAGCTAAAGAAATGAATACACTGAAACTAGTGTCAAAGCAGTCAAGTTTTTTTATCAATTAATCCTCTGAATAAAGTTAAATTCCTAAAACTGGCTGTATGGTGTGTGTGTGTTGTGTGTGTGTGTGTGTGTGTGTGTGTGTGTGTGTGTGTGTGACAGAGAAAGAGAGAGAGACAGAGAGAGAGAGAGAGAGAGAGAGAGAGAGAGAGAGAGAGAGAGAGAGAGCAGTGAGTCACCACTCTTCAAACCTGCTAGTTATGGATTTTTCAAGTAATGCAGTTGGATACATCTTCTAGTTTTACATCTTATTGCTAATCAGTGTGTTAATGATTTTGCTACAATAAAATGTATGTACTTGTAAATGATTATTTCATTGGTTAATTGAAATATGAGTAGTTACTGAGAAATTTGAGTAAATGTTGAAACATTTCAGACATTATAATACAACAGGAGTCTGAAGTGTGATGGAATATTTGCAAGAAGGCCAAAATCTCTCAATAACAGAAAAGGCATAAGTGCCTCCCACAACTAGTTAGGAATAGAGACAATAATCTTAATTCAAACAATTGTCATAATCAAAGACCACGTATTAAACAGTAGAAAAAATGAGTAATACATTAACATTTTTGTATTATAAAATATGTACTATAGTAACAGAATATCACTAATTTCTGAATATATATATAAACTTACATTCATTTTCTGATGTGATGATTCAGTGTTGCTATTAGTCACAGGACTCTGCCAGTGGCAATCATTTACACTCACTGAACTCTTTTACTTACTAGGATGCTGATCTCACTTACTAGGATACTGATCTCAGTGCTATGATTACATGATCAGGTTGTCAGTTGTAGTCAGGCAGCAGGTGCCCGAGATAGAGGCCTATGAATTCTGTGACTTCCTCTCTCCTCAGACCTACAATTATTATTTCACCTACTATGGCGATATGTCATAATCAATGAGCCATAATTCTTCTCAATGCTTTTTTCCTAAAGTGATAATTAGAGAAGACAATTACAAGTTTCTTCCCAGTGTGACTTAAGTTAATGTTAGACAAACTGAGGAGACTCTTCTTAACTTATCGTTGATTCCTAGAGGCACATTGTTACAATAGTCATGCTTGAGGCAGAAAAGATTATTTTTCCATACAATTCCTGTGGGTTCACTGGTGTCTAGTTAGTGATATTTCTTTAGACAGTGAATGTTTGACTTTACATTAAAAGTATTTTACAGTTATAGATCATCAGTTTACATGCAAGTTTTAAAAGGAAAACATTACACAAGATGAAAATGCCAAGGTACATAGTGAACTGAGGTCATAGTTTTCTTTAACAGTATGTTTTTTTGGAAAGATTAGATGCACTAATACATGAGAAATAAACAAAATAAAAGAATAGGTAAAAATAAAAAGTTAAAAAATATAAATGTTACATTTCAAACAATGTGAATTGCAACAGAAATAAACTGCTTTAACAGAATCTATTTTACTTATAGTTCCTTGAAAACTGTGTGTTTCTCTCTCTCTCTCTCTGTCTCTCTGTCTCTCTCTCTCTCTCTCTCTCTCTCTCTCTCTCTCTCTCTCCACCTCTGTCTCTCTGTCTCTCTGTCTCTCTGTCTGTCTCTTCTCTCTCTCTCTCTCTCTCTGTGTGTGTGTGTGTGTGTGATCAGCTTGTTATTTCCCACTCATCATTCATTATGATTCATTATTTATTTTTCTGTTTATGGCTTTATCAAAGCTGAAATCAATTGATTAGTTTTCTAACTGTGTCCATTACTTAGGTGTGTTCCTATAAAGCATTGTCTTGCTACATTCATTTGGATGCTTTTTTTGAGGAGACAGATACACTCATAAAGAGCAAAGTAGCATAATGAGGGATGAGTTGGAGATAACAAGGTAAACACCCACAGTACAAGGAACTATGCATAAAATATTTTTTTATATTTATTTGATTTTGTTTGATCTTTGCAATTTGTATATGTCACAAACAATTTTCCAGAGATGACTTAATGCACAATAAACATGAGCTTATGCTTGATACCAGGGTCATGTATACAAACACATTTTTTTGCTTATTTTAAAAAGACATATTTATTTTATTTATATGAGTACACTGTTCTTCTCTTCAGATACACCAGAAAAGTGAACTGGATCTCATTATAGATGGTTTTGAGTCACCAAGTGGTTGCTGGGAATTGAACTCAGGACCTTTGAAAGAGCAGTTAGTGTTCTTAACTGCTGAGCCATCTCTCCAGCCCCACAAACACATTATTAATATATAGTTTAATTGTACAAACCATTAATATCCTGAAATATGACTGTTTCCTGTGTACTTGTAATTCTGTGGTCATAACTGAATACAAAAGTAAGGACTGTACAGAAACTTTCAATTTACATGTTGTTAATGAGATAGCGTACCTTTCTTATCTCGGAAATACACTAGTTGCATTCTGTGGAGTCACAGTTCATGAAAAGACAATACCTCACAATTGGAAAAAATACAGACTTTTGAAGTGATTCCCAGGATTATTCCTGAGAGTTAATTAAAGTATGTAGAATCTTGTATAACAGCAGACAACTTCTTTCATTGATTCTCCCTAGTTTTCACTGCAGAAATTCTTTACCTTTATAGCTAGGTTCCTAGGATATTTCTCCTCCTCCTTCTCCTCCTCCTCCTCCTCCTCCTCCTCTCCTCCTCCTCCTCCTCCTCCTCCTCTTCCTCCTCCTCTTCCTCCTCCTCCTCCCCCTCCTTCCTCTTCCCCTTGCCCTTCCCCCTTTCCTTCTCCTTCTTCTTCTTCTGTTTCCTTCTCTTCATTCTCTTCCTCTTCTTCTGTTCTTCTTTGTTTTCTTCTTTTTCTTGGCCATGAGTGATTCCTCCAGATATAGTCAAGTTGAAAAACAACACTACCCATTACAATTCTCCCATTTGTCAACAGGACACACAATCACATTTCCTGTTTAGTGATTAATTTCCAAACAAAAACAATAACCAACTCACAATTTAGCCTAAAGTTGTTCAAACTATCATATAGTTAAAATTACAATAGCAAAAGCATTATATATTTAACAAGTTCATAATTAGGCCTAACATGACAAAACTATCCTTCATATGACTATAAACACAGTATAAACTTAGAATAGGAGGCAATTTCCCTTGAGGAATACTCTTTGAGAAACTCTAACTTAAATATTATAACCCAGTGGTTCTCACCCTGTGGTTTGTAACTCTTTGTGGTTCAAGTGACCGTTTCATAAGCATCACTTAAAAACATCGTCCCCATGATCATCTTGCTGCCTCAACCAAAAGAATTTATCCTTACACTTTTAGAAATCCTTCCTCCTTAGGCGTTTGCCATGAGCTCTGTTTACCAGCTAAAAGAGCTCATTTTCATTGTAAAGATCATAGGTTCCTATGTAAGTAGGCTTAAACTTTTGATGCCTGCAGGGACCACACAACAGAATTTAAATGAACCTACACAGTCATCTTTAGATTAGTCTATAGAAGAATGCTGAGAATGGGGAAAAAAAGAAGAAAAAAAGCATCAGAAAACACATATATTACACAGATATTTACAATCCAATTAATAACACTATCAGAATTACAGTTATGAAGTAGCAATGAACATAATTTTATAACTAATGGTGAACAAAACATTATTAACTGTATCTAAGGGTAGCAGAATTAGGAAGGTTGAATATCATTGGTGCATATAATAAATTCAAGGTCATCTAAGAGCTCCTGAGCCACCAATCATAGGAAGTTATATTGCATGTTGTAATGGGAGTTTGTTTTGTAAACATATGACTTCCTGGAGCAGTGTTTACCATCACATTTTAGTTAACTTATAAATTAGAATTACCTATGATCTTTCTATGAATGCTTTGATTTGGTTGACTATTTCCTCAATCCTTCTCTGCTACTTATCTCCCTCCTTTCACTTTATTCCACAGTAACTCCCACAGTAACATTCTACTTCCATTTGTGTTTTACTGTCCCTTTCCTTTCAGCCACTTTCCCTGCCACTCAGTCCTAGCAGATAATTTTTTGCTACTTGACCACTACTACCACTGCATACCACCTTAAACACATAGAACACATATATTTAAACAAGCAGGTGTATTGTGAACATACGAGAGAGAACACTGCATTTGTCTTTGGCTCAGTTAAATTCTATGATTCAGATAACAAAATACATAAAATAATAATAATCCAAGAACATGGAATTTAAAATCAATAAATAAAAGATCTCATGTTGAATGTGTTTATATGAAGTAGAAAGAATTTTTCAGTGTATGTGTTTTGTTTCTCTTGTTTGTTCTTTCTTTTCTTTTTACCTCCTTTTTTTTTTTTTTTTTTTTTTGCTTTAAATAACTTGACTAGTCTTGGTTGTCATCTTGATTATATCTAGAATCTATTCTAAAATCCTCGTTACATAATACTCCTGTAAAAAGTTTTCTTAAGCCAGCCCCAATTAAATATTTTATATTGTAAAAGTAGCCATGGTCATGATGTCTCTTCACAGCAAAGACACAGTCAAAATTTGGGCCATATCTTATTGGGGCAACCCTGACAAAATGACACTGAAGAAACATTGTCTTCTGCTTGCTTGCCCTTGCTTTGGCAGGCAAGTTCATTTATTCTGTTGCTACCCTCAGTATTAAATCCAACTCTTTCAAGATTCCAATGCAGACCAGAATCCAGCTGCTCCGCAAAAACTGTTCAGGTCTCCAGGACCAAATCTGAGTTGCTGAGACATCAGCTTCGTGGATGCTGGACCTCCCCACTGTGAGACAGTCATGGTTGGACTATGGTTTGTGCCAGTTTACTAAATCTCATATCAGTTCTTAGAGAAATCTTGACTAATACAATAAGTTTTATCAAATTTATTCTTTGGCAATTTTACACATTTATATATTGCATGGTGTTACTAATACCTTCAATTCTCTCCTTCTCCCCACCAACTACCATTCATCCCTAAAACCCCATTTCCATTCATAAAGTAGGCAATGAATGTCCCCTAGCTTCACCACATCCCTAATCTTCTGTCACATAATGGTGGCACATTTGTGTGTCATTTGATGTCAGCATTGGCATGGATCATCAGGGACCTAATTGGAATGATCATGTTGGAGATTCAGAAATCTGATCCTTCATCCTCATAGAGTTTCTATTGCTGTGAAGAGACACCATGACCATGGCAACTTTTATAATATAAAATATTTCATTGTGGCTGGCTTACAGTTCTGAGGTTTAGTCTATTATGTTCATGGCAAGAAGGCTGATGGAATGCAGGCAGACATAGTGCTGAAATGGTAGTTGAGAGTTGTACATCTTGATTGGCTGGGAATAGGAAGAGAGATTAATCCATTAACATGGAATGGGTTTCTAAAATCTCAAAGCCCACCCCAGTGATACACAAGGCTCCTAATAGTGTCATTCACAGTGAGCCTATGTAGCCACTTTTATTAGAACTGTAACATACCTTTCGTTGGCCTCCAATTGTACTGCATTCAATTCAACTTCAATAGTCCCTAGTCTACCAGAGACTCAACAATGTTAAGATTCCAAAGTTCAAAGATTCTCTGAGATTCGTGAAATCTCTTAAGTGTCATGAGGTGTGAAATCCAATTGAGAAGCAGATCACATACTTGAAACATACTCTTACAGGGTTAGATTAGACAAAACATAATCCAAACACCAAGTCAATATGAAAACAGAAATTTATTGTAATCAAGCAATACTGATCAATCATTGTAGAATAGACTAAGGAAATGAACTGCAACACCTCGTGCCTCAGGCAGAATGTAACTGAACTTTTAATCCTGAAAAACCACAAACATCTGTGCCAAATTACAGTTACATTTTTTTCATCAATTAGGTTCAGCGATAGTGGAATTTCCTAGGAATTTTTTCGGTACACTTATCCTGTTCTCATTGGTTTGTTTACTCAGCTGTTGTCAGGACTCCTTGCCCAACATTCATGTCAACTTGCCAAACACAATGTCCATTATCCAGGGAGGTATTAGGCACTAAATTTTGTTTGATACTTTTGCAAAATGTTTGTTTTACTCAAAATGGCTTCAGTTTGGTTCTTTTTACAACATGTACAACAAGAAAGGATACACTTTACCATTTCAAAGAGAGTGTAATGAGGAAAAAGAGAGTATAATGAGGAAACACTAGAACAAAACAAGATTGAAAAGCAGCTGAACAACCTCCAATTGTTGTACTGTTGCTCGGATCAAACAAATGAGCCTTCTACTAAGTACAGTCATTGTGGTTTTAGACTCCATTTTGACCATAAGGTGAAATTAAATTCATGTTCTCAGACTCTGAGAAAGATAAGTACTTCCCAGATGACTAACCAACTGTTAGGGTTCAGAAATCACTACGAAAACCAAGACTGATAGGATCAGGATGACATAAACTGACTCATTAGCCTTATTATGTACCAGTCTGTCCTTGGGGGAGGCTTTTTATAGGACAAACCCGTCTCATGAGTTCAGAAGGTAAGAGTGGAGGCAGTACTATATTCTGACTAACTAGACAAAGTATTATCAGCTACCCTTTAAGCTGATTGGTTCTGAGTGAGGTAAGAGGGTGATGGACAGGTGCTGAATAGAGGAGTTTCAGAGTACTGAGACAGCAGAGCATAAACAATAAAACTATAGTGTTATGATCTTTTAGGAGAATTTTTTCAGTGTCAGTCATGGATAATTACTTCTGTTAAATGGAGTTTGAGAACCTTATAACAACATGGAGACTGAATACAAAATGACAATGATTATCTTAAAAGCTGCAGGTCTCTACACCAACTTACTTCTCATTTTTCATTTGTCCCTCAAAATATAATGATGGTTCTAAATAAGGACAAGAAATTTTTATTCATGAAATATAGTAACTATACCTTGGCATAGATACTGATGGGCTTTGTGAATTTTCAGGTGACTCTCGTTGATGAACCTCTATCTTGTCACAAATGCTTAAGGGATTTATGGTTCTTCGGCATAACCAGTTACGAAGATGATTGTTTGCAGACCCAGACAAACCATCAGTCTCTGCTGTGGACCTTGACAGATCAGTTGTTGTTGCCTAATTCAAATAAAGATTCTGTTTCACTGGACTCTTGTGCCTGCTTGGGTTGTTTTGTATTTTAGCATCCAGCACCTCCATGTCAGATGTCGAAATGCTCTTAAGGTCTCTAACACCTTTCAGCATTGTTGACTGCAACACTTTTCTATCTTTGGCTATTTTCCACTCTTTGTTAGTAGTTTTTGTCTGCAGCTATCCCAGGATTCTGGAATCTTTAAGATCTTGTGGTCTCCAAGCCAATTTAAGCATCACTTCCACAGCCTCTTATATTCTCTGGATCTCCATTCAGGAAAAACTCTGCCACATACTTGTCCTCTTAGAGTGAGATTATATATCCCTGTATTTTATCTGTGACTCTAAAGCCAGAACCTTGTGTTTGAAGCTGAGAAGATCTCAGAATTGCTATATCTAAAATTGTTTGCTTTTAGCAATTCATCAATGTAGCAAATTAGATTGCTAAATCTAAAGCTGTATCCAAATTATCCCCTCTTTCAAATACATATTCACCAGCTTTTAGTTTCATTGGTTTGCTTTACTGCCTAAGGTTAGGTGTTCTGGAACTCAATCTGTAGAGCAGGCTGGCCTTGAATTCAGACATCCTCTTATTTCTGTCTCTCATGTGCTGGGATTAAAGGCATACAGGATCACACCCTCGCTTAAACTTTTCCTCAGTTCCCTTAAGAAGTTGCATGCTTACCTGGGTCTGGTCTTGTCCTGGGGTCAATTCTCCCTTTATTACCCTGATCATATAGACTTCTAATATTTTTTCCTGGTTCTCTTTTCCTCCTCAAACTTTAAATTTTGTGTTTTCCTTGTATGCTTTCTCCTTTTATTTATGGATCTGTATAAGGCTGGCAACTAATAGCCAAGCTACACAATCAATACTAGGTTGTTTTGAAATGTCCTCTGAAAAAGCTGTTAATTCACAACTTCCCAATTTAGCTTCAGACAGAATTTTTGCACAAGGGAGAAAGCCACCATGTTCTTTCACAAAATATCACCAAGAGTGATATGGCACATATAAATATTATTCTTTTCTGAAACCTCTTGAGCCAGGCTCCTATGGCACAAGTTATTCTCAGTACCACTGTTTTCCATGACCATATACAGATAAGCCTGTAAGCGATGGCTAGTGTGTTCCACTACATTCAGAACCCAAATGCCACAGTCCTCCAAAAAACATGGACCAGCATAGCTCAACAATACCCAAGTCTTTGGTATCAATGTTTGTCTTTGTTAGGGCTTCTATTTCTGTGAGGGGACACCATGATCACTGCAACTCTTATAAAAGGAAAACACAAAAACCTTAATTGAGGATAGCTTGCAGTTCAGTAGTTTAGTTCATTATGCCCATGGCAGGAAGCATGCTGGCATGTAGGCAGATACAGTACGAGAGATGTAGCTAATTTTTCATCTAGATGGACAGATAACATGAACAACCTAGTTTGAGTTTCTGAAACTTCAAGGCCCACCTCAGTGACACATTCCCTCCACCAAGACTGTACCTCTTAATAATACCATTCCCTATGATCATATGGGGGTCAATTTTATTCAAACCACCACACTGTGGTGCTGGAAACTAGTTGTTGCTTAGGGCACCTGTGACTCAAGAGGTCCTTAAAACCTTAAGAGTCTAAAAATAGTCTTTCTGGTGATGGAGGCTATTTTTTATTGTCTTTGCATCTGTTCAAATTTAGTTAATCTATGTTCCCAAAGGAAACCAGTCCATCCTCAGCCCATATCCAGGCATGATATTGGCAGAAGGTGACACACAGAACCTTTATTTGTCTCTCCAGATTAATACTAATAACTCTTGTGCCAGGGAAATGTTAGTGATTCCCCCACCCCAAATAGACAGGAGCCAATCTGATGTAACTCACAGCAGGGTCTTTATTGTATTCAAGCTAGCTCAGGCCTCCCAACACGATACTGTCACATAGGATAGTTTTGGTAGGGGGAGAGACCCGAATGTCTATCGCACAAGGCTTTATAGTAAGCAGCAAGCAGGGAGTTTGTATTCAAGCATCTAATTGGCCTTTAACATAATTGGCTGGTGCTGGGAGTCATATCATAAACTTAATTTCTGCTCCCCTCTGCATTGGTGGTCGTTAGGCAGGGGCTGGGATCATAACCTGAGGGGGCAGGTTTGTTGGAGAAATAACCTGGAGACTCTAGTCTTGTTGAGGGTGAAACCTGGAGATGTTGGTCTTGTTGAGGATTAGCCTAGAGAATGGAGCTAGGCTCAGGAAATTTTTTTGGGGGGAGGGGGAGGCAACTTGGATATTAATACTAGGAACCAGCCTGTTAGTTTACCTGAGTTCAAACTTAGATCAGATTCTCTACAATGGAGTCTGAACTTAAAAGATTTGGCATTTCAATAACAATTCTTTTTCTGGTGAGATACAGGATAGCAGCACACACAAATGGTGGTATTATGATGAGAGAAGATCATGTTTGTTTAGGTTTGTCATCTAAGGCAAAGGAAGTAGGATCCAGTGTTTAAGGTCATCTATGGAAGAATAGGGATGTTTGGTGGGATTGCAAGCTGGTAAAACCATTTTAGAAATCAGTCTGGTGGTTCCTCAGAAAATTGGAAATAGTTCTACTTAAAGACAAAGCTATACCACTACTGAGCATATACACAAAAAATGTTCCAACATATAAAAAGGACACATATTCCACTATGCTCATAGAAGCTTTATTTATAATAGCCAGAAGATAGAAACAACCCAGATGTATCTTAGCAGAATACATACTGAAAATGTGGTACATTTACACAATGGAGTCTATGCAGCTATTAAAAACAATGACTTCATGAAATTCACAGACAAATGTATGGAATTAGAAAATATCATTCTGTATTAGATTAACCAGACACAAAAGAACTTATTCACTGAAAAGTGGATACTAGCCCAAAAAGCTCAGAATACCCATGATACAACTCACAGACCACATGAAGCTTAAGAAGGAAGACTAAAGTGTGAAGGCTTCAATCCTAATTAGAAGAGGAAACAATAATTGTGGAAGGTACAGGGATGGAGGGACATGAGAGGGAGAGAGAAGGGGGAGGTAAAAAAGGAGTTTAGGATCAAGTATGGGAAGAGACAGGAGCAGGAGAGAAGTACAGATGGTCACAAAATTGAATAGAAATATGTAGCAGTGGAGGATGGGGAACTGGAGGTAGTCACTAGAAAGTTCCAAATGCCAGGGAGGTTCCCAGGGCAATGACATTAGCCAAAATATCCAACAAAGGGGAGATAAAATCCGTAGAGACCACCTCCAGTAGATAGGCACAGCATCCAGTTAAGGGATGGGGCCACCCACCCATCTCAGAATTTTTAACCCAGAATTGTTCCTGTCTAAAGGAAATATAAGGACAAAAATCAGGAGAGACTAAAGGAAAGGCCATCCAGAGACTGCCGCACTTAGGGATCCATCCTGTCTGCAGATACCAAACTCCAAACACTATTGCTGATGCCAAAAGTGCTTTCTGACAGGAGTCTGGTATAGCTGTCCCCCAGAGAGGATCTGCCAGTACCCGACAAATACAGATGCAGATACAGTCAACCATTAAATTGAGCTTGGGGACCCCAATGAAAGAGTTAGGGGAAGGAATGAACAAGCTGAAGGGGATTGCAACCCTATAGGAAGAACAACAATACCAAATAACTGGATCACCCAGAGCTCCCAGGGACTAAACCTCCAACCAAAGAGTATACCTGGAGGGATCCATAGCTCCAGCTATGTATGTAGCAGAGGATGGCCTTATCTGGCATCAAAGGGAGGGTAGGCCCTTGGTCCTGTGGAGGCTTGATGCCCCAGCATAGAGGGGTGAGAAGGGTGTAGGTGAGTGGGTTGAGGGAAAGGGGAAGGGGTATGGAATTGGTGTTTGCAGAGAGGAAACGGGGAAGGGGCAACATTTGAAATATAAATAAATAAACTAACTAATATAAAAAGGAAAAAAATTCAAGAACCATGAGTAAAGTGGGGGTTTCTTAAATAAGTTTATTCCTATTATAATTTGTAGCCATGTAAAGTGTAATATATATATACATATATATCTTTCCTTTATCCTTCTAAATTTGCATATATCACAAATAATATTCCAGAGATAACTTGATGCACAATAAATATGAGCTTGGTTCCACATCCAGGGTCACATTTACAAAAACATTGATGATACACTGCTTTCTTATATAAACCCTTGTCTCATGAGACATGACTGTTTACATTATACTTGTTATTCTGTAGGTATAGTGGAATACAGAAGTAAGGACTGTACAGAAATTTTCAATTTATTTGTTGTTAAAGGGGAAGTGTACAGTTGTCTTTCAATGTTATGGACTCATAGCTCATGAATAGAAAGACAGTCACAGTTGGAGAAATCCCACAAGTAATTGCCAGTCTGAAGGTCTATAAATCAGATTCTTTTTCATCCCATAGACCCTTATTCACTCTCTGTTGCAATTCTGCTTCAGTGTTTTAACTATCATTGTAAACATTTTATACCATCTTTAAATAGGAAGTTAAGGGCTTCTTGATTGTTTCACAAGACTGTGCTTCCTTAATAGTCTCTATTACATTGTGTATGCTATTGTACACCATAAGTAATCATAAGAAAATAAGTCATGATAATACTTTAATTCTGGGTAAAAAGTATCTGCAATCATGTAGGGAAGAGTAACTACTCTTTTCTGTGTATATGTTAACACATCTACAACTAATGGAACGATATTAAGTTTTGTATTCATGTTTGAGTACCTGGGAATTCGAGAAGTATTTAGATTCCTTACAGTTACATATAGATTTCATATGTATCAGCATAACATCTAATACATGGGTATTAGATGCTGTAAAACCATGAGACTGTAATTACTTGACATAGTGGTGATTGGAATAGAGATTGACTCTTATGTTAAGTGGTACAGCCTGGAATTAGGGGTGACATAAATCCCAGGGTTTTGATCAGAGGTGTCAAGTATTCACTGCAGTCTTTATTTCCAGATCCACTGCATTAGATTGTGAGAATGCGCTTATACAGGGGTGTAGGCCTGTGTGCTGGAGGCTTTCCACAGAGATCTTTGACTTTACCAGATTCAGGCAAAGGGGAGAGAATGCGAGCAGGGAGGGGGAATCACCTCCACCTCTGCTGCAGCTGCCTCCACCTCCATCTCTGCTGCCACCACCTCAGTTGCTCCAAGATGCTGCATCTGTTGAGTTGGTGAGAAGCCAACTAGCCAGCAAGAAGTGTGGGGAAGCTCCTAATGGTGTTTAAGGAGAGCAGATCTCTTCCCAAGTGGTAGTGTTACAGCTCTTATGATAGAAGCTGTCTGACAATGGAATAATTCTCACACACTTTTATTCCTTTTGGATAGAATTCTTATATACAGTTTTGAGTTGGGTCAGGGTTTGGCAGCAGATAGTTCCTATTGGATTGGTCTGAGAGCTTGGGGATATCTTATCTACGTGTGGGAGGGCTTGGAGTGCTGCTCCTACATGACTGATGACCACAGATCTTTCTGTGGGAGGGTGCTGTAGCTGTGTGAAAGGAGCCAAGGGCCCAGGACCATGGCTAAATGTCTACTGTCCCTGAGAGCCACCTGGGTTTAAAGCCTGTGCTCGACCAGGTATCCAGCTGCCTCTCACAGCCCACCATCCCACACAGAAGATTTATCATTGATTTTTTTTTAATGATATACTTTTATCAAGATCCCCTCCTAATCAAGACGTTTGATCTTATGCCTAATTTGATTGTAAAGTGCTATGGAAGTAATGACAAACACTATTATAATTAGGAGAGCTGAAACTCAGCTTAGAGTGTGAGGGATGACAATCTGAGAGAGGCAATAGCAGGTTTCAGTAGCCAGATCAGCATTACATTTTCCTAATATATTTCACTGTATAATGTAATTTAAAAGAAGGATTAGACTGTTACTGACAGACGCACTATACTGACTGTGAATATTATTCTGCCATGTTTTTGTATATGTTTGTTTTTATTTTAATTAATATGTGATAATAACATTTCTCCTCTCTCTTCTTTCTTTAATTTACTAAATATCCCACTGTCTCAATTCCTCTGAAATTCAGGATCTCAATTATTTATTATTATACCCATCCACCTACATTTGCATAAATAGAAAAATAAAACTATCAGAGTTCATTTCATGTTGTTTTTATGTATGTAATTTCAATGATTGCAAATTGCTATTAGAAAACCAATTAAGGGGTTCTACTCTGGGAAATTCTAATTCTCCCCCTCTCTTGAAAGTTAGAAGAAGACAGAGCAGATCCCGGGCAGCAGTTCTGCACCGAACCTCACAAAACCTGGCAGAAGTGGGGCACCCAGGAGCTCTAACCCATGCAGTATCTCAGGTAAAAATGAAACACCCATGATGTCTGCTGGTAGAAGCTCTAATCTTGATGCTGGCCTCTGAACTTATATTCCTCAGACCTTTGATGGGCCATTGACAAGGAAACCAAACAGCTTGAGACTGACATCACTAATCTGAAAAAATCCCTCGTTTTGATGTCTGAAATGATCTCCAAAAATTGCAAAGGACTTTATTGGACTTGATTTACTCTTTTACAATAGAACAGACTGTGTACAGCTCTTGACAGTGTACAACCCTTAAAGAAGAATGTTGTCCTTACATAGACAAGACAGGGATGGTTAAAGAGAACATGAAAAAGGCCAGAGAAGGCCGGGAGAAAAGACAGAGAGAAAAAGAGAAAGATGAGAGCTGGTACAAGGATTGGTTTTCAACCTCTCCATGGTTGTCAACTCCACTTCCTCCCATCTAGGGACCATTAATTGGATTAGTTTTGCTGATTTCTTTTGGTCCCAGGCCTTAAATAGGCTGACTAACTTTGTGATACAACAGATAGATAATTTGGTAGCAAAACCTATTCAGATACATTAGTATAAGTTAGCTATGGAGGACCACGAGACTCAAGATGAGGCTGTTACTCTATCCAGGGTGTTCCCAAAACCCATTTCCACCCAATCTAAAAGAGGGGCCTTCTGCCCCTAGACCAAGCAGAGAGGGGCCACCCAGAACCCCCTCTGACTGGCGATCTGAATTCTTGCTTAGGCTGCGAGGCTAAGCACTGCAAGAGAATATAAATAAAAGTTAAAAATATCTCTCTGGGTTCCCTGAGGGACAAATCTGACTGCATAGGGGTTGATGTCAAAAGCATCCCCTCTCCAGGAAAAAAAATCAGGATGGGTATGGCTTTCATACCTCACTGGACAACGACACGAGGACCGGAGCCATTACAAGGTCCCCTTCAATTATTGGAGGTCAGGCCTCTATCCCTGCCTTTGAAAGATTAGAATCGCCAAGGCCCTTCTATACTTAGAGAAGCGAGGAGATGTCAGGGGCAGCCCTGCTTATACACTGAAGGCCTAAAATCAGCCATAGGCTTAAAATCAGTAATAGGTCTGACATGCATACATGCTAACACAAAGTCTTGAGTCTCTGTGGAAAAAGAGGCTTACTGAAGGCTGTAAGCTATTGTAAACAGGCAGCTTCTGTGGAAATTTACCAGCCTGAGTAGTCATAGATCTTATAAATAGGCAGCCTCAGCGGACAGCACCAACTTAGATAAGGACAAATGAATCATAGGCAGAGTCATAGTGACCTGTCCCCTGAACCTACACCCAGTTGATACCCTGTTCTGAAAGGTATCTGTACTCCCCCTGAACACCCATGCTCTGGTGTCATTCCCTTCCCCACATCCTGCCTTTTTGTGTTTATAACCCCTGCGTGAATAAGTAAATTACGATGTGATTTAAATAATTAAATAAATTTTTAAAAAAAGACTATGTAATTTCCCCCTGGAATCATGCAAACCCTTATCCATCACTATTTAGTATCAATTTGAAATATATAGTGCTTTCCTTATAATTAATGGGATTTAACAATAGTTCCTATTTTATATTTGATTTCTTACTGGGATTTTATATTACTTTACATTAACTTAATATTTTGATATCATGCCAATTCCATGGAAATCCCTTCTTGAGTGTGGAGAATTAGATAATGCATCATATAAAGGAAATATGTAGTTACTCATTTTCTGTCCTTTTAAAATACACATTCATTGTTACCAATTCATAATGATAAGAAAAGAAGTAATTTCAAAGAAAGTGGCTACGTGCTATAGCCACTGATTACTTAATGCTTAACTTACCCTTTTCAGTAAGACACTTCCATTTCTTTTGTTACAGATTTTAAAATCTAGTCTGTTACTTTTCTATAAAACCTTTAATATTCTTAGAAATTCTAACAATTGCTAAATAAAATAACCTTAATGTTTTTGGCAGGCACCTCTTATCTCTCAAATATGCCTAAAGAAAGCAAGGCAAAATATTAGTGTATATTCCATATATTTAACTCATTCAAAGAGAAAGTTCTGTTTAATTCTTTCAGATACTCATTTGTTTTCCAAATGATAAACATAAAAACCTGACACATTGAGACAGATATAAACAAGAATCTGAGGCATCTGAGACAAAAGTAAACAGTAGTTCAAAATCTTTACCTGTAAATTCATTTATATATGTATATAATATATATTATACGCATACATATATACATAATATATACATATGTGTATATATAATGCATATATGTGTATATATACATATATGTATATATAATGCATATATATGAGTATATACATGTATGTATATATAATGCATATATATAATGCATATATATATATATAAAATAAAAGCAAAGGAATTAACTTCTCTCAGATACATTATTTATCCAGAACTCACAGAAGTGGTCCCAACTGGGTCCAGGCAATGTTACAATAAAAATAAAAGATAAATAAATAAAAAAAAGTTAGAAGAAAAAGTTAGAAGAAACTTTAAGTAAACAAGGCAGAGGTATTATAACAAGCATAAATTTATAATTGATAATTTTTTAAAACAGAATATCTGTTGAGTAGGGATTTAAAAAAAAAAACATATGAAGAGACTGTTATACATTCTGAAACACAGACAGGAAATACTTGTGAAGCAGAGAGGGGCTACCTAGAACCCTCTCTGTCTGGAGATCTGAATTTTTGCTTAGGCTGTGAGGCTAAGCACTGCAAGGGAATATAAATAAAAGTTTAAAATATCTATCTGGGTTCCCTGAGGGACAAGCTTGACTGCATAGGGGTTGATGTTAAAAATATCCCCTCTCCAGGAAAAAGACATCAGGGTGGGTATGGCCCTCATGCCTCACTGGACAACGACAGGAGGACCTGAGCCATTACAAGGTCCCCTTCAATTATTGGAGGTCAGGCCTCTATCCTCGCCTTCGCAAGAATAGAATCGCCAAGGCCCTTCTATACTTAGAGAAGGAAGCAGCCCTGCATATACACTAAAGGCCTAAAATCAGCCATAGGCCTAAAGTCAGCAATAGTCCTGACATACATGCATACAAGTCTTGGGTCTCTGTAGAAAAACACTGAAACAGCAGGCTATAAGCTATGTAAACAGGTGGCTTCTGTGGAAATTTACCAGCCCAAGTAGTCATAGGTCTTATAAATAGGCAGCCTCGGTGGACAGTACCAACTTAGATAAGGACAGATAGGCAGAGTCATAGTGACCTGTCCCCTGAACCTACACCCAGCTGATACCCTGTTCTGAAAGGTATCTGTACTCCCCCTGAACACCTATGCTCCGGTGCCATTCTCTTCCCCACATCCTGCCTTTTTGTGTTTATAACCCCTGTGTAAATAAGCAAATTATGATGTGATTTAAATAACTAAATAAAAAAAAAGAATGAGAATAAAAAATAAACAAAACAAAAAAAAAACAAAAACAAAAAAAATAAGAAATACTTGTGAACTAAAAATTATGTGCATTCATTTATACAGAGAAATTGTTTATTCATCTAACCATAAGAACATGTTAGATACCCCAAATGCCTGTTCCCATCTCTGTTCTATCATACTGAACAATACACATATTGATTTTACTAGCCTTTCTCTCCAAAACATGTGTAAGCCTGGCTAATTCCAGATGAGAAGAAACTTATTTATATAATGCATCTGAAAGTGTAGAGTATGTTGATGAATTTGCACAGGTTGAGAACAGAAGATCAAAGTGTGATCAAAGTTGTCAGGAACGTGGATCAGAAGAATTTACATAGAAAGACAAGTAGTGAGATAAAGCTGGAACATAAATTGTTTCCTTATGCATAATATCATACTAAATGGCACCAAGCTTCCAATACATGGTATTTGAGGAGACATTGAGAATGCCTCCAATACACAGAGGATGTGGATCTAAAAAGCAAAATATACTTCAGATTTATTTTCATTGGTTTTAAGTTTTGTACTCATGTTTGAGTGCCTGGACATTTGAAGAGGACATTGCATTTCTGGATTTGGAGTTAAAGTCAGAGGTTAGCTAATGCATGGAGGTGCTTGCACCTTAATTTTGTGAGAAGAGAACAAATTTGTAACTCCTGATCCAACTCTTCAGCACTGAAGAGGTTACTCTCCATGTTGATTCTTTAATATTTACAGAAGTGAATCTATCAGCAACATGTAGAGAGAGACAATACAAAGCACAACATTGTAACAGTCAAATATAAACCATACAAACAGAAACACATTCTCTCTGTGAAGTGAAAATGGTTTAAGATGATACGTAATGAGTTCATACTTCCTGCCTGTTTTGCATTGATTCATAAGGAGACTCATGTGGCAGGTTTGAATCACATTTCATTGGTTTCCATTTTGAAAATGTATGCAGAGCTATATCCAAAGTAGAAATTCCTTTGAGCTATGAGTCAGCCACTTGCACATTGAAATATGTTAAAGGTATATGTCTGAATTCAAACTGTAGGTATGATTAGGGAAAGAACATACAATGTCACATACTCACAAGGGGAACAGTAAATGCAGGGCATAACTTACCTTCTATTTTAAAATAACAGATTACAGTATAGAATGCAGCAGAGCAAAGAAACATAAAAACATAGACTCCCATCAAACAGGTACAGTATTTACTTCATGGTAAAACACCCCAAATCCAGAAAGCACAAGACAAATGGATTTAGTGGGTTTTTTTTTAATTTAATTACCTTTACCTAAAACCTAATGTTTACTTAATTTTCACTAATGATTATAATTTAACTATGTCACATGATCATGTAAATATATAGCTTTCTGTATAACGAAAATAATTTAGATGTATAATTTTACTAGCGTGTGAATAAAATGGCATGCAGTCACACACACACACACACACACACACACACACACACACACACACACACACATAGTGAACACATTCATTTGCAGCACAGGAATATGCATCCTTTCATGCAAAAAGTCTCAGCACTTACTTGTCATGACTGTTACTATGCAGACAATTCCTTCAGAATAATTCAATAACCATGTTAGAAGTGACCAGAAGTTTTCAGTTTAGCTCTTGGCTAGAGGCTTTGGGAAAATATTCATTTTCAAGGGCAGGCAGAAGGTGGATGCCCGAGAGTCATGGCTGATGAATAGAAAAGGACAAAGAGTGGGGAAAAACAAAGATGACATTGCAGTCACATTCACCAGAGACCAGCTGGGATTATAAATGAGGGTTACTAAGAGTTGACACAGAGAAGAGATTGTATAAAAGGATACAAATGTGCTGATCAGAAGAAGGATGGTTTTAGTTGCTCTGGATGTAGGGGAGGATCTGGAAGAAACATTTATCCTGGGCATTTGTTTCATCCTTTGCTTGTGCTTATATAGGGTTAGAACCATGAAGCCACTGGCATATAGCATGATTCCTAGGAAAATTATGTCAGGACCTGACAATAATGCTGCATACAAGATGTCACTGGTTGGATTATGACGCACAGCATAGCAGTATATATAAGATTTTAGGTTTGTTGTACTTTCATTGCTACATTTTGCCCTCATATGCACAAGATTAATACTGCTTATAATGAAATGAATCACCCAGTTGAGATACACAGAATAACAAATGCACTTGTGAATTTTTCCTTTAAGCTCTGAATATCTGGAGAACCTGGGACTGATGATTAAGGCCTGGAAGACACTGAGGAAGGAAGTGCTGCCAATACAAACACCTCTAACTATTCTGTGCAAGGAGAAAATCAATTTGCATCCAATATCATTGAGGAAGTCTTTCAAGCCAAAAGTTGCCATTGTCTGGGGTATGCCTTTGGACAGTACTGTTAAGATGTTGGCTACAATTAAGTGCATCAGAACCCAGTCTGTAGGCCTCAACCTGTCTCTTGTTAAGTAAAGAAACACATAGTGGTAGAGGAGAGAGAAATTAGCCAAAACTCCAATCATAGTCAGAGACAAGATGATCACTCCTACAGATAGTTCACTGGCATTCATTCAGTCAGTTTTTCCTCTCACTGACGATACTAAGTCAAAAGACAAGTCTGTGGCCACTTGCAATGTATCACAAGGTACACAATATTCTCTATCCTAAATGAGTTCATAAGACATATTCAACCTGTAGGGCATCTTCCACTTTGGCATCAATTGTATAGATGAAAGCTACTGAATGTGGCACAAAGCACACAAATATTTGTATGTTCACACTCTCTTGAATGTACAAGAAGACACAAATTTCCCCTTAACACTTCAGGCACAAAATATCTGCACATGCTCACCTAATGTCTGAAACACATCAATGACTCCACTGAAACAATTGGACAATAATCAAATGGCATACATTTAACTTTGGGAAATAAGCACAAACCCATGCAAAATGTGGTTAGATGGCAACCAAATCAGTTTTCATTTAAGATCCTAGATAATCTCTTTATTGATACCCAAATAATGTGGTTTTCTAACTAATGAAATAAAAATTGACTTTTGTAAATTGAGGGTATAATTCCAACATGCAATGTGATAAGTGACAACTTCAAACTAACACTGGTGGAAATGTGATTCCTATAATAATAGATACTACTGTTTAGAATATTTTATGTTCAGAGAAAAATGATAACCCAAAGAACCCAATTTTGTGATCAATGTTCCCATTTTTAGTTTCCTTGAGAATGTTTTCCAACATGTGAACGAATGATTTAATCTTAATGGTTGAGGGCAGGAAGAAATTATATTTATAAATGCCTTCATTTAAATACCCCTTGTTATGCCCACAGGAAAAAATTCTGGAGATCTTAATCAATTTGTACATTTTGAAGCTTATGAGAATTTTGTTTCCCTTAATTACATCCTCAATCTGAGGAAGGATAAGTTTTGGTCAAATGAGATCTTTATTTACAAGAAGTTCCAGTCAAGACTGCATTGCATTATGAAACAAATTTTACTCCTTATTACGAGCATAATGTTATAAGAGTTGTAAGCCTAGAAGCTCTGAATATATGTTATGTTTATTAGATGAAAGCACAAGTTATTATTACTGTCAATTTGTTGCTTTGAGAACTTTTAAATCTGATTTTATCTATGAAAGTTATTTCCAAATATTTCATAGAAAACTTTGTACAAATCAAAGTGTACCATATTAAATCCGTGACACAAGCAACATACTAACGAATCATCCATTAAGAGCTTATGATCAAGTTCATCACTGCTTACGGTCCCAACTGTGTAGAAGAGCTCAAAGAAGACTAAACCTCATACATATAAATTTCCCACAAAGCCAAACAGTGTCACCAAGTATAAAAAGCTTCCTTTATCAGGGGCTATCGTGAAATTTCCTCATAAAGGAAATTCTGCTTCCTTTTAGAGAAACAATATGTGACCTCAGAAGCACCAGAATTCTCTTCCAATAGGACAAAGCTCAGAAATCACTAACAATAAAGAAAGGGATAAATTAGAATTAGAATGCAGTGCTTCTATGAACCCAGTTCTCATTTTTCCTTGATCCATTCTTTAGGAATTTCTGTATTATTCTGTGGCCTTGGCATAATCCACATTGAGTTCAATGTCCTAATGTCTCCTATGATCACTTAGAATACTCACACATTTTACCTTTTTTCCTCTGCTCCCAAATTGCAGTCTGTTACACTCTCTTCACTCTTTCTCTTCCTACATTGCTGCTCTCAGCATGATGGCCTCAAAAAGGTTATATGAAAGGTAGTACCCTGTGCCTCAGATATGTATTTATGATGCTGTGACCACCCCTCCCCTCAGACCTGCAATTATTATTTTACTTGCAGTACCAATGGCCATTGCATGTAGGGTTGAGCAGGTTACGATGTACTCTGAAGTTTTCTCCCCTGGTGACTATTAGTGAAGTAGAGTTACAAGTTCCAACTGTCAGTTCTTAAGAGAATATTGTAGATTTCAGAGACGTGATTATTTGCTCTGTTCTCTAGAGGTCATTAGATCTCATCTTTAGAGTTAAGGAAATAATGTAGCCTCCTTGAGGTCTACAGTTGAGACACACATGTGCATTGTATTTCTTGATTATTTGAGAAGTTCTGTACACAAATCTCATTATGCCTTCCTCATCTCAGGCGATGTCATCATCATGTATAGAATGGAAATTCAATGACAAATATATTCTTTGATATTTTGAAAGTGAACCATAAAATGAACCAGATGCTATAAATTCACAGTAATATTTACTGAATAAATTCAAGTTGTCCAAAGTAATTTATTATTATTCATTTTTACAATTGTAGACAATGATCAATTGTTATTTTATGAGAAAATATCAACTTTGGTATTACTAAGTGAAGTGAAATAGAATTTTAAAGAGGACTAATATGTATGTCTGGACAATTCTGCTGTAAGCAGACTGATTTATTAAATGAATTTTAATTAATGTATTAAACATTTCCAGAAATTACTTTTTCTTTCTGAGTTATTCGTATGTGATGATTGAGGCCCCTGAACACCAGAGGGTATTGACATTACTAATGCTCAATGATGATAACTAATTAGTAAGAGCACATTCTAATGGCACCATTCACTAATGATATAGTGCAAAGAAAAATAAACATAAACTGTCCATAACATACTCTCACTATACCCTGTATGGTAAAGTGCTGACTTTCCAGACAAGTGGTGCTGTCTGGTTCAAGAGTGGCATAGTTGTTATGGGAGTAACCAATCACTTAAAAATGGATATGAAGCCTGTTTGTCATTTGGGATTTCATATCTGATACAGTGAAGTTAGTCAAAAGTCAGAGACTGAGGATATCATAGGTCCTATGATGAACCATGATTCATGCATTTAAACCTTCTTTTAAACATATTTGTAACCATATTTTCATTCTCTCCACCTTTTCTTAAATTTATTTTTTTTGAGTTTTCCAAGGCAGAGATAAGTAAGGACTTTTCTTTCTTTTTTAATATATATGTATCTAAGGGGAATTACAATGCTTTCACATATTCCCAGGGGGAGTCACACAAGACACATAGTGAAATCCTGTTCATAAAAGCCAACCTGATCCACTTGGACTTGATCTTTGTGCAAGGTGACAAATATGAATGTATTTTCATTTTTCTACATACTAATTGCCAATTAGACCAGCACCATTTAGTTAAGATGCTCTTTTTCCCATTGTATATTTTTGGCTTCTTTTTCAAAGATCAAGTATCTGAAAGTGTTTGGGTCTTCAATTTTAATCAATTGATCAATGTGTTTGTCTCTATACCAAAACCATGCAGGTTTTATGACTATTGCTTTGTGATAAAACTGCATTGTTTTAGCTATCCTGTGTTTTTTATGTTTTTCCATATAAAATTGAGAATTGGTCTTCCATGCCTTTGAAGAATTGTATTGGATTTTGATGGAGAATGCATTGAATCTATAGATTGTTTTTGGTAGGATGGTCATTTTTACTATGTTAATTCTACCAATCCATGAACATGGAAGATCCCTCCATTTTCTGAGGTCTTCTTCGATTTCTTTCTTGAGATACTTAATGTTTTTGTCATACAGATCTTTCACTTGTCTGGTTAGAGGTAGCCCAAGATATTTTATATTATTTGTGACTATTGTGAAGGGTGTGGTTTCTCTAATTTCTTTCTTGGCCCTTTTTTCATTTGTATAAAGGAAGGCTACTGATTTATTTGAGTTAATTTTATGTGAACCCACTTTGCTGAAGTAGTTTATGAGCTGTAGACTTTCTCTGGTAGAATTTTTGGGGTTGCTTATGTATACTATCATATCATCTGCATATAGTGATACCGTGGCTTTTTCTTTGCCCATTTTTATCCCCCTGAGCTACTTTTCTTGTCTTATTGCTCTAGCTAGACCTTTGAGTAGTGTATTGAATAGATGTGGAGAGAGTGGGCATTTCTTGTCCCTGATTTTAGTGGGATTGCTTCAAGTATCTCTACATTTAATTTGATATTGGCTGTTGGTTTGCTGTATATTGCTTTCATTATGTTTATGTTTATGGACCTTGAGTTTCTGATCAAGACTTTTTACATTAACAGGTGTTATATTTTGTCAAATGATTTTTCAGCATCTAATGAGTTAATTATGTGATTTTTTTTCCCTTTGAGTTTGTTTATATAGTGAATTACATTAATGGGTTTTCATATATTGAACCAACTTTACATCTCTGGGATGAAACCTCCTTGATCATGGTAAATGATGGTTTTGATGTGTTCTTGGATTCAGTTTGTGAGAATTTTATTGAGTATTTTTGCATCCATATTCATAAGCGAAGTTGGTCTGAAGTTCTCTTTTGTTGTTGTTGAGTTCTTGTGTGATTTAGGTATCAGAGTAATTGTAGCTTCATAGAATGAATTAGGTTGTGTTCCTTCTTTTTCTATTTTATGGAATAGTTTGAGGAGTGTTGGTATTAGCTCTTCTTCTAAGATCTGGTAGAATTCTGCACTAAAGCCATCTGGACCTGGGCTTTTTAAGTTTGGAGGGTTTTAAGTACTTCTATTTCCTTAGGGGATATGAGCCTGTTTAGTTTACCTACTCTTGATTTAACTTTCGTAGATGGTATCTGTCTAGAAAATTACCCATTTCATCTAGATTTTCCAGTTTTGTTGAGTATAGGCTTTCATAGTAGTGTCTGATGATTTTTTGAATCTCCTCAGTTTCTGTTGTTATGTCTCCCTTTCTGTGCCCTTTAGTTATTGTGTTGATTTTCTGAAAGAAACAGCTTTTGGTTTTGTTAATTCTTTGTATTGTTCTCTTTGTTTCTATTTGGTTGATTTGGGCCCTGAGTTTGACTATTTCTTGTGGTCTACTCTTTTTGAGTATGTTTGTTCTAGAGCTTTCAGGTGTGCTTTTAAGTTGTGTGTATAGGATCTCTCCAATTTATTTACCAGGGCACTTAATGCTATGAATTTTCCTCTTAGCACTGTTTTCATTATGTCCCATAAGTTTGGGTATTCTGCTTCATCATTTTCATTCAATTCCAGGAAGTCTTTAATTTCTTCCCTGACCAATTTATCATTGATCCAAGTGGATACAAAAACCAGATCCACTGAATCTAATAGTGGAGAAAGTGTGATAGAGTCTCAAACTCATTGTCTTGGGGGTGGGGCAGATTTCCTAAGCAGAACTCCAATGGCGCAGGCTCTACGAGCAAGAATTGATAAGTGAGACCTCATGAAACTGAAAAGCTTCTGCAAGGCTAAGGATATAGTCAATAGGACAAATCGGCAACCTACAGATTGGGAAAAAATCTTCACTAACCTCACATCTGACAGAGGTCTAATATCCAAAAATATATAAAGAACTCAAGAAGCTAATCAAAATGGGGTGTAGAACTAAACAGAGAATTCACAACAGAGGAATCTTGAATAGCTGAGAAGCACTTAAAGAAATGTTCATCATCCTTAGTCATCAGGGAAATGCAAATTAAAATGACCCTGAGATTCTACCTTATACCAACAATCGGAATAGCTAACATTAAAAACAAGTGACAGCACATGTTGGCGAGGATGTGGAGAAAGAAGAACATATCCGTCATTGTTGGTGGGATTGCAAAATGGTACAACCACTTGGAAAATCAATCTGGAGGTCCCTCAGAAAATTGGAAATAGATATACATGAAGACCTAACTATATCATTCTTGAGCTTATATCCAGAAGATGCCCCACCATGCCACAGGAGCACATGTTCCATCATGTTCATAGCAGTCTTACTTGTAATAGCTAGAAGCTGGAAACAACTCAGATTTCCCACACAGAACAATGGATACAGAAAATGATTCATTACCACTATTAAGGAGGATATCATGAGTTTTGCAGGCAAATGGATGGAACTAGAAAATATCATCCTCAGTGAGGTAACTCAGAGTTAAAAGGACACACATGGTATATACTCACTAATAAGTGGATATTAGCCAAAAAATACAGAATTTCCAGGATACAACCCACAGTACTTAAGAAGGTTAACAAACTAAAGGGCCCAAGTGAGGATGCCTCAATCCCACTTTGGAGGGGAAGAAAACAATCATGAGCGGCAGATGGAGGGAGGGATCTGGGTGGGTGAGGGGACAGGGAGGAGAAAATGGGAACATGATCAGATATTGAGGGTGGGGAACATGAGTGAATCCCTGAGGGCCAGTGGAAAAACTGGAAACAGGCAACCTTGGGTGGTAGGTGTGGGAGGGGAACCCTCTAGAATGTACCAGAGACCTGAGAGTTGAGAGACTCTCAGGACCCAAAAGGAGGGACCTTAAATGAAAGGTCCAACAGTGAGGAGAGGGATCTTGTAGAGTCCACACATCAAGTGGAGGGATGAGGTTGCCATCCCACAGACAACAACTCTGACCCAGAATTTTTTCTATCTAAATGAACTGCAGGGACAAAAGTGAAGGGACTGAGGGAAAGGAGGTCCGGTGACTGGCCCAAATTGGGATCCATCTCAAGGGAAGGCTCCAACTCCTGACACTATTACTGATGTTATGGTGTGCTTACAGGAAGCAGCCTAGCATGGATGCCTTCCAAGAGGCGCAACAAGCAACTGAAAGAGTCAGAGGCCGATACTTATACCCAATCAAAGGACAGAAGCTTGGGAGCCCTGCAGTTGAATTAGGGAAAGGCTGAGAGTAACTGAGAAAGAGGGTGATCCCATAGGAACCTGGATCCCTGAGATCTTTCAGACACTGAGCCATCAACCAGGAAGCATACACTAGCTGATATGAAGCCCCCGACACATATACAACAGAGGACTACCTGGTCTGGCCTCAGTGAAGGAAGAAGACACTGAAAAGACTTGAGGCCCCAGGGAGTAATGGGATCTGGTGAGGTTGGGTTGGGGTGGGGACATCCTCTTGGAGACAGAGAGGAAGAAAGGGATGAGGAACTGTAAGAGGACAGACAGGGAGGGGGTTATCACCTGGCCTGTAAAAAAAGATTAAAGAATAAGAATGATGATGATGATGATGATGATGATGATGAGTGGGAAAAAGGATTCCATGAGTATTTCTTGTGTGAGTATAAACTAATGTAATGAACATGGCAGTTTTATTATGATTGCTTCAATCGCTGAAAGTATAACTGTCATATGACCCATCTATAAATCTTCTGGAACATTCTTCAGTCAACAGGGCAGAGACACTTGCTCATGCATGTTTAGCAAAGGATTATTCAAAATATTGAAAATACAGGAGCAGGCTCCTTACCTCTCAGTGGACAACTTTTCCTGGTGTCTATGTTGGGCCTGGTCCATGATCACTTATGCCAATTCAGCTGAGGCTTGGCTGTCTCTGCTAGTGCCACAGGTGCTGACTTGTGTTTGTTATCCTGACTCCAAAGTAGACTGCTGGTATATCGGTGAAGTATTTGTGAGTACATCAAGCTTCTGCTGCTGAATCTTGTGTACTGAACTTCTGATTTCCTGACAATGCAGAAAGGATTTGTCCCAAAGAACTACTTCTAAGCAGTCCACTTCCCCCATATCCCTTCTTTTCTATTACCTCCGGTGGGTGGTGGTCTACATGAGTGATTAAAGCATTTCAGAATAATCATTAATAATAGGTTTAGGGGGCTTATGGGGGGAAATTGGAAAGTGGATAACATCTGAAATGTAAATAAATAAAATATTCAAAGTAAATAAATAAAATAAAATAAAATAGGGTTTGAAAAAAAATAAAGCTACAAGAAGGCAAAATTAAAACAGTTTATACTTTGCGATCATGATCCCATTCAACATGCAGTTATACATGCCAAGACATGAAGTGTATTACAATCAAATCATAATGTCATCCACAAGTGTTTTATTACTCAATTGACACAGAAAGTATACTGGTTGTGATCTTTAGAATGTGGAAAACTCTAGGTATACAGAGAATACTGATCATTACCTCACAGTGAGATATCATTATAAGAGAAACTATACAGTTGACTCATGATATTAGGGATTCATGATTTTTGCATTATCACCATGTTGAGAATTCTGACTTTAATTTTTTTTGTCCAGATATTGAACCCTTTAAAATATACCATTATCTGGCAAGGTGGGAATGGATGTATTTTAGCTAGGAAATCTCAGCGTATAGCAGTAAGACACTGAAGAACTGTCTCATTGGAATAGTTAATGGCCTTTAGTGATAGCAGTTTTATATTGTATACAATATGGTGTATCCTCACATCCGTGAAATGCTTCTTCAACATGTCAAGTAGATAAGAAGACAATGGTCAATGGTTTATTGTCCATTTTTAATGTATGGAGGAAATGTCTTCCATTAAGTGATATTTGGTGTTGTCAATGTCACATTCTTTTCTTCTTTCTCATTTTAATATGTTTATCTCCATACCAATATATCCTGAATGCAGACTCCCCTTTCTCCATTCCTTTGAGTTTGCTACCCTCTACTTCCCTCCTACCTCAGTTACAGTGCTCCTCGGCTTCCCTACTGAAAAGAACAGGATTCAAATGTTATCAACTAACCAATCCATAACAAGTTGCAAAACAAAAGAAAACTTAACGAAAACTCCACAAATCCTTCTAACGAAGATGAATGAGCCAACCCAGTAGGAGAAAATGTGTCCCATGAGAAAACAAAAGTCAGAAGTACCCCTTCTTCCACTGTTAGGATTCTCACAAGCACCCCAAGCTTAACAACCACAGCATGTATCCAGAGGACC
Organism: Mastomys natalensis; assembly: GCA_021653895.1. NCBI lineage: Eukaryota > Metazoa > Chordata > Mammalia > Rodentia > Muridae > Mastomys > Mastomys natalensis. Next base: position 311,213 of record JAJTUV010001085.1, read on the forward strand.
TAGCACAAACACATGCAGAATCTGTGATTGCCACTTCAATCTCTGTGATCCCCTATGAATCCTGCTTTGTTGACTCTCTGGGCCATGTTCTCCTTGTGTCTTTGATGTCTCTGGCTACTACAATCCTACTCCCATCTTTTACAAGGTTCAAGAAGCTCTGCCCAAAGTTTGAGTGTAGGTTTCTGAATCTGATTCCATCAAGGGCTGGAAAAAGCCTCTCTGATGCTGATTACATTTGTCCACCATTTTGTTGGTTTGTATGTTTGTTGATGCCTAGCTTCTTGAGTATTTTATATGTTTTGGATATTAGCCTTGAATCAAATATGGAGTTTGTGAATCTTTACCATTCAGTAGGCTATTGTTTCATTCTATTGCTGCTCTCTGTACCTTGCACTAATAGAAGGCTTTTAGTTTCACAAGATGCCATTCAATAATTGTCAATTTAATTGCCTGAACTATTGGTGTTCTGTTCAGGGCGTTGTCTCCTGTGTTGATGTGTTTAACACTATTCTCGACTATCTCCACTACCAGGTTTGGTGTGGTTTGTTTAATGTTGAGGTCTTCGATCCATTTAAACTTGAGTTTTGAGCAGCATTACACATATGAATCTATTTGTATTCCTCCACATGCAGATATTTAGTTAGACCAACACCAGTTGTTGAAGATTTATTCTTCTTTCTATAGTGTGTGCCTAGCTAATTTAACAAATCCAGGTGTCCATAGGTATATGGATTATGGATTATTGCCTGGGACTTCCAACCAATTTCATTGATCACAGTAATTATATGTCAATGGTATGTGGTTTTTATTTCTATAGCTCTGTAGTGCAGCTTGAAATCAGGAGTGGTGTTAACTCCAGAAGTTCTTTATCGTTCAGGATTGTTTGAGCATCCCCAGGTTTTTGTTTCTTTATGTGAAGTTGAATATTGTCCTTTCAAGGTCTGTAAACAATTGTATTGTAGTTTTGGTGATGATTGCATTCAATCTGTAGGTTGCTCCTGGCAGACTTGACATTTTTCTATGTCATTTCAAACAAGCCATGACTGTGGGAGATATGTAGCTCCAATATATGCAACCTGCTTCCATTCTCTGAGATGTTTTTCAATTTCATTCTCCAAAGACTTGAAATTTTTGTCATACAATTTTTTTCACTTGCATGGATAGAGTTACTCCAAGTTATTTTATATCATTTTTGGTTTTTGTGAAGGGAGGTTTTTCCCCCTGATATTTTTCTTTGTCTTTTTCTTCTTTGTGTATGGAAGGACAACTTATTTTTTTGTTTGTTTCATATCCAGCCAATGACACATCGATGAAAGTGTTTTTCAGTTCTGAGAGTTCTCTGCCAGAGTTTATGACATTGTTTATACAGTATACTTTTATATCATCTGAAAATAATGGTATTTTGACTTCTTCCTTTTCAATTTGTATCCCCTTGATCTATTTCAGCTCTCTTATTGCTGAAGCTAAAACTTTAAGTACGATATTGAATAGATATGGATAGACAATCTTCCCTTGTTTCTGAATTTTGTGGGATTGCTTTGAGTTTCTCCTTTTTCATTTAATGTTAGTTAAAGTCTTCCTGTAAATTGCCTTACTTTTCTTGATTTTTATAGGTTAAATCATCACTATATCTCTCATATGAAGCCTACTTGGTCATGATATATGAATTTTTTTGATAAATTCTTGAATTCAGTTTGCCAGCATTGTGTTGAGTCTTTTTGCATGTATGATCATAAGGGAAGCAGGAATATAATTATGTTTTTTTGAATCTTTGTATTGTTTTTGTATCAGGGTCACTTTGGCTTCATAAGATGTATTTGATGAAGCAGAAGGAGGGAGGGACTTGGGTGGTAGAGGGTATGGCAGGGGAAAGGATGCAAAATCTGGTATGCCTAGAGACAAGAGAGAAGCCCAGAAGTCCAGGAGAATGAATGGAAAAATGCAGCCGCTGAGGGTGGGGGTGTCAGGGGAACCCCTCGAAAATCCCAGAGACCTGGACTTGAGAGACTTCCAGGACTCAATGTGGATGACTTTAATAAAAATGCCCAACAGTGAGGAGATGGACCATGAAACAAACCACATTCAGTAGAGAGACAGTGCTGCACAGTGGAGGCATGGGGTCACCAACCCATGGACCAGAGACTGAAGGAAAGGCTACCCAATGATGGGCCTAACTTAGGTGCCCATAGGTGGGCACCAAATCCTGACACTATTACTGATGCTATGCAGTCCTTGCACAGAGGAGCCTAGCATGGCTGTCCTCTGAGAGGCTCTACTAGCAGCTGACTGAGACAGATGCAGATACTTACAGCTAACCATTGGACTGAGTTCAGGTACCTCTAATAGAAAAGTTAGGGAAAGAATTGAAGGAATTGAAGGGGAAGGCAATCTCATAAGAAGACCAGTTTTGTCAACTAACTTGGAGCCCTGAGTGATCCCAGAGACTAAGTCACCAACGAAAGACCATACATGGGATGGTCCTTGGTCCCAGACACATAGGTAGCAGAGGATTGCCTTGTCTGGCCTCAGTGAGAGAGGATGAGCCTAATCCTGTACAGACATGATGCCCCAGGGAACGGGGATGCCTGAGGATGGGGTGGGGTTGGGAAAGTGGGAATGTGGGGAGTGGAGATGGGATGGTGGGGGAGCGCCCTCTCAGAGGCAAAGGGGAGGGGAGATGGGATAAAGAACTCCAGGAATGGGGATCTGGAGGGCAGGTAACATTTGGAATGTAAATAAATAAAATAATCAATTTTTATAAAAAAACGATAATTTGGCAATTTCTTTCTCATTTTTTTTTAAAAAGAACAATTTGAATAGTATTGATGTTACCTCTTCTTCAGAAGTCTGGTAGAATTATGTGCTAAAATCATCTGTCCTGGGCTGTATGTGTGTCTGTGTGCCTGTGTGTGCATGTATGTGTGTGTTTGTGTGTGTGTGCCTGTGTGTGTGTGCATTTTTGAGAGAATTTGAATTACTTCTGTTTCATTAGTTATATGTCTATTTAAATTGTTTATCCAATCTTAATTTAATGTTAGTACCTGGTATTTATTAAAAAAAATTGACCATTTCTTTTAGTTTTTCCAATTTTGTACAGTACTGATTTTTAAATATGACCCAATGATTCTTTGGATTTCTTCAGAATATCTTGTTGTTCCCCTTTTTCTGATTTTCTTAATTTAATAATCTATGTATTTTAGTATTTGAAGTAAGGGTTTCTCTATTTTGTTGATTTTCACAAAGAACCAATGCTTTCTTTTATTAATTCTTGTATTGTTCTTTTTGTTTCTATTTTATTTATATAACCCCCCCTCAGTTTTACTATTTCCTACAGTTTAGTCTTCTTTTCTATGCTTGCTTCTTTGTGTTCTATACCTTTCAGATGTGCTGTTAATATGCTTATATTACCATATATCACTCTAGTGATTTATGCAGGCATTTAGTGGTAGGTACTTCCCTTTTACCAGAACTTTCTTTTATTCACATGTTTGCATGTGTGTTGTATTTAATTTCATTGAATTACAGGAAGTCTTAGCATCTTTATATTTCTTTTGGTCTTGACCTAATAATCATAATGAAGAGTTTATTTAGTTTCCATGATATTTTAGGCTTTTTATTGTTTCTAATTTTTTAAAAATGAACTTTAGTATGTGGTAATCTGATTGGAAACAGGGGTGATTTGAGTTTCCTTGTATTTGTTGGTACTTGCTTTGTGACCAAGTATATAGTCAATTTTGGAAAAAGTTCCAAGAGGTGCTGAAGAGATGATATATACTTTTTGTTGGGAGCAAAGCTATATAGATTTCTGTTATGTCTGTTTTAAATACCTTTAAACTTCATTATTTCTTTCTTTAGGTTACATATAGATGAGCTGCCCATTAGTGAGGGTTTGGTGCTGAAGTCTGTTAATTTTAATTTTTGAAGCTCCATGTGTGATTAAGCTTGTGATGCTTCATTTACAAATGTGGATTCTCTTGCTTTCAGGGAATATATATGAAGAATATTAGCATAAAAGCTCAGAATACCCACCATATGGAGCTTAAGAAGAAAGAAGACCAATAGTGTAGATGCTTCAATTCCACATAGAACAGGGAATAAAATAATCACAGGAAGTACAGGGAGGGATGGACCTGGAAGGGAGAGAGGAGGAGGAGGAAAAAAAAAAGGGGTGTCAGGAACAGGTATTGGAAGGGACATGAGAGAAGTACAGAGGGTCAGGAAATTGAATAGAATCATGTAGCAGTGGGGAATTGGAACTGGAAGCAGCCATTAAAAAGTCCAAGACTCCAGGGAAGCAAGAGACTCCCAGGATCCAGTGGTAAAGACTTTAGCCAAAATACTCAATAAAGGGGAGCTACAATCTGTAGAGACCAACTCTAGTAAAGAGGCATGGCCTCTAGTTGAGAAATGGAGCCACCCATGCATCTCAAAATTTTTAACCCAGAGATGTTCTTACCCAAAGGAAAGACAGGGACAAAAAAAAAAAAAATGGAACAGAGACTGAAGGAAAGGCCATCCAGAAACTGCCTCACCTAGGGACCAATCTCCTCTGCAGACACCAATCCTCCACACTATTTCTGATACCATGAAGCACTTGCTGACAGAAGCCTGGTACAGCTGTCCCCTTGAGAGTGTCTGCCAGTACCTGACTAATACACATGGACATACAGGCAACCATTGGACTGAGCCTGGGGACCCCAATGGAAGATCTAGGGGAAGAACTGAAGGAGCTCAAGGGAATTCCAACCCCATAAGAAGAACAATATCAACTACTTGGACCACTCAGAGCTCCAAGGGAATAAACCACCATGAGTATACATGGAGGGAGCCAGGACTCCAGATACATATGCAGTAGAGGATGGCCTTATCTGACATTAATAGGAATGGAAGGAGGCTTGATGCCCCCAGTGTAGTGGGATGCTAGAGGGGTAAGGCAGGAGTGAGTAAATGGGTGGAGGAACACCCTCTTGGAGGCAAAGGGGAGGTGGAGAGGGGGATGGGATGGGTGGCTTGGTGGAGTGGTAACTGAGAAGGGGGATATTATTTGAAATGTAAATGAATAAAATGATTAATGAAAAAAGAAAAGTTTTGACTGAGAAGAATACTAGGCCCTGGCTTGCGGATGATAATTCATGTGATGGAGGAACCACTAAGAAAGGGAGAGCAGCAGTATTATAACACCTCTCTGAGATTTCCTTAAAACAATCAATGAAGTGAAAGCTTCACATTGGATAGATAATTAGGCAGTACTTGTAGAAATATATTTTGATTTGGAGGAGACCTGGCCAAATGTATAAATTCTAATTCATCATCAGCAAGCAATGATTTAGCTAAATAGTCAGAGATTTGAAAGGAAAACCACTGGGAAACTGATGAGAAAGAAAATGTGGAAGAAATATTTGGATCTACTTCTCTGAATTGGCAAAGTGAGTTGTTTGTCATGTAAATGGTCATTGAAAGGTGACATGAGTAGGACAGGAAATAAATAATCAAGAAAATAAAATATCCATTCCTGTGGACAGCCAGCATCTTTGTCTAGCCATCCTCTTTCTTCAGCCGTCTCAGTAATTTCCTAAGATGTCCATGAGCATGTAAGACAGAATAGAGAATTTCAGCCATTAAAGATGTGATAGAAGAAATGGGTATATTGATCAAAGAAGACATTAAATATCAAAAACAAAAGAGAAACAAACAAAAGTCTAATGCACATCATTCATGAAATCTGGGATGGAGAAAAGAACACATATGAGAAAAGGCACAAAGAAAGATAAAAATATCCAACTCAAAATCCCAGAAAATATTTTCAACAAAATCATAGGAGGATATTTTCCTAATGTAAAAAAGGAGATACCTATCAAAGTACAGAAGTAAACTCTATACTTAATAATTATTGGGTCAGGGAATAAATAAAAAAAAATTGAAAACGTTCTACAGTTCAATGAAAATGAGGACACTACATATGCAAACATAAGGTACACTACTAAAGCAGAGCTAAGAGGAAAGTTCATAGCACTAAATGCCCTCATAAGGAAATTGTAGAGCTCTCAAACTAATAGCTTAAAAATACTTCTGAAGGTTCTAGAAAAAAAGAAGCAAACACACAGAGAAGCAGAAGATAGAAAGAAATACTCAAACTCAGGGCTGAAATCAGTCAATAAGAAACAAAGAAATAACAAAAGCAAGATCTGGTTCTTTGACAAAATAAAGACAGAAAATCCTTATCCAAACTTACTAAAAGGCAGAGAGATTAACAAAATCAGAAATGAAAAGGGGACATAACAATGGACAATGAGGAAATTCTAAGAATCACTAGGTCTTACGTCAAAAGCCTGTATTCCAAAAAATTAGAAACTCTAAATGAAATGGATGATTTTCTAGACAGACATCAATTACCAAAGCTAAATCAAGATCACGTAAACCATCAAACTTGCCCTATAATCCCTAAGGAAACAGAAGCAGTCATTAAAAATCGTCCAACCAAAAGAAGTCCTGGGCAAAATGGCTTTAGTGCAGAATTCTACCAGTCTTTAAAGAAGAGTTAGTGCCAACAATTCTCCAAGTATTCCACAAAATAGAATCAGGAAGAACTCTACCAAAATCATTCTATGAAGCCACATATCCTGATACCTAAAACACACAAAGACTCAACAAAGAAAAAGAACTTAAGACCAATTTTTCTTATGAACATTGACACAAAACTACTCAATATAATATTCATAAACCAAATCAAAGAACACACCAAAGACATAATCCACCATGATCAAGTAAGATTTAATCCAGGGATACAGGAATGGTTCAATATATGAAAGGCCATCAATGTAATCTATCATATAAAAAAATGAAAGAAAAAAGAAACATATGATCATCTCACCAGATGTCAATAAAGCATGAGAAAAAAATCCAACAGCTTTTCATGATAAAAGTCATGGAGAGAGGAGGCATTCAAGAGGCATACAATAAAGGCAATACACAGAAATCTAATAGCCAACATCAAATTAAGTGGAGAGAAACTTAAAGTATTTCCACTAAAATCAGGAACAAGACAAGGCTGTCCACTCTCCCAATATCTCTTCAATATAGTATTTGATGCTCTGACTAGAGCAATAAGACAACTAAAGGAGATCAAATTGATACAAATTGGAAAAGAAGAAGTCAAAGTACTATTTGCAGATAATATGATAGTACACACAAGTGACCCCCCAAAATTATCAGAGAATCCTACAGCTGATAAACACATTCAGCAAAGTGGCTAGATGCAAACTTAACTCAAAGAAATCAGTAGCCCTCCTTTATATAAATAATGAATGGGACAAGAATGAAATTAGGGATACAACACACTTTACAATAGCCACAGATAATATAAAATACCATGGGGTAACTCTGCCAAGCAAGTGAAAGATCTGTAAGACAAAACTTCAAGTTCTTAAAGAAAGAAATTGAAGAAGATATCCGAAGATGGAAAGATCTCCCATGGTCATGGATGGGTAAGATTAACATAGTTAAAATTGTCATCTTATCAAAAACAAGCTACAGATTCAATGCAATCCCCATCAAAATTCCAATACCATTTTTCATGGACCTTGAAAGAAAAATTCTCAACTTCACGTGGAAAAATAATAAACCCAGAATAGCCAAAACAATCCTGAACAATAAAAGAATTTCAGAGGAATCACCATCCCTCACTCCTAGCTGTACAACAGAGCAATACTGATAAAATCTGTATGATATTGCTACAGAAGCAGACACAGCGATCAATGGAACCGAATCATAGACACATAAACAAACCCAACCACTTGATTTAGTTGATAAAGAAGCCAAAACCATACAAAGGAAAAAAGAAATCATCTTCAACAAATGGTACTGGCCTAATTGGATGACTGCATATAAAAGAATGAAAATAAACAGGCCAATGGAAAATTAAGGTGACCCAAGAAAAGGCACAAGAATCAGAGACCCACTCATTTATATATTCAGGAGTCCCATAAAAATACTAAACTGAAAGCTATAGTATAAATACAAAGCAACTGATGAAGTCCTGCATAGGTCCACTGATTATTGTTCCAGTCTCTGTGAATTAACATGAGCTTTTCTCAGTTGTTTTTGAGGGCTTGGTTCCCTTGGTGTACACTGTCCCCTCGATCATGATCACCCCTACTCCCTTGGTCTCCACTTCCATGTGGTTCCCTGAACTCTGAGGGGACAGATTTGGTAGAAACGTGGTGATTAGAGCTGGATCTCTCTCTCTCTCTCTCTCTCCTCTCTCTCTCCTCTCTCTCTCTCTCTCTCTCTCTCTCTCTCCTCTCTCTCCCTCCTTCCCTTCCCTCCTTTCCCTCCTTCTCTGTCTCTCTCTCTCTCATTCCTCCAAAGCATGCTTTGAATTCACTATGTACCTGTCGCTAAATATGAACTCTTGATTCTCCTGATTTCACTATTTTTCTCAAAGCACAAGTAGGTACGGGCACACTGTATTTATGTAGTGCAGGGGATCAATGTTCAATCACATCACACGTTAGGTAAGCATTTTATATCCATATGCCTTTTATTATAGTATTTTCCTTCACATATATCACTTTATTCTATCATATTATCTCAGCGATTTTCCCATTAACAGTCATTCTCTTCATGTCACTCAATAGTATAAAAGAAAAACAAGACCCATCTATACCATCCTGTGCCAAAAGAGGCTCTCCTCCACAACAGAGATAACTGCTCATTGGGTCCTTGCAATTCTGCTCACAATAGTTATAAAATAGAAGTAAGTTTAAGTGAGGGTGAGGCCAGGGAGATAAGGACATAAGAGGCTGAAAGTTAGTTATAATGATGGAATGATGAGAAAGCTATATTCAAGACTATATTTTTGTTAAGTTATATAATTATAATGTAAGTTCCAGAAGCAAAATACCAGTGAGATACATTTTAGCAGTGTTGGTTACAGAGGCTGCAAATAACCCTCTAAATACAGTTGATATCCGTAGGTCTTTGCTGTTCACCACATTTATATGGAAAGATGTTATTCATCAAAGTCCCTTACGCTTTTGCTGCAGGACACAACTGAAATCGAGATGGCCTCTCTCACTGCTGGGTACCTTGCACATGACAAAAGGTGCTATGCAGACTTTTGGGGGATAAAATCTTTAATCATATCTAGCTGAGGACTCTTAAAAGTATAATACTGACTACCAATCAAGATGTACCCACTGTCCCATAATTGCATCCCTCTTTGTGGAAAATCCTGACATGGCCTCATTGAGTTTAAGACCTGCTATGCTCTACAGTATGGAATCCATGCTTTTCATAGTAAACATGCGTATGCTTATGAGCTTGTGTTTGGGCAACACAACAACAAACACACAACAAATAACAGATTGATAGAAGGAGCAGGTAGATATAAAGTACTATATTGGAGAAAACATACAAAAATGACACTATCAAATCAGGTGCTTATAGCATGTAGCAGAAGGGACTGTAGAAGTCCTTCCCAAGTGATTGGGTTCCAAGTTGAGGACAGCCTCTGCTCCATGGATGAACTCCCAGCTTCTGGTTCTGACCACCTGTCTTAGTCAGGTCTTCTATTCCTGCACAAAACATCATGACCAGGAAGCAAGTTGTGGAGGAAAGGGTTTAGTTAGCTTACATTTCAACATTGCTGTTCATTGCCAATGGAAGTCAGGACTTGAACTCAAGCAGGTCAGGAAGCAGGAGCTGATGCAGAGGCCATGGAGGGATGTTACTTACATCTTGCTTCACCTGGCTTGCTCAGTTTGCTTTCTTATAGAACCCAAGACTACCAGCCCAGGGATGGTGTCACCCACAAGGGGCCCTCTCAGCTTGATCACTAATTGAGAAAATGCCTTACAGCTGGATCTCATGGAGGCATTTCCTCAACTGAAGCTCCTTTCTCTGTGATAACTCCAGCTTGTGTCAAGTTGACACACAAAACCAGCCAGTACACTTACATTCATGAGATAGCATTATCCTCATGGGAATGGTTCACCTTCTAGTGGTTCTAAAGAGCAATACAATATTTTAAATATCTTTGATTGTCTCCTCTTCTCTGTTTTTCCTCTGCTTCAGAATTAGGGGGGCAACCTGCCCAAGGACATGGAGTTTTGAAGAGCACTTGAGATAAATCTGCTTTATTTTGATATCAGAGAGGATATCCAGCCTCTTAGCAACTGCTTTCAATAGGATGACTGTCTACTAACATAATGCATATATTAAAGTGTTCAGCAGGAAGTAGTGGGGTACATGAGACAGTAGTGTTGGGTGAAATGATTATTATTCATTATATATTTAAAAGTGAATTATGTATCTGAAATCACTGTGAAATGATGAAGTACCAGGAAAGCTCAGCACATCTCATTATTCTATGCTGGTGATAATTTGTTGAATTCTATGTGCACTTCCTTTGGAAAATTTTTGATGAAATGTAGATCTGCCACATGATGGAGATGAGAAGAAAAAAATTTCACTTAGACATTCCTCAAGTTATTCCCACTGACTTTTGACACATCTGAAGACCGCAGTCACAAACATCTTTTAAGACATGCATTTGAATGCAAGCATTCGCTTCTATTTAAAGTAGATACAGTAAGAACTTTCAATGCTGAATGACAAAATGGTTTACATGTTGTTTCAAACTTTCAAGCCAAAAAGCACTTGAAATACTTTTAAATTGTTATTTTTATTACAAAGAGGAAAGTTGGCACTTAAAAAAATTGATCTTCAATGTCAACCTTTGTGAATGCAATTCTTTTTTGTAACAGAAAATATGACCCTTAAAATAGGTGTGTAATATATATATATATATATATATGAATTAAAAATAAATATAGATATATATATAAATATATTATATATATATGAATTATAAATATATATGAATTAAAAATAAAATCTATACTTGCTCATATTCACCATGTCCACGAATCTCCTACCTAGGCATGGCTAACTGACTGACACTGCTCAGGAGCCCTACCCCCTAGAGCTAGTAACCTGTGGGAGAATAAGCAGGGACTGAGAACTGTGCACCAAGAACACAACCTACTCTGAGCCAGACCCAAGCCCTCTTCTCCTTGAGCACTATCCCACTCTCCTGTGCATCCCTACCCTCCCTTCTAGTCCATTACTTGGTCATCGCCGCCCCCACCTCCACCCCATGCTATTTTCCGAATCAGTTCTAAGTCCTCATCACGCCGTTCTCAGCATTCAGGTCCTCTCTAGCTGCACAATTTCTCTAGATACTGTCCCCTCCAAACAAGTTTCCTACTCTGCGCCCCACTAGCACACAGTGGCCAACATTACCTTAAAATTCCATCTTAGTCCCGCCTCCTTTCTAAGTACCGCCCCTTGCTAGCGTCAATCACTTGTTCTCTGGTCCCGCCTAATTCCCTCCCCCCCCCCCAACCCCCAGCTAACCGTTGATGCTGTGCGCACTCCTGCGCAACGACCCGGAAGCAGTTTTGCTCTGCATAAGTCGCGTAGCTGGGTGAGTTTTCCCAGATCCTTTAGACCGTTGCTGGCAGTTAGAACCCGGACCTCTGCCCTGGAGCCCTCATCTTGTGTGCAAAGCTCCACTCGGGGACGCAGAGAGCTGCGAGACTGAGGAAGTAGGAACTTGGGAGAGAGATCGCAGCGGAGCCAGGCGAGGGGTGCTCAGAGATGATGCAGCCAGGAGGAACACGGATTCAGAAGCTTCTGCGGTGGGAGAGGAGACATGACTAGCATTTGTGCAGGCAGTGCCTGGTGATGCGGTACTAGAGGGGCTGCAGGTGACACAGTGTCTGAGGAACAGCTTGCTGCTGAGTCTGGTGGAAGGGAGAAAGAAAACAGGATCTGGAGATGCAGACCAGAGTGAAGAGGAGAGGGAGAGATCAGCTAAGCTGCTAGTATGTTGAGGGCAGTATGAGAGAATGAAAAGCAGGAGAAGGAAGCCAAAGGGGACATATCTGGTCAGAACTTCCAAGACCAACTTCTCAGCACAAAGATTATTTGCACTATAGGGACAGGGGGCCTGGATAAAGGTCTAAGACAGGAAGAGACAGGGAAGAAAAGGGGGAAGGGAACAAAGAACAGGGCAGAAAAGAGACAAGAGAGGAATAAGGAGTATTTGTCCAGGAGTGGGGGATGAAAGACTGCTTCTACGTAGAGAGGAGGAGACATATGTGACCCATAAGCAAATGGCGGCTTATAGAAGTAAAATGAGAATCCCCATGTTAGGACAAGATGTTTCATTTTAATCTGGCATATTAATTACGTGAGCCAAAGGTGCCTTTGGTTGCCAGACTTCAATGCTTTGAAGGCTGGGCCTTCATAGTAAGCCTAAGGAGGAGGAAATGACCAAATAAGAGAATAGACCTTGGTGGTAGGGTAGCTTTAACAATGTAATCTAAGAGTTTTTAGCAAGAGGGGAAAAGGGCAAGGCCTACTAGAGTCATGGTCACCATGTTGGAGCTGGCAAAGTCCCTTCAGAAAGTGTGAATGAGATAGGGCAGAATGAGGGAGGGGAGGGCTGGATAAGAGAGAACTTAATGGAATAATAAGGTTATTATTACTGAGCTTGTTTTTGTTGTTGAAAAAATAAACCTTAATTTTGTTTAAATTTTAGTAGTATGGACGAGACTTGTAACACTTGAATCTAATGGATGTTAACTGATACTGTGTTAGGCATGGTGGCACAGATCAGTAATGTAAGCATGTGGAAGAAAGGTGGGGTAGGAAAATTGAGAGTTTAAGGTAGCCTGGAATAAATAACTAAGATACTTTCTCAATGAGACGTTTACTGACCCTACAGTCCTTATACAGCCAGAACTGATGTTTTAGATAGTGTCCCCCTCTTTGACAGGGGTATGGTGTAGAGGACTTGTGGGATTCTTTTTCCCCTTAACACTTAACTTTTTAGCATAGAATGTATTGCCTCTGGTCACACTAAATGTGTGATGTTTTTTTCTCCTTCAGACAGCTAGCTCTCTATCGGACACCAACTTTGTGTTATGTGCTTTTAACTTATATCTTGCTCACTTCCTGAAGATAATATCAAACGCCACAGTTTCTCACCACGGTCCCCTTTTACTTCCCAGTCCCATGTCCCAAATATAACCTGCTATCACAAGTACTGTTAACGTTAATGCTCAGCTCTGTATTCTGAGGGAAACACTTCGGTTAGGTTTGCTCATTACAAGAAACAAGACAAAGGAAACAGGTGACCATTTCAGAAGAGTCTCCTGTAAGTTTCAATATGTCAAGTACGGAAGCTGTCCTCTTCTGAAGTGTTAGTTGAATATTCTGCTTATATTTATTTTGTCTGTGTGGTTATATACATGTGTGCATTCTGACCTTGTATTCCTGATCTTTCTGAGAAGGGATCAAGTTCTGCAGAAAAGTGCCAAGTCTCCTGTTGTCCCTCCTGCAGTAGTTTATTGTTAGTATAGTGGGTTGCAGACACCCATATTTCTACATGGTGGATGAAGTCCTTCCAGTGGCTGTGGCTCTGGACACAGGAAGTGGGTGTCTTGCTGGGCTAGTTCCCATGCACCTGTAATCTCAGCTCTCAGGAGACTGAGGTAGCAGGATCATGCATTCAAGGCTTGCCCAGGCTATCTAGTATGTTCTTGTCTCAAAGGGGATGGTAAGTGATTGTGTTTACCCTGAATATTATATTGTTTCCATTTTGAGAGAAGGTCCCGTTAGTTCCATATGGCCTGAAAAATCACTACATTGTCTAGGCCTTTGGTTGACAATCCTCTGCTTTAAGTGATGCAATTGTATATGTATGCCACAATACCCATGCTTTATTATTTATTTATTTATTTATTCATTCATTCCCAGAATATTTATTACATCACCTTGCAAGCATGTGATATACTTAATTGTATGATTTTGGTATTCAGGATTGACTTCTAAACACTCATGTTGCACAAGGAAGAATCTGGGAGAAGGAGAAGAAAGAGGAAATAAAAAAAAGCCAGGGATGGCTGTCTCTCAGGTACAGTAAGTGCACCCCTTCCCCATTGGTTCTCTACTCTCTGAAGCGTTAGTCATGGAAGCTGCTGACCTGCACTGGGTATAGACTAGACTTGTTCACTTGCTTTTACTCATATTTTTCCTTAGCCACTAAATTTTCTAATGCAATGATCCTGTTGTATAGAACATGGAAGAAGCTTCCTTTGAGTGTATCCTAGGAGCAGCCTTTATGCTATTAGACAGGAAGATTTGTCTAGGATCATATCCAAGTGAACTGGTAGCACTCTAGATGTAGGTTAAAGAAGCTGCACACGGAAGTCATATCTTAATATGCACAGATCCCTTTTGAGTTATGGAGGGAAAGGAGACCTTCATGGGAAATCATATTCCATCTAATACAGTATACCACAGGTAGTAAAGTTAATGGTCAGTATTTCCAAGAGAACATCTCAACAACTAGAAAATAAAATGAGGGACAGAGGGTGTTGTATTTCATCATCAAGATATTATAGTTTTGGGGTCTTTTGTGTGTTTGTTTCTCTTATTTATTTATTTTCATTTATCTATTTACTTTATATCCTGATCCCAGGTTTCCCCGCCCAGTCCCACTTTTACAAATCTCCTTCCCCCATTACCACCTCACCTTCTCAGAGAAATGGATCCCCACCTTGGGTGTCACTCAGGCCTGGAACATCAAGTCCCAGCAGGACTAAGCACCTCCTTGCCCACTGAAGCACAGTCAGGCAGTCTAGCTAGAGTAAGGGGACCCCATGGCAGACAACAGAGTCAAAGACAGCCCCTGCTCCAATTGTTAGGGGACCCAAATGAACACTAAGTTGTACATCTGCTACAAATGGGGGCGGGGGCGTGTGTCTAGGTTCAGCCCCTGCATGCTCTTTGGTTGGTGATTCAGTCTCTGTGTGTCCCCATGGTCCCAAGTTGGATGTCTTTGTAAGTCTTCTTGTGGTGTCCTTGTCCCCTCCAGCTCATTCAATTCTGTCTCCCACTCTTTCCCAAGACTCTGCAAGCTCCATCTGATATTTGGTTGTGGGTCTCCGCCTCTGTTTCCATTGACTGCTGTATGAAGCTTCTCAGGAGACAGTTATGCTATGGTCCTGTCTGCAAGCATATCAGAGTATTTTGCTTGGTTGGTTAGGTTAGGTTTTGTTTTGTCCTTGTTTATAGAGAGATTATCTTCCTGTTTAACTCAGATTGTCTTCCTGAGTGCTCATATAATGATACACACTGGGCTTTCATCTCTGTGTGTATGCTCATGTGAGTGTGTACTCATGTGTGTCTGTGTGTTTGGAAGTCAGAGATCAAACCAAGCAACTTCCTCAGGGGCTTACCACTCTTATTTTGATACAGTATCTCTCACTGAATCCGGAGTTCATTAATTGGTTAAGCTCCATGGATCTGACTGTCTCCATCCAGATAGCACCAAGTTTACAGATGCACTCAGCTTTTACATAATACTGGTGATGAAAACCTCAGTCCTCATGTTTTCCAGTACTTCCTGAGCTGTCAATAGGAATTAGCTTGAGTGCTCAACAGTAGGGGCTTCTGTAAACAACTCATCCTGCAGGCCCTACTCTTCCCATGAGACTCTTGTAAAGCTGGCATTAGGGGTAAAAGTGGTTATATTTTTCAGTCATTGGAGAATATATCCTTGTAATTAAAGAAAATACAATAACATTTTCCTTCATTTGATTATTAGCTGCAGTTCTGGCAAGCGGTCATGCAATTTTTTAAATTATTATTTTTTTAACTTTTAAGGATACTTTTTAAAAATCTTATTTAATCTTTTCTTTACACTCCAGATTTTATCCCCCTCCCAGTCCACCCTCTGACTGTGCCACATCTTATACCTCCCCTCGCATCCCATCTCCACAAGAATGTCTCCACTCTCTCCCACCCCATGCCTGGGTGGACAGAGTGAGTGTATGAGAACAGGAGATAAATGAAAGGGGCACACCTGATGTTGGCTTTCATTTGTTTGCTATTTTTATTATTCACAAACATGAAAAATGTACTGCAACATACCATAATATCTCAAAGAAAAGCAAAATAACTTTAGAGAGACGCTATATTGCTCTGATACATCTTAATCTGGGAACATAGGAAAAACAAGGTCTGTTTCTCCCTGTATGCTCTTATCCAACAGAAAGCTTAGGCTAGGTCACATAGGAGGTTTTCCCCACATCCCAGGCAAGTAATTTTCCAGTGTACCCCAGCCCACTGTCAGCTAATTTTGTTGCATTCTGACACTAAAACATCTAGAAGCCTCAGTTCCATAGACTGCTCTCCCTCTCTTCAGTTTTACGTTTCATTGTCTAGGGCAGCCCGCAATACTCAACAAAACCCTTAACCTTCCTCCATTTATTATGAAGGACATTTCAAAGATTGCAGATGAATGGTTAGACAGAGAAGGCACAAAAGTTGAGTTACAGGAGATAGGCTGTGGCTTTCACTCCCTCCTTGGATAAGCCACTCTGTAGGACTTTCCACCACAGCAGAATGTGAGGAAAGAACTTTAAACTTGGTGCTTTGAGGATTTATGGAGGTTCCATCACTCACATATGATTACTTAACACCATTGGTCATTGCTGTTCACTTGAGACTTCAGCCCCTCTACGCTCCCTAGAAGATGGGGACTAGGCCTGAAGTTCAGATCTAATTCTGCCTTGGTCATCTTGGTTCCCAGAAACCTTCCTGAAACTCAGAACTCTCAGAACCTTATTTCAACTGTCAACATCATCACAGGAGACAAATCCGTTCTTATCAATTCAGAGATGCCAGGTGCATCACACATCTGAGAACTAAACAAAGACATGTATTTTGTAATGTTACAGCATGGAGGTGGTTTTTTCTCTTTAAATTAGCTTATCTTTTTGGTTTTCCCCATGTCTCACCTCATTTTAAAGATCCTAAATGTCCACATGGTAAAATGTGTGTGTTCCCCTTTAGGGACAGTTGACATTCAGTGATGTGGCCATAGAGTTCTCTCAAGAGGAATGGGAATGCCTAGACCATGCACAGAGGGCTTTGCACAGAGATGTTATGTTGGAGAACTATAGCAACCTCGTCTCCCTGGGTAAGGATGGCTTCCTTTGTAACTTTGCACTTTCTTTCTGTGCCTTTGGGGAGCCATGTTACTTTTCTATCTTTCTCCTTTCCTCTATCCCTTCTTTCTTCCCACCCATACTGCATTGGGAATAAAACCTAAGACTTTTACACAGGCAAGCATTCTACCACTGGGCTGTGTTCCAGACCCTTTTGGTAGATTTTTTTTTTTTTTGGTTTGTTTGTTTGTTTGTTTATTTATTTATTTATTTTCTTTGAGTTGTATAGTTTACTAGCCTTGAACTTACAGTCTGGTTGCTTCACACTCCGTAGTACTGGAATTGTAAGCATTTCCCGCTATGCATGACTCCCTCGGCACGTGTTTAACGTATCTAAGTCCTTGCTTGCTCTCCCTAAGCTTTTGAGTCAGTACTTCTTGGTAGATAACTAGTTATCTGTCCATTAAGCTCTCAGAAGGAGGAATTCAGTGATGAGTTTGTAAAGTGTCTTTCTAGATTTATATGTAACATGTTCTCTCCTCACATTAGCACAGTGTGAAATTTCTATAAAATTCTCAGTACCTGATGTTACTGTCTTTTTATAAACAGGAGTCACACTTCCAAATCTGAATGTTATTTCTAAGTTGGAACAAAACAAAGGGCCCTGGACTATGGAGAGTGAGGCAATAAGAACCAGAACATCAAATGGACAGGAATATGTCAGAACCATGAGTACGGGTAAGCTCTCAAGAGGGCAGAGTAGCAGCTGCCCCATTGTGTAATGACAAATGCAAGGTCTCGGTGAGAAACAAGTCTGCCACTATTCTTAACAGGCACAAAAATATAGCCATTTATCCTCATGTGGTGCCAGGTAGTTTTGTCTAGATTTAATCTAGTTTTTGTATTTGAGGTAGTGTCTCACTCTTATGGTCAGGCTGATTTCAAATACACTGTGTAGAACCCAGGGTGACAAGAAAACCTCAGTAAGCTTCCAAGTGCATAAGCTACCATATTCAGTCTATGTACAGTTAAATAAGTTTTGACAAAGGTGCTATAATACAGATACACTTTGTGTGTACACTAAAAACTTCATGATGAAATATTCTCTGTGGCAATGTGATATGTTCCAGAACTTTCTGTGGGGCAAGAGAATAGGTTACAAGATTTTGCTGTGTAGACCAGGCTGGCATGAAAATCTTAGTTCTCATGCCTCAGCCTGACAAATGATAAGATTACATATGAGCTTCTATGCTGGCCTGATGTAGAACTTTGAAGAGGTGAGTCTAGTTGAAAATATGTAGCTGGATATGCCACCCTCAAAAGTAATAATACAGAATATAATGCTGTATTAGTAAAAGATATCAGTTATGAAATAATCAGGCTAAACCAGGCATGATGGTGCACGCCTTAATCTAAGGACTTGAGAAGCTGAGGCAGATGGGTATTTGTAAGTTTGAGACAAGCCTGATGCACATATGAAGTTCCAGACAAATCAGGGCTATGTAGTGAGACCCTGTTTCAAAGGACATAAAAATTATAAATGAAAT
Source organism: Mastomys natalensis (assembly GCA_021653895.1). Lineage (NCBI taxonomy): Eukaryota > Metazoa > Chordata > Mammalia > Rodentia > Muridae > Mastomys > Mastomys natalensis. The sequence continues at coordinate 329,784 of JAJTUV010001085.1, forward strand.
AATTAGGCTAGCAAGCAAAACAACACATGATACTTCTTTACTTGGCTCATTTTGCTCAATAACATATTCTTTAGACTGATAGACATTGTTGTAGTTAGAACTTTGTTTTTATGAAGAACGAATAAAACTAATATAATACACATAGAATCAACTAGTTGTATACACAAAGGTTAATTAAAATTAACTACAAGGAACAACATTGAGAATAGTACAGATATCCCACATCAGTCTTTTAGATCTACACCCAAAAGCTGAGTTGCTGGATGATACAATACCAGCATCCTTTCTGGTTCATCTGTCTCAGTACAACACCTCGTCCATACTTATTTTCATTATCGTAACACTTCACATGAGTGACTGAAAAGAACTTTGGTGCTGTGAGCTAAATGACTAGGTTTTTCTTATTTAGCATCAGGTTATTTCCCTCTGAGTTTGGAGAAAGAATTTGCATATCATATATCCAACATGGAATGAATAGCCAAAGCATGAAACCTGACACAAGCCAGTTTGAAAACAGCACCCTTAAAAATGGGGATGGACTTAGGTGTGCATGTGCAATGGCAATGGAGCCATGGTTATGCCCAGGGCCTAGCTGAGCGAGTATTCTACCATCGTCCACTGACCATTAAAAATGTGGGTATTTTCATTCTTTTATTTATTCTTTTCTGAGCACTATACAGGCTACTCAGCCTTCTCAGTAGATGGATTAGAGGTGTACATTGCCATAGCCAACTTAATAGACAGTTATTGAACAGCAATGATATACAAAAGTACTATTATTGGAGAAATGCCAATATTCACCCAAATGAGGCATCACCTTCACTTGCAGAAATTGCTATTTTGGAAAAGCTGAGCCTAGGTTTGGATGTGAGGAAAAGGAGACTCTTATTATGTGTTGGTCAAAATATAGATTAGGATTCATTAATGAGACCTTTTTACAGAGACGTCAGAAAATAATAAAAATAACAGTTATTGTATAATCAAGCAACTGAGTTTTTGAGTGTAGATCTTGAAATCTCAAAATGATGTTTCTGGGGATGTCTGTATTGTTGTTGTGACATTGTTCACAAGTAGCCAAGTTATATAATTGACCGTGTGTCCATCCAGCAGCCTCTCTCTCTCTCTTCTCTCTCTCTCTCTCTCTCTCTCTCTCTCTCTCTGTTTCTCTCTCTATCTTTCTCTGTGTGTGTGTCTGTGTGTTTGTGCATTTTATATGAATTTTATATGTCCTGCAAAAGAACATTCTATTTATTACAATGCCTATCAGCCTGAAAGATCTTTTATAAACAAAATAAACCAGCAAGTAACTGTCACCCACTCCAGTTCTGTCCATTTTGCTGTGGATAACAAGAATTCATTCTTTGGGGATCATAGTTTTCATTGTGTATATCTACATATTTGCCTTATCCATTTATCTGTTACATACATGTAGATAATGTTTTCACTTATATATAAAATTTAACTCAATTCACCTAGAAGCAGAGAACAGAAAGATAGTCACCAGGGGTAGAGGATATTAATAAGTGGTGAGTGAGACTAGAGTTTTAGCAAAACAACAGGGACAATAAGTGCATTTTTAAATAGTTGGTATGATCATATGTTTCTGTCTTGTTATCACTTTGTTACACACACACACACAAACACACACACACACACACACACAGATCATGTTTCAGTTTTATCACTTTGTGAGATATATAAAATGACTTTGTAATATAATCATTAGCGTATTACTTGTTTAAATTCGTGAGATACAGCAGACATCCGATACATGTGTACTTTTGTGCTTTGATCATGTTCATCCTCCAGTTTTTTTTTACAGTATCCTCTTATTCTCCTACCCCTTCCCTGGTAGACCTTCCTCTACTTTATAATTCTTTGTTCAAACTTTTAAAAAATTTTCCATATGTAAGAGAAATATACTGTATTTTCCTTTCTGTTTGGTTTATTTGCTTATCACAATGCCCTATAGTTCTGTCAGTTTTTCTAATGAATTACAGGATCCCATGTATTCTTTGTGACTGAATAATACTGTAAGATGTAGGTGCATGCATAATTTTCTTGTTTTTTTTTTTCCCCATTTTTTGTTTGTTTGTTAGTTTTTTGATTTTCATGACAAGGTTTCTCTGTGCAGCTATGGCTGTCCTGGAACTCATGCTGTAGACCAGGCTGGTCTCAAACTGAGAGACTCAGCAGGTGCTGCCTCTGATAGTGAGGATTAAAGGCATGTGCCACCACCAACCATCACATTATTTTATTTATCCATTTGCTGGCATACATGAAGACTGAGTCCATATCTAGGCTATTGTGAGCCTTACTGTCATAATTATGGTTATGCACTCATATCTCCCTAATAGTGACTTCATTTCATACATACACAAACACAGCAGTGGAATGGCTGAATGCCAAGTTTCATTTATTTATTTATTTATTTATTTGTTTATTTATTTTTGCTGTTTCTGCAAAGAAAACCCAGTTTGTTTGTTTGTTTTTAATAAGAAAGTGTTTTATCATTTTACAACATACAGAATTTTCTTTTTTTTTTTTTTCAAAATTTTATTTTCAATCTATCTTATTTTTAACTATGTGTATATGTGTATGTATACATATAAGGGCACATGCCCTCAGAGTCCATATAAAAGTTTTGGATCCCGGGGTTGCTGTACAGGTGATTGTGAGTTGTCCAGTGTGTGTGGGTACTGGGTACAGAACTCAGCTGCTCTGCAAGAGTGGTACATATTCTTAACCCCTCAGCCATCTCTCTAGCTCCTATATTTAGCAATTTATGAACATATGTATTGGTTATTTGCCTGGTGGCTTTATCAGGGAATTCTAGAGTTGTTTTGTAATATTTATTAGTACCTATAAGTGCTTGTTTTCTGTGTGTATTGTGCAATATAACAGACTTGCACTACTTGTTAATGTTGAAAATGCCTTTTATGAGTCAACCTAGGTAAATCTCGAAGAGGTTCTTGTATTGTTTTTGCTGGTACTGTTTTTGTGAATTTTTCACGTCTTTTTGCCATTGTTTTTTATTTCAAAATTGCCAGTTAGCTGATTATATAAAGTAACTATTATTAAATTTTATTATCATATTTTATGGTATTTTATATGCATTTATACAGAATATACTGTTAATATTATTTTTTCCGTTCACGTGATGTAGCCATATACTTTTGGGCAGTTATATATACATTTATGATGTGATGGAAAAATGATCTTTTCTTGGGTTATGTAACTTTAATCAATGTGAATAATTTGGTCATAAGTTATTTGAAATGAGTCCTTTCTTCTAGTGATTAAAATTATATACAATTTTCTGTTCTTAATTATAAAATCACTATTTTATGGTAATTAAATTGGCTTTTATGTTTCTAAAACTTGTTAAATGAACTCAGTAAATTTTATTTTTGTTTTAAATATATTCAGTGTAGAATATCTTGTCTATCCTTAATCAGAAAACTGTTATATCTTCTAGTTAACTCTCCTGAACCTATAATTAAAGATTTCCTACCAAAATGGAGTGGAGATTCGGGAGAAATAGTCCAGACAATGGTGTCAGAAAGATATAAAAGCAATGGCATTGAAGATTTTTCCTTCAGAGAAATCCAGCAAAACATTCAGAATTTTGAGTTTCAGTGGAAAGAGCATGAAAGGAATTATAAATCCACTCGTAGAAGAGATCAAGATGGTGGAAAGGAGACAGGAATAAACCTTAGGAAAAGTCAGCTTCAGTTAAGCTTCACTTCAGATCTACCTGAACTGCAGCCATTTCCGTCTGCAGAAAATATTGATGGTAATGAAACCAAGTTCATCAGTGATGCTTCTTCAATTTTGTCATCTGACAGAATTCCCGCTAGTGGTGACAAAGCACCCATTGTTCATGAATATAATGTTTATTCTTCACTACTTATGAAGGGAAAGAAAGCACCGATTAAGGAAAAAACGTATCAATGTAATGAGTGTGACAAGGTCTTCAGCTATACTTCTTCTCTAGCCTATCATCGGCAAATTCATACTGGAGAGAAACTTTACAAATGTGCTGAGTGTGGTAAGGCTTTTTATCGACGTTCTTATCTTTTGGTACATGAGAGGCATCATACTGGAGCGAAACCTTACAAATGCAATGAATGTGGCAAGGTGTTCACGCAGAATTCACACCTTAAAAGTCATCGAAGAATTCATACTGGTGAGAAGCCATACAAATGTAATGATTGTGGCAAAGCCTTTAGTGTTCGTTCAAACCTAACTCACCATCAGGTAATCCATACTGGAGATAAGCCTTATAAATGTAACGAATGTGGCAAGGTCTTCAGTCAAACCTCAAGCCTCACGATTCATCGAAGAACTCACACTGGAGAGAAACCTTACAGGTGCAATGAGTGTGGGAAAGTGTTCAGTTCGCATTCCAACCTAAATACCCATCAGGCAATCCATACTGGACAAAAGCCTTATAAATGTTCAGAGTGTGGCAAGGTCTTTACTCAGAATTCACACCTTGCAAATCACTGGAGAATACATACTGGTGAGAAACCTTACAAGTGTAATGAGTGTGGCAAAGCCTTTAGTGTGTATTCCAGCCTCACTACCCACCAGGCAATCCATACAGGAGAGAAACCTTACAAGTGTGAGGAATGTGGCAAGGTCTTCACTCAGAATTCACACCTTGCAAGTCATCGTGGAGTTCACAGCGGGGAGAAGCCTTACAAGTGTGAAGAATGTGGCAAACTCTTTAGTCAAACTTCAAATCTTGCAAGACATTGGAGAGTTCATACTGGAGAGAAGCCTTACAAATGCAATGAATGTGGCAAAGCTTTCAGTGTGCGTTCCAGCCTGACTTCTCATCAAGTAATCCATACAGGAGAAAAACCTTACAAATGTACCGAATGCGGGAAGGTCTTCAGTCAAACGTCAAGCCTTTCAATCCATCAGAGAATACACACTGGAGAGAAACCTTACAGATGCAATGAGTGTGGGAAAGCCTTTAATTCCCATTCCAACCTAAATACCCATCAGGTAATCCATACTGGACAAAAACCCTATAAATGTCTGGAATGTGGCAAGGTCTTTACTCAAAATTCACATCTTGCAAATCATCACAGAACCCATACAGGAGAGAAACCTTACAAATGTAATGAGTGTGGCAAAGCCTTCAGTGTGTACTCAAGTCTCACTACTCATCAGGCAATCCATACTGGAGAAAAACCTTATAAGTGTAATGAATGTGGTAAGGTCTTCACTCAGAATTCACACCTAGCAAGTCACCGGAGGACCCACACTGGAGAAAAACCTTACAAGTGTAGTAAGTGTGGTAAAGCCTTTACTGTGCGTTCAAGCTTGACTACCCACCAGGCAATCCATACTGGAGAAAAACGTTACACGTGTAGTGAGTGTGGCAAAATCTTTAGTCGAAGTTCCAACCTTACAAGCCATCAGAGACTTCATGTTGGGCAGAAGCATATGTGAATATAGCAAGGCCTTTAGGCATAATTCACTTCTTGCACCTTATCCAGGAATACAATCCTAAGAAAATATTAGTATTGTGTTGATGATAAACAGCCAATATGAGTTCAAATATGTTACTTGATACAGTGGTATGCATGTACAACTACACCCTTTCCAGGGTGTTGTGGGAGCACTGTCTGCCTGGGATATATAGGAAGAACGTGACTTAAAAATTAAATCAAGCAGTTTTTTACATATAGATCATATTAAGAAGACATTTCATAAATGTAAAGAATATGCTTCAGGACATGATTCCCACTTCTATAAACACAAAAATGCACATCATTGATAAAATCATCCAATTAGCATTTACTAAGGATGTTACTTAATGACTATTACCTTGGAGGGTAAATGGAAGGAATTACTCATCCTCTTGTTTTTCATGGCTAATCTTCGATGTTACATTCCACAGAATAATTGACAATTACTGTTCAATTAAAAGTAAATAGCTAAAACATGATATATTTGAAAAGTTGAAGATGTTTGATACTTGCTTTTAATATTTGTGTACTCATTTATTTATGGTTCCTTACAAGATCTGCTTTGCTATTTGTGATGGTTATCTGCAACTTTCTGATGATATAATCCATGTCTCAGGGCCTTTTATTGGAGCCTTTGGGGAATAAAGGATAAAAAGTCACATTAGTAGGAATGGATCATGTCTGACTGGCTTCTGAGAAGGATGACTCCATTCCACCTTTTGAATTAAGTGTTGGCTAAGTTATTTTCCTAATTTGTGTTTAGTTTCTGTATCAAATTCCATGACTAAAGCTAACTTGGTCAGAAAAGGCTATATTTCATCTTATAGGTTATAGTTGATCAAGAGAAGCCAGGATAAGGGCTAGAGTAGGAACCTGGAAGCAGGGACAAAGGAAGACAATGGAGAAATGATACCTGCTGACTTGATTTTTTTTTTGCTTAGGTTCTTTATACAGCCTAGGGCCACCAACCAAGGGGTGGCACTGCCCAAAGTTGTTTAGGCCCTCTTATATCAGTCACTAATAAAGAAAATACTTGACATAAATGCCCAGAGTCCAGCCTGATGGATGTGGTTTCTTAAGACTCTCTCTTCTCAAGTAAGTCTAGTTTGTGTCAAGTTAAAAGATCTAACCAGATCATTTATCATCTGAAAGGGATGGGATATTGTAAAATTACAGCATAAATTTATCAAGTTTATTGTGTATGATGGGGGCATTCTGTGGGGTAGAAGCAATTAAGTTGGAAAGAGATGATCTACCATCTGATCATGAGATACAGAAACTGCCACAAAATTAGTATACTGCACTTTTTATGAAATAAGAACAATAAACTATTAGGGATTGGTTGTTTGTCAAATAAACTGCAGAAGACATAGTAAACTTATACATTGAGTGACAACAGGTTTCACAGTAGGAAATAATAATTTTTCTTACTTTTAAAATTAAAGAAAGAAATATTATTAGAATGCAAAATTTAACCCAAAGAAAGCATAGGGGCTATGTATGTAGCTAGTAGAGAAGCACTTGTGTCATGCATGCGAGGCCCTAAGTTCAATGCTCAACAGCATCAAAAGTAAAAAATATACAAAGGGTTTCTGAAGTGTGACATCATTTAACTCCTGATGTTAAGTTTTTCCACTGTGTTACTGAAAATATATCATTAATTGAACTTTTAGGAATGAAAAGTAAAGATTTTATTTTCCTATGAGTGAATTTGTATTTTTTTTTGTTTGTATACTTTTTCCATATCAGTATAGTGTCCACACATGGGAAATGTGAAAATGGAGTGAAGCTCTTCTAGTTGAAGATTTTCTCCTTTGTGAATGATTTCAAAGACCATAAAGTTTCAGGACCCTATAATTGTTTTTCAGTGAACTTGGTCCATGCCCCTAGGATATTTTATAGGTATAGTGTACATCAACAAAGACACATGGAGCAGACTGTCAAAGTAAAGATACGAGGATTTCTGTATTCATATATACACTTGAGACGTTTCTTCATAGTTGTGCAACACTTCAGATATTCTGCTGATAGGTATGAACTGTGCTGTGCTCTCTCTTCTTGACTTTCATGAAAAAAGAAAAAAAAAAATTTAACTTGAAGCATGTTGCCTGTGCCCTGGCCCTCACCTACCTGCCCTTGGGGTTTGGGGGAGAGATGGTGTAGAGTCAACAACAAAGACTCCAGAAGCAGGTGAGAAACCTGAGCACTGCTGCAAGCTCCTTTAACACACTCCACCCAAGCCCCATTGATGCCAAGAAAGCATCTCTTCTAAACAGTAGTTCCTGATTGGCTAGCATTGATTGCACTAGCAATCCTTTTTCTCTCAGGGAGTCCTCAATTAGGTCTCCCTGCCAGAAGGTGGTGTCACAGGTAGTCCTCAGGTCCTCCTGCGGGAGATGCTTTTGTGGCTGTGCTGACCCCAGCGTTTACATAGAGGCAACCCCACCCCCATTCCTGCTACATAGCCACTCTTTTGTTTTTAGATTTTGACAGCCTAGTGGAAGCCTGAGTGCCACTGCCTCGACATTGTTGACCCCCACCTCATAGGATTCCCAGTATATTGGATTGTGCCTGTCTTAGCTTGTCTGTCTTCCAGGATCTTACACATGATTGAGTACCAACCCTCAAAGAGATATCACTTCGGAGGCATGTCACTGTGGGCATGTCACTGGAGGAGACAAGGAACAGTCTACATGGTGGTCTCATGGATCTCTGCCATCCATGCTTTGATCCCTTCTTTAGGGGGGCCGCAATTGGGATTTTCAAGAGCCATCAGCACCTGGAGGGTTGTCTTATTTATGGAATACTGCCTGGAGATACGCCGTGGGAGACACTTAAACAAAATAATTATTTGTATGACAATTCCTCCCATCACAGCATAAGTGTCTATCCACAAGGGGTCAAAAGTCTCTTATTATTGTCCCATTAAAGAGAGGACCACACTTTAGGAGAGTAATGGGGCCTACATCAAGACAATTAGAAAGGTCACATAAATTCTAATTGTTCATAATGGGGTAAAAAAATATCAGAGTCTAATGGGATCCTAGTTAACATAAGGAGTAATATTAGAAGCATCATGAGGGGTAAACCGCCACATAGCAAGTGTGAGGTTAGATGATAATATCAGGTAGTCCCCAGTGAGTTTTACACCTAGTGTTGGCTTGCAGTGTTCCGAAGGGATAGGAAATCCCACGAAAGTGGGCATTTGTGGGACCCATGGACAGTGAGGCAGGGATGGATGTGATAGGCTTGAGGGATCCTTTGGGGATTTGTAATCAGTAAGGAGAACATGATGTTCCATGCCTAAAGTTAGATTACCATGAAAGTTCCCCGTGGTCATATTGTGTAACCATGATACAAGGGCCAACGGAGGAGACATTGGTGATAATGCAGAGAATTTTCTTTGTGGGCCAGGTGTCATCTAATCATCATGTAGTAGTGACAAAGTATATGAAGGGCAAACCCAAACTCACATTAGAAAAGAACAGGGTAGGTTAGGGAGTTAACTGCAACAGGCAAAAGAATCGGGTCAGGGGCACCAAAGCCCAAGGTTCATCGGCCCTCTCTGGCTAAAGAAAAATTAATAAACACACTATTTACATTATGTGTCCACACCCTGATCTTCTTTTGGCTCCATTACTCCTGGCTCATAGCCAGGTGAACATCTCTCAAGAGCATCCATATTGGCGCAGTTGTGTCCTGAGTGAAAACAGAAGCATAATGTCACCCTTTTGTCAGAAGCTGAGCAGGCAGTTGCCATTGAGAGGTTATTGTGTCTCTCCATCAAACCAATGGGAGGGAGTGTCCCTTGGCAAAAATGTCCAATGTTTGTAAGCAGGGCTCAGCCCTTTCTCATCGAAGGAGAGAAAGTTCACATGGAATAGGAGCTCCACCAAGGCTAGGTGTGGCTCTCTTTTGGATTCTGGAGAGGTGACCTGAGCAAGTGCTCTTGTAAAGGAATGATTTTCTTTCTACCATTGCTTGACATAGAGGATTATAGGGTATCTCAAAGAAATGACTGATTCTCCATGAGAATAGGAAGGCACTGAACTGCTGATATGAGTAGGCAGGTTCATTGTTGGTCTTGAACCAAGGCACTCCCATTACCAGCATTGCTGATTTTATGGCCTTCATAACATGAGAGGCCTTTTCACCTGTCATAGCCACCACATACACAAAGGTCAACCAAGTATGTACCACAACATGTTCATACCTAAGATTATCAAAGGTTGGGTAATGGGTGATATCCATTTGACTGATTGAATTGGGGAATAGACCTCTATAGTTAACTCCTGATCTGCCAAGGGGACCCAGTGGTGCAAGAGGTGTGCAAGTTGCACAGGACCTTGTAAGATGTTTACATTGTGACATAGGCAATTTGGGTAAGATCTTATGTAAATTCTGAGGAGAAAGGTGAAATTGCTGGTGTAACATTCTGGCTTGTTCTAGCAATTCCATGTCTACATCCATAATCAGGGCATCAATTCTCTCAGTTCCTTCTGCTAATATGCCAGGCAATTTAGAATGTGATCATATATGTGAGATGAGCCAGGGATGTGCTCTATTCTAGAGGGCCTTCTGGATAGATCACATGCAGAAAATATTAACTGGCTCCTGTTGGCAACACTCAAAAATTTTCAGGAGTCTAAATAATTCACCCAGTGGCACTGAACCAGGATTAGGGAGAATATGAGTTGTGTCCTTTTGCCCCGTCTTTGGATAAGAACTCTATATCTGGTTTTATTGGCATCAGAAAAGGCTATGGTTGTGTTGGGAATGGAGTGAGCTAGGTTTGCTTTGGAGTTTAACTGTAATTGGCAGCTGGGACAAAGCAATAAGATGCTTGTCTGGTGGCATGTGATTATCCAACAAGCCTGTGAACCCCACTACCATTTCTTGAAAGCTGCTGGAATCTGCTCATAATGACTGAGAGTATTGTAAGGAGAATGGTAAAATTATTTTGTTTGGTTCCCTGCTATAAGTTTTCCTTGCTAAGCATCTCACCTTAAGGACAAGGTGGAAGGAAATGTTAAATTTTGAGGTCCCTTAAGTAAATCAGAATGGTTTTGGTGCAACCACATAAGAGGCCCATTCTGCCATAACACTCCAAGGACCCTCTCAGGGGACCAGAAAATTATGGCCAGAAGGGGGTTTCCTTGAAACATGCCTTTTCAGAGTTGATACAGAAAGTAGCGCCATAACTTTCTATAGTAGCTTCAGATGTTAGTTTAACCCTGGTGGAGAAAAGAGGTGTGTCATCTTCTAGTCTGGAATAGACAGGAAAGGTTTGGGCCAGTTAATAGTTACACATAATTGTTGTAGTTCCATGAGGGAGTAGGATTCTTGTGCCACGATGGAAAAGGCCAGGGGCTTAATCTTTCAGAAACAGAAAAGCCCAGGAAGGCATATGAGGGAACTCTCTAAATCTTTTTGGGAACAACCTTCAAGCTGAGTTTTTCTAAGTTAAGCAACAATTGAGAGGACACCCTTTTAAGATCAGGCAGGCTAGGGTGTGTGATGGACTACAAGGACATCCCTGGGGATTCCCTGTATGGCTTTGGCCACATATAGCTGACAAATTGTCAGACTAATTTTCATGCCTTGATGCAGGACTATCCACTGATTTTTTTTAGCTGGCTTATTCATATTAGGCTCCCATACTCTGAAGGCAAAAATGGCATTTGTTCTGGGGAGCCAAAGGGATCTGGAAAAATCAATCCTTAATAGCTAGGATGACCACATTATACTTGGGAGGATAGCACTAGGATGAGGCAGTCCTGCCTGAGTGGTCCTCATTTTTTTTCATATGCTCATTAATGGCTCTCAAATCCTATAGAAGCCTATATTTCCCTGACTTATTTTTAATGACAAAAATGGGATATTATGTCTGCTGATTGAGGGTTATAAATGACCCAAGCCTAATTGTTCCAAGACCAGTTCCTTGAGTGCAGAATGCTTAGGTTCCAAATTGGGCCACTGCTTCACCCAGATATTGGCTTCAGACAGCCAGGTCAATGGTATAGGATCAGGTACCTTGATGTCAGTTGGCACTGGGTGGACAGTGGTCATTAGAATTGGGGGTGATCCCTGATTTTGTGATGTATATAGTCTAGTTGGTCATGTTGCATAACATTATCAAAAAAGGTACAATCATCTGTAGTAAGGATGATGACTTCCAGAATATCTCTTCCCCAAAGGTTGTGAGGAACATCACCATAACAGGTATAAAAGATTCCTGATTGCCATCCAAGTCCTGCAAACAAACAGGTTGGGTAGTCATTTTGGTGGCCCATTGGTCTCCACCTCCTGTAATGGAGGGACCAGGTTCTCCAATGGGAGATCCTCAGTAATTCATCTTTTGTTATTATAGTTACTTCTGCCCCTGTGTCAACTAACTCTTTGATGGGTATACCATCTAAATATACAGTCATCATTGGGGAGTGAGGAAACACAGGCAAGGCCCAAAAGACTCCTGGCTGAGCAAAGGACTCTGTTACTGGTGGGGCTAAGGGTTACCCCTTTTGGAGTTTAAATTGTCTTCCTGGTTTTAAGAAAAACAATCCTTAGCCCAGTGGAAACCTTTGTTACAACGAGGACATCTGGTCTTGGGCCTAGATTAGGGGCAATCCTGTCTGAGGTGATTAGGCTTGCTACAGTCCCAACAGGTGTGATCAGAGGGCCCTTCAGGGGTGTGTCCTCTGTACATGATCCATGACTAAGCCAATGGAGAGACTCAGGGCTGCAATGGGGCCCACACCAGAGTCCAAATCATGACTGGCAACAAACCATTTATCATCATTCCTTACAGCTGCCACAGCATTGTGAGCGGGGGGTGTTAAGACCTTTCCATGCAAGTTGCTTGATGAGCATGTCTCTGGTTGGGCCAACATCAACCTGCCTTTCCAATGCCTCAGTCACATGGGACAGGAAGTCTCTGAAGAATTCCCCAAACTGCTGGACAATATTGCAAAAGTAAGCAGAAGGGTCCTGAGTAGTGCAGGCCTTAAGGGCCTTAAAGGCAAGATCAGCAACCTACTTAAAGTAAGCTTGTAGTCCAATAGTGGCCTGTGTTGGGGCCAGCTCTGGTGGGGGTCTTCTTTCTTGACAGTTTTTGAAGCAGTGGAGGAGGAAGAGCATCAGTGGAAGGTAAGACTTTGTCTTACCAGATACTTGGGGTTGCTATATAATAAAAAGTTCACTTATCTAAGTCTAAGTTATTAGGCTACTGTAGCTGACCTGCCTTCTGTGTTCCTCTGAGGCCAGAAACTGCAATCTCTGACACTTAGCACCTCATCCAAAAATGGCAGGAGAGAAAGAAAGGATTAATTGCTAAAATATTTTCCCTTTTGTCCAGATGCCTCTTGCTTGTCGAGCTAGGAGGAAGTTTGGATCAACAAACTTCTATTGAACCAGGAGAAGAGAATAACAGTTGCAGAAGGGAAAACTTTTACATAAGCAAATATGCATAAACTCACAAGTTCATATACACATGTGCATTTATACAATTCCATTCAAACCAGTTGGGTCCAGCTTGCAGGCATTCTCACAATTACATACTTACACCCACGCATACATACATTCTGACAATTACATACTTAACACATATACATCCATACTTATATATTCATAAGGGGCAAAAGGCCAAACACCAGTGCAGAATGAACTCACTCATTATGGATGAAAAATTAGCTCCAATCTTTATTGCATAGAGAAAGAAAAAGCTTCTACCCTTTTAATGCTAAATGAATTAAACCCTAGTTTGTAAGAAGAACATTTTGTTTCTTTAATAAGACTAAACCTGCCTTGTTATTAAGAAAGGATCTATTCTGTCCCACAGTAAGGAGAAGCTGCCTGCTCCTTCTCTCTTTGCAGCTTCTTCTTTTTTCCTCTTTCCCTCTGCATACTGCACATTGCTCCCTTAGTTTTTTTTTTTTTTAAGTTACCTATAGTTTCTAAGTTACTCTACTATGCATTTTCCTTCTAATCTTACTCTCTATTCCTGCTCTAATGTCACAATAATGCTCTTATTCTCAATACGGTTTCTCTCAATGCTATGTCTATACTTCTAAGTTCTTGAGTTTAGTTCTGTTTAAAAAGTGTTTAAAGCCAAAAAAAAAAAAACTTTCTCAGCTCAGTTCCCTCTCACAGCTCAATTCTTCTCAGCTCGGTTCTCTCAGCTCATCCTCAGCACTTAAACATCTTTCAGAATACATGATCACATGTTAAAAATGTCATCAAGAGTTCACACACAAAACCAAATCATAAATTGAAATAAAAGTTTACAACAGAGAATGTTTAAATGCATATCCATCAGGAATAATTATCTGGCTAAACATCCATCACCTGTCATGGCTCCACAACTTCATTGTAAGTTGAAAACCATAACTAAGTTATTAGTGAAGTTTTGTATAGATAAACCCAGTCAATATTTTATGTTCTGTCCTAGCACATATAATAAATTATTAGTTCCCTTTTTATGACCTTTGATTATTTGTTTTACAACCTCTTGGAATGTGATCTGAGTAGGAAAACGTCTGGTTACTATCTAAGAGCAATTCACTGGTGACACATGGGGAACTGGCAGAGTTCTCATTGCAGTTTTGACTATCAGAAAAGGACTTGATAACAGTCCCACTGTAAAAAGAGCTTAATAATCACTAATATAATTTTAGGAATTCTTATAGAAGCATCATTAAGACTTAAGAAGTTATCTATTTGTCTATATAACATCACTACATGACAGTACATCTTCATAGATCTGCAGAGATATGCTCCAAAGGGGTGGGCTAAAACCTAGTTATTGTTATATATGTTTAATAATAACAGGAAAAGCATATTAATAGCAAGAATTTTTCCTTAAATGAATTATCTTACTGCTTTGCCTCTTTAGGATGAATCTGTTGCAGATTATATTATAATCCCAGGCAGACCATCTCAGGAAGAACACTTGCTAGTTATTAGTTTGTACTATTATGGCTCCTGACAGGCCTGAGTGACAGGGTTAATGTATGCCCGTGGCCAGTTAGCATATCAAAGGTAATGTTAAGGCTATATTCCAAATTAATCCTAGCCTGGTTTTCAGCCAAGTCATTATATGCAGATCTCCAATTAAGAAACACAGCAGGGTCAAGCACAGCCTCAAGGAGATTATACCAGTTGTGATAGATCTGGAGGTTCATGGTCTATTGCTTCAATTCTTGTTCATATAAGGGGAATCTAGGCAAGAATCATTGACAGCTTTTCTGATTAGTGCCAAGTCTGCCAGAGGAGTTGGAATCCAGGGCCTAGTCACCGCACCAGGGTCAAGATTGAAAGGGAAAGTCTCATGATATACCTGAGGAGAATGAGACCCCCAGGGGAGAGGCAGATCAGTATGAGGGACTGCCATCACAGGAGCAACCATAGCAGGAGTGACCACTGGAAGGCAAAATCCCCCTAAATCAGGCCAGGGGTAAGCTGGTGGTACCTCCAGTGGGGCTGGAGAAGAAGAGCTAGTTAATGAGGGACCTTGGGCAGCGGAGCTAAAGGACAGCTTGGAGCCTAATGGCTTGAGGGCTGGAGCAGAGGCACCTTCATCTTCATTGCTAAAATCAACCTGTTTGCCCAAAGAAAGTAGGACAGGGTCAGTAATGGAAAGGTGAATATTTGCCTGACCCTGGTAGTGCTTGTTAAGGGCAGCCACCACTTCCTCTGTGGAAGAATTTTTAAGAGTGGTGATGACTTCAAGGAGGATGGGGACAAAGAACAAAGGAAGGATAATCTCAGACTGTACCTTGCACTTGTGGGAAAAGAAGAGAACATGCATCCAGAGGTCAGGTTCCCGCATGTTCTCCAAGGATATCCAGGAGGACAATATAGCAGCCTTCTTCCAAAATTGGTACAAGTCGTGAGTCTTAACCTTAAAACCACAAGTAACCAGAAGGGTTTTCAGAGCCCTAATCTGGGGTTGCGTGATGGTAGAGGGGAAGGAACCCATGACAACAAGCACAAACATAACAAACAACAAACAGATATGACAAAAATGACAGAAGATGAAATGTAAGTCACACTTAATTAAGCAGGGGACTCCCTTAGGTGTAGCTCAAAGACCTTATGCCTGGATGGTGTGCCCAGGGAGGAAAAGGTGTTTGGGAGCCAATCCCTGGTACCACCACCTGGGAAAACAGCTGCTATGAAAGGTACCAGGATGAATCCAGATCAAAAGTGAAAATGAATGGACAAAGATGAAGACAGAAAAGATGGCTTGTGCACGGTTATTGAAGTACACTCACCCAAAGACAAAGAAAAACAAAAATGGCCATTGCACATTCGGTGCATACTGGCCACATGCTCGCCACAGCACGCTCACTTAAACACAAAGAACAATGAAATGATGCCTTTGCACACTTGCCTCACACTCTCTGTACACTCACCCTAGATCCAAAATGAGACCAAATGCGAGTGTACTAGGATGGACATACGGAAAAGAGAAAGAAAACTGAAATGAGGTCCATGTGCTCATCTTCGCGGGACCCACAACATAAAGCACTAAGAGGCCAACTCACTAAAGAAGCCACTGAAGGGGACACAACAGCAGCACCTCAAGGAGAAAAAGAGCAGATTAGGTAGAACTATGAGCACAGTCCTTGCAGCAATAGGCAAAAACAAGTCCCCAGAAAAGGAGTTCGCAAGTAGTTACAAAACGAGGATGATGAAATAGTCCATCGACCATGCAGGGCATCAGATGTTGTCTGTGCCCTGGACACCACTTGCCTCCTAACCCTACCTGCCTTTGAGAGGTGAGGTGGCACAGAGTCAACAACACAAACTTCAGGAGCAGGTGAGAAATGCTGCAGCAAGCTCATCTGAACAATGCTGCAAGCTCCTTTAATACCCTCCACCCATGCCCCCATTGGTCCCAAGAAAGCGTCTCTTCTAAACAGCAGTTCCTGATTGGCTGGCATTGTTTGTACTAGCAATCTTGGTCTCTCAAAAATGGCCAGGCAGTCTACAATTAGGTCCTCCTGCAAGAGATGCTTTTGTGGCTGCAGGGTCCCCAGCGTTTACATAGAGGCAGGCCCGACATTCCTGCTACAGAAGCGCTGTTTAATAAACATAAATATCAAATATATGAAATATCATGAGTAGAAATATATCATTATTTCTAAAGAGAGGTGATTGTTTTTCATTTGTTTTTTTTTTCCAGGAGGTTTTATTTATATTTTATGATAGATTACCACAACAAAAAGCAAGTTTGGGAAAAAAGGACTTGATGGTATTTTTACAGTTTCAGAGTAGATATGGTCCATCATGATAGGGAAGGCATGGTAGTTAACAAGTATCACATTGCATGAACAGGAAGCAGAGCAGAAGGCAAAGCCTAACCCTCAGTGTCCTATTTCCTCCAGCAGGGTTCCACAACTTTTACAAATCATACCACCTGTTGGAGTGTTCAAATATAGGTATTCTGATTCAGAATACAGACATGTTTTGACATAGTATTTGATGCACAAATTATCCTTTGTTCAAGAAATCTACATCCTGAATGAGGCCTTAATCATCTCAGTTTCATACCTGCCTTTCAGCACAAATTCTACTGTATGTATGTTACAAAGTAGCTGTGAATGTGTCTGTGTATAAATATGTATAGTTTGATGTACATATGTTTGTACATGTATATATGTATTTGTGTATGTGTACCAATATGTATGCAATCTATATGCATGTATATGTAAGTGTGTATATTAGATATATGTGTGAAGTTGTCTTATGTGTATATGTAGATGTGTGTATATATGTATACAAATGTATGTGTATATGCATATGTGTGTATGTGTATGTATGTATTTTCTGTTTCTTTTATGGATGTGGTGTGATACTCCACTAATGAAGTGGTAATGTGTATTTACACACAAAACTTCAGTGATTTTTATCAAAGTCCCTCCTGGGCACCCAGGTACTGAGCTGGATCCAGAGTTGTGGGGATGTTAAATATTGGTTTTCTTCATGAGATTCATTCAGTTCCCTTTTATACTTTTGGGGCCAGAGCTAATAGCTTCTGACAATTGATCTCTGCTGATAGCAGCAAGGGATTAAGAAAAAAATTGAGCCAAGTGAAAGCTTTTAGCTTTTGAACTCAGGGGCCAGTATGGTGCATCCACCAGTAGAGTCCTGTAGCCCATTAGCTCATCATGAACCAGAGAGAAACAAAAAGCAAAACAAATTCAAAGCATAATCATCACAGAATATAAACTCTGAAATGCTGAGACATAATACATCTTCTTCTTAAACTCCTTCCCTCATGAGTTTTTCACAGCCAGCAGAAAAGTAAAACTCTCTATTGTCACTCTGTGATGGTTAATGCATTTTCATACTTAATTCGATAACAAATATATTAGTTTCAGTAAATCCCTTCTCAGGTTGTGTCTCAAGACCTTCCATGGACATTTCACTGTGAGATTTGCATATTGCAGTCCCTGGGAGATGTATGTTGATGTCTTTATGAGGAGGTGGTGAAAGAGAAGGGTAGTGAAATAGCTGAAGGAGGACACACTGTGATGTGTCCATAAGAGCTATAGCTTGTCCAGAAATCATCCTGTTTATCCTCATTCTATTCTTCCTGCCCTTCAAATCTGAAAAGCTTGTGTCTTCCATCGTAGGCTTCTAGAACAATTATATTCTATAAAAATCAAGTCAACTGACCACAGACTAAATCCTCTGACACTTCATCACTATATATCCTTTTCCTTTAAGTTGTTCTGTCAAATATTCTTTTTTCTCTCAGCAATGGCAAATTAATGAGCACCACAAACACACTCATCCATGAACACATACACTCCTTGAGTTACCTAATTATAGAAGTTCACAGTCACACCTATTTGATGAAGTAATTCTAGAGCCTTGCCTGTGAACAGTCTTTAGTATTTGTACTTTTCCCTATTCCTTCTCTCTCCTGTCTTCCAAAGAATTGGAGGCATTTTTCTACAATGCTTTTCTTACATACCAAAGTTGTTTCCTTCAAACAGACTTAAAAGTCTAGGACCCAGACAACTATGGGAAGAAATCTCAAAAGCTCTGTGCCAAAATAAATGTTTTTGTCCTCTATTTAAGCTGTTCTGGGAAGATGTTTTTTATAACAATCAGAAAGATTGGTGGTGAGAATGCCCTTATTTAGAGTCAGTCTGGCAAAATAAAACAGTACCTGCTTGACTCTGTACTGAATGTACATACATTCAAAGGTACCCTGCAATCTGCCAGAAAAAAAACAAAGACCAAATCCAGAAAACAATGACCATTCAGTTCCCAGCATCTATATGGCATTTGCAGTTGTTACAATGTGGCAAGTGAAGTTACATGGCATTGATGCCCTCCTCTGGGCTCTGTGAGTACTGCATACATGTCTATAAATAAAGCAAACAATTCACAAATTCCAGTGTTTCAGATTATTTAACTATGATGTGGTATACTCAGAAAAATGTTGGAAAACAATGGACACTCAGTGTCGATAAAAACATAATTCTATATTTTCCTTTATTCTCCAACAGTTTATTTTATGCAACATATGAAATATATCAAAAACATTTTACTCTTTCCATAACACTTTAAAAATGAAAACCATCACTTGTACCATATTGCATACTTCACTCTTGGTTTCCATTTACTCTCTGAAACTGAGTTTCCCTTGCAATCGAACAGAATGCTATTTAAGGCTTAAAGCAAAAGTCAGATGGCTTCTATTTCTTGAATGACTGACTTAAGTTTCCTTCACAGTTGTCATCAAATATGACATAACTTCAGGTATTTCTTTGCCAGGAATGACTAAGATTCTGACTATGACCCTGTGGGTCATAGTCACTTAAGCATACATTTTGTTAAACAAAGGAAGAGGGAATACCAACGGAAAAAAAAAGTATTCTCTATTATTCCCATGGATATTCCAATTAGAAGATAAATAAGTTTGCCTCCTTAGGGAATTAAAGACATTTATAGCTCACTAATACATCATCACATGTCAGACCTCAGGGTTTCCTGCTTGCTTTCTGTGAGATCTTGCATTCCTTGCAGGATTAAGAATTACCAGATAAACTTCAACAGTAACCTCTTAATAGAGAAGAAGAATAAATTGGCCCTTGTTTTCTATAATTGCTATTAGTGGCAAACAAGTCTCAGCAAAGTTTTTTGTTTCTCAATGCTCTGTAACCGTTGCTATTGCAGGTGAAATCATAATTGCAAGACTGAGGGGAGAGGAGATCAAAGATTCACAGACCCAAGTTTCAGGAACTGCCCACCATTTAAGGAGTTAGACTTACTCACCAAAACTAGAGCACCAAGAATACAATCCTGGGAGAAATAGGGATGTGAGTTTCAAACACATGTCTGACAACCAGAGTGTATGACAAAACACACTATCAACATTCTGGTAAGTCATCACATTAGTAAAACTGGATGTAAGATAGAAGCTGTTTCATAACAGAGAAAGCAGAATCACTCCTGAGCAAAGGGTATAAAGCAGCAAGAGACGTGATTTTAAAAGTAATACTGGCCTAATTCTTATGACTGAATGTAACTTTCACTCATAATGATCATTACCACTTAATGCAAGTAGCTATAAATCTACTTTTCAAAGTAATCCAGGCTTTTTATTAATCAATTTTATTGACTCTTTAGGAAAAGAATCCTAAACAAGATTTTCAGAGTTATTAACACTGTACCTATACTCTGTCAAGATTTTTCAAGTTTGTAATGAATATAAAGGAAGTGTCTAGGTTTGTTGAAAAATGTCTGTCATCTGCATTATTAGCAAAATTCTTTCACAGTTTCTGGAAACTGACACTTTTATTCACACTGAGATACTGCCTGCACGTTCATTACACATTTGAAATCAAGCCTTGATGGAATAGGGTACAATGTTAGTAGCCCAGAAAAATCTAGTTTAGGATTCTTCTGGTAGAGGGTCAAGAAGAATGATTAATAAAAAGCCTGGATAACCACGAAACCGTTGAAAACCATGAAAAATGAGGCAGCTAAGTGAGATGCTAGTAGTAATCACCTTGATAACATTCCTATCTCTAACCAAGAGCCTATTTCCATCAGCCTTGGTGAGGACATTCAGGAGGTGCTAACATAGAGATAAACAGTTTGTAGCATCAATTTTCATAGGAGCCACAAAATGTTTTCACTGATTTATGATGTTCTCTGTTGATGGAGAAGAGTATGTGAACATATGAAGTCTCAGAAAGACTCCCCTTTGTGTTCTTTTTCTTGTTACTTAATACTGATGTAAAGAGTAAGGGTTGATAAGCACATTCAATGAAATGAGATCTGAAAAACTATCTCATATGGTACATTCATGGGTCACAAACATTCAAGTTTGTGTACATAAACTGTTACAAAAATCAGACTGAAAACGTGCTTCAATGTTAATAGCACTACTAAGTTCAGCTAACGACTAATACTTCAGTTCATCTCATGAAATAAGCAATGTATTTGTTTCTTTCTATATATCTTTACTATTATGTGATTTCTTTGTTTTATAAGATGAAGTTTTGATCACTGATCAACCAACAAGTCTTGTGATTGTCTGATGTGCTTGTTTTCTTTATATGAAATAAGTGAGTTCTAGGTCAATACCTTTTACTCATGCTGCACTTTATTGATTTCATAGACATATAATCATGCAGGACCTTGAGGTACTGTGTTTTAATATTCTATGTACTTCTATCAATAGATATCAATGTTCACTAACAATTTATTTTGATCTATACCATTAATGCTCACAAATAAATAGTTACTTGAAATAGAAAAAAATCATTAAAGTCCAGCCACATGTGATACAATAAGAACATAAGAAAAGAGAATGAAAATACTCCACAGCCATAACTGAAAAATTCAATAAATAAGTAGTACTAATAGAGCTTGTGAAATTGTTATACACCCACAATATCAACACCTAGCCAGCTACATCTTGTCAGTACCCTGAAACAGGCAAAATTTCTAAATCTCAATTTTGCTGTATGTAACTCGTATTCCTTCATCTTCACTGATAACACATTAAATAATAATATATGCATTTAGAAAAGTTAACTAATTATATGCTGTTTTTCTTACATATCTGGGATCTGTACATTACATTTTTTTAAAAATTCTCAGAGAATCACTTAATAATTCTAGTGAGAATAATTTGCATGTCAAATGCTAGTTTTTAAGTAACATGGTGCAAGTAGCCCATGCTTACCTCCCCATGCAGAATCCTCTGATTCTGGCAGTAGGGTCTCATCAAATCACATCTGGTGATGTGGCTATAGGGATTATTTTGGTATCACAGACTGTTGCTGGAGTTATGGGCAATTTGTCTCTCCTCTACAACTATATCTTGCTTTATTTCAAATCATACAAATTAAAGTACATGGACTGGATTTTGATGCACTTGACCGCATCCAACTTCTTAACTCTCCTATGTAAAGGTATTCCACAAGCAATGGCAGCTTTTGGTTTCCAATGTTTCTTCAATGATTTTGAGTGCAAGCTACTTTCCTACCTTCACAGGGTGGGAAGAGGTGTGTCATTTGGCAGTGCATGCTTATTGAGTGTCTTCCAGGTCATCACCATCAGCCCAGAGGATGCCATTTGGACAATCTTTAAAAAGAAAGCTCACAAGTATATCAGCTGTTCACTATACTTGACCTGGATTCTATCTCTCCTTTTTAGCATTGTTTCCCTTAACTGTATGTCTGCAAAGTTGTGCAATGTCAACAACATAAGTCTTAAGAACTTAGGTTACTGTTCTTCTTTTTCATTTGACAATACCGCCAAGTACTGCATGCAGTATATGTGATTATCCCTGGTGCCATCTGCATGCTTTTCATTATATGTTCCAGTGGTTCCATGATTCTCATTCTGCACAAGCACAAGCAGAGGATGGAACATATGATTAGAAGCAATATTTTACCTAGATCCAACCATGAGTCCAGAGCAACACAAACCATTCTTCTCCTAGTGAGTACATTTGTCTGTTTTCATACACTCTCCACACTTTTTACCATTTGTTTAAACTTTTGGTTAATCTTACTTGGCATCTAGTGAGTGTCCATGCAATATTCTCAATGTGTTTCGCTTCTGTAAGCCCCTACTTGCTCATGAGACATGGTTCCAGCACATCTATCCATTGCTTTGCTTGGGTAAACTTTCAAAAACCCTAAAGGTCTTCCTATGTATTCCAAATCCTTATGGAATTCTCATGCTATTTATCATGCTCAGAAAAATGTTTGCATTCAATAGGATATATTTTATATAACAATATTTAGTTCTAAAGGTACATGTATGTTTTTGCTTGTTTGTTTTCATAAAAGAACTAGTCAGCACATATTTACTGAGATTGTGTTTACTACCCATCAAGCAATACCACTGGAAGACAACAGAAAACATATCAATCACAAGGGATAGAAGGGTGAAAATAATTGTGAACTTCAGAAGTGGAAATAGTGATAACTACAACAATAGCAAATTACTTTTAAACAAAATCCATTTTATGTTAGCTTTTCTTTCTGGGACATGAGTGAAAATTTAAAATTAAATTGAAATACTTTCCTTTTTCTCTCTGTGTTTCATATTAGCGGTGTTACTTTAAATAATCCAGGAACTAATGCGCACATTATTTCACTTGAGTCCATGCAGTATGCCTTTGTCTTACTGGAAATGGCATTTATATTTGGTGGGTACTAATCACCACATGTTATCTCCCTTATGACATTCATTCAGCTTTTTTCTATGTGTGGATTTTCACTACTTTCATCTGCTTACATAGTCATGCACATAATAAGAATTTAAAATAAATGCATGCTTCTGTTGAAAACAGTCAAAATCTAAAATAATTTAATGAGTATCAAAAATGTCAAATTAGGACATGACAAGCATAGAATCCTATCCTAGATTAAATTTTCAGTTACTAGTAATGTGCCTCTGAAGCATTCATGAAAGTCAGGCTTCTTGTTGTTAATAACATTTCTGAGTAAAGGTACCTTCTGCATGAAGCTTCAACATTGGAAATGACTATTTCATTGTCTATCATGTTTGTCCTTGGTTAGAATCAAGATCTCACTGTAGGGATTGTTGCCTGTACTGTGGCTACAAAAGACTGAGACTGACAACAGCCAAAAAAGTTCAGGTATGAGCTTCAGGGATTTTACCTCTCAATGCACAACTATTGGCTATGGATTAATTGTGGCCAATTGCTACCCATTGTCTTCATAGAATAATCTTTAGTATAGTAGTTTTCCCTAAATTAAAATATCTTCTCATGTGGAAAAATGGGGGAACATCTCTGGAATCAGGAAGAAGACAATTTTTTTTGAGGGGGGGTTTTGGATAAGAAGATACTTGCAAGGATCACAAGATCTTTTTTTCCAGTGGTACTAAACAATAAGTCAACTGCTGTACAGAATAGCTTCAGCTTCTGTTTCTCTCTTCCTAGAGGACATTGTTAGACAGGTTTGAATGCTTAAAAGCCATAAAAAAGCTTCAGAATTGCCTTTTCAATCTCTGTGTTTCTGTTGGTGATGTAGTTGCTTTTCTTCCTGTTTCTGTCTAACATTATACTTAAAGTTTAAACTTATGAGAATCCACAAGGCAAAACTGCTTCCATCATGAGTGCTCCTAGCTTGTATCTAGTTGAAAAAAAAACCTGTCTGCTCTGCTTTTTTAGTAATTATTTTATTTATTTATATCCCAAATATTGTCCCCCTAAGAGTTCTTCTCATTTCCTCTCTTCTTTGCCTCTGAGAGGGTGCATGACCTTGGTATTCTCCTACCCTATGGCATCAAATCTCCATATGATTAGGTGTATATTCTCCCACTATAGCCAGACAACACAGACCTCTGCAACATATGTCCAGCAGATGTTTGCTTTTAGGTTGCAGCTGAGTCTCTGGGACTTCACACAGGTTCAATTTAGTTGACATTGTTGGTCTTCCTATGAAGTTGCCATCACTTTCACTTCCTTCAATCCTTCCCCTAACTCTTCCATCAGGGTCGCAGATCTCATTCCAGTGTTTGGCTTTATCTGCATCTGTCTTAGTCAGATGTTGGTTGAGTCTCTTAGAGCATACCCATACTAGGCTCCACTTTTCAAGCAGAACATAGTGTCAGTAATAGCATCAGAGATTGGTGCTTGCCCATGCAATGGATCCCAAGTTCGTCACTGGTCTGCCATTCCTTCAGTCTCTTCTCCATTTTTTTCCCTGAAATTCTTTTAGACAGGACCAATTTTGGATTGGCAGTTTTGTTGTTTGACAAAAGAATGGGTCACAAGGATAACTGCTATTTCTGCTTTTGTAATTAAGCTTGTTGACTCTACTCAATAAGACAATGGTAAAACCCAAAGGGTAACCATATTTTCCCCCTGTATAAACTCTGGATTGACATGGCACTTAAAGCTGGGTCTTTGGCATGCTCTCAGAATTTGGCCAGATACAAGGTGCTAGCCCCTTCACCTGAATAAAAGCCTCTTCTATTATGAGCTATTCTGTTATTATACTGGTGAAACACTGAATAACTCCAGGCCACAACACTATAAGCAATCTCTTCTCTGTAAATTATTAGTAGTCTTAATAAATGTCAATTTGTTTTCCAAGATATATGGATTTTGTGGCTTCACTTTCTATGTGTATTTACTCCCCCACCCCAGGAAAAGCCTATTACAAAAATAGTCTTTTTGATAACTACATCCACATACATTGTCATGGTTACACTCAGTGTGTCACATAAAAAGATAAAATGATATGAACTAGGGAAAACACCCTGTATGGAGGGGAGATATTTATTGAGTGCTTTCATTCTACAGCCATTTTCATTCTATATATAACACAGTCCTAAAACTTTGTTCTGCCATTGATTCCCTCTCTGAGGTAAATATTTGCTTATGTTTCTTCAGAAACAGTGTCACTATTTAGTTGCTTCAGGTTAAAAGGGACTCACCAGAGCATTCTACTATGTCTGAAAACTAAGAACACACATTAACCGTTCTAAAAGTATCCTACACAATAGAACACTATTATAGCTATATTCTGACACCAAAATGAACCCATCCTCAACTCACTAAAGGTTTGAATTCTGAGCTGTCTAGTATGAAATAATGTCATCATCAATCTAAAGGGTTTAGGATACTCTTCTGCTGATCATTTAAACAAGGTTGATGAAACACTGGAAGCAATATGTCTGACAATTCCTAGTGCATTCTTGATTTTTTTTGTATTTTTTTTTTTGTATTTTTATTGGGTTCTTTTATCTAACAGCCATCCAATATTTATTCTACCCTAATACCTTTCAACCCACAAATACTAGGTAGGAGGGATAAAATATTTGAGGGAAAAGGAGACATAGATCTCTTTAGGCTACTTCCTGTTGATTAAGGCCATTGAGTTCTTTAGGGCAAGATCAATCTACATTGTCAAGATAGCTTCTTCTCATCTCTTTGCTCACAAACACTTGACAAATTGCAACAACAGCAACCAGGAACAGCAGGGGAGCAGCATCCATCACATGCCCTCTCTGGACTCTCTCATCAATATCTGCTCCAGAGTCTCCAAAATTAAACTATCTGTAGCTGGCAAAAATCATGTTTCTGCTAGTACATGAGGTAAATCATAGTCACCTGCTGTGAAGCAGCCTCTTTTCTGACACTTGATACTAAAACAAAAAATATAACAATATATTAACTTTATTTCTGAAGACACTACATACCCTGCACACAGAACAAAGAAATTCTGTTGGAGATGATCTGAAAGATGACTCTTTACTGACTAACATTTATAGTCTTGAAAGGCACCATGTAAAATGCTGGGGAATTCCCCAATGACCACATTGTGTTGTATATGAGGAGTGTATGGATGAGTGGGGGCACACCCTCATAGAACCAGCAGAAGGGGGGATGAGATAAGAGGTTTCTGGGGGGAGAATGGGGAAAGGAGATAACATCTGAAATATAAATAAATAAAAATATCCAATTTATAAAAGCTTCAAGGGAGCCCCCAGACACTGAGCCACCAACCAGGCAGCATACATAAGCTGGTCTGATGTACCTAACTGCCTGTCTGGTCTGAGTGGTAGAAGATTCACCTAATTCTCAAGAGACTTAAGGCACCAGGGAGGGGGTAAGGCCTGATTGGGGGAAACATCTTCTCAGAGACAGAAGGAGAAGGAATAAGATGAGGGAAGACCGGGGTGGTGGTGGTGGTTGGATTGTAAATAAATAAAATAATAATTTTATTAAAAATAATAAAGATGCATTTTTAAAAATAAGAAAAGCTTCAAGGGAAAAAGGTTAGGTAATATACAAAGGCCAACCTATTAAAATTACATCTGACTTCACAACATAAAATCTAAATGCAGAAGGGCCAGGACGGATGTCATGCAACCTTTGAACACCACAGATGCCAAAATAGATTAATATACTGAACAAAACTATCAACAGATTGGGAAAACAAAATATGTCAAGACAAAAATCAAACTTAAACAATCTCTATCCACAAATTCAGCCCCAGTGAAAATGTTATAAAGAAAACTCCAACCTAAAGAAAATAAGTACACCCAAGAAAACATGGAAATTAAGCTATTCGGTGCCAGGAAAAACAGAACAAGTAAAGAACACACACAAACACACTAACACTACCAACATCAAAATAACAGGAATTAACATCCAGTAGTCATGACTATCTCTCAACATCAATTGACTCAATTCCATAATAATAAGACACAGCCTAAAAACAGAATACAAAAACATGAGTCATCATTCGGCTATATACAAAAAACACACCTCAGAAATAAAGATAGACATTACCATGGAGTAAAGCACTGAAAAAATATTTCCAAGCAGACATACCCAAGAATCAAGCTGGAGTAGCCATTCTAAAATCTAGTAAAATAGATTTTCAAATAAAATTAAAAAAAGATACAAGGATAGGTGAAAAGGAAGAATCCACTTACTGGCATAAGGCATGAACCTGATCAGGTATATAATATGGGGAAAAGGAGTTTTTTCTGCAGGATTGTTGAAAAAGCATGGTGGCTGCCAGAGTGACAGGTGAGACATGCTGATGCTGGGACAAAGTATGATGCTGACCTGTGAGCTTGCTGAGTGCCCTGACAATGGTGACTTGGAAGCTGTATTGAACATATGTTCCTGACGGCTTTGCTTGCCTATATCCCAGAGGGACAAGCTGCCTTGCCTCAAGTTTTCAGACCTTGTGAGACAGAGAATCAAAAAGAGAAGTTATAATGACTCTTCGATTTTTCTTAAAGGTGACCAGTTATTCAGACTCAATCATGGACTGGTTGAGAAATCAATCCAATATTGAAAATAACAGTCTTCATTTGGAAGTCTGGATCTGGACATTTTCAGAGACATATTTGGAAGTTAGCTGCAGTTCTCTGTGATGTTATGTTAGCAAGAGATAAAGTTGGGACAGGATCTGGATTTCAAGTGAGTGTTAGTGCATGTGTTAAGGCTCTTTAAATTGTCATGTTAAAATGACTTTTGTTTCTTTATAGTATTTAATGTAAGTTGTATTGATTGTACACTTCCTAATTTTGTCAGTGTGTTGAAACCTGGGATGTCTTTTACAGGTGTCTATCAACCAGCTTTTGTTTTATTGACCTGAGTATTACAGGACCTTGGTATTCTGAAAACAATGTTTGCAAGTACTAAAAGAAGTGAGTGAGGCTTTAAGCTTGATTATTGCTGGTATGTCTGCTTTAATTATATTAATTGCTAGCACCACAGCTTCTGCAATTGCTGTGACACAAGAAGTTAAGAGATATACTTTTGATAATCATTTACCAAAAAAAAAAAAAAAAAATGTTGCTAATGTGTTGAGTATACAAGAGGATTTAGACAGGCATTTGGAACAATGGTTTGATCCTCTTTATTCTATTCAAATTAATGGGAGGATGTTCAGAGTTTTAAGAGTAAGGAGCCATCTCAAGTGTCATGCCAAATATCAATGGATTTGTGTTACTTCTAAAATTTACGATGATAGTCATTATAATTAGGAAAAAGTTTAAAGACACTTCCAGGGTATTTGGCATAATTCTAATACCTCTCTGGATGTTTTAACTTTGAATAGTAAGATTATGAATTTAAAGAATGCTGTTCTGCTGAGCATTGATTCTGCAGATACTGCTGATGAGATTATCCTTGTCCTGAGGTCAGTATTTTCATTTTGGTCAAGCTTCAAGAATGGCATATATAGCTTAATCATGCTAGCCTTTTTAGTTCTGGGAATAATTTATTCCTGCCCATCATGTTAAAGCTTGTCTTTAACAGCATCAGCATATTGGCAGCCAAAGTTCATGGTTTGAAAATGGACCCCCCAGACAGAGTTATAAATTTAACAGGCTGGGAAACCAAGGATGGGTAATATTCTGCACAGAGCCTTACCAACCTAAGAGAGAAGTGCATTGCTTTTGATAATGCATATTCCCTGATGGGTAATGAATGCATTCTTGTCAGAACGGCCTAAGACAGGCTCAGTCTTGTTAATGAGATAAAAAATGGGGAAAGATGGAGAGCCTTTGGGGCTGCTTGACAAGAATCTGACATGGGCCAAGGACAAGGAAATGGGCTTCAGGTAGGAATCTGACTTTAAGCTAGAACAAAGAAAGTAATGTTAGACAGGAATCTAAACCTTAGGCTAGAACAAAGAAGTAATTTCAGGCAAGAATCTAAATTTTAGGATGGAACAAAGAAATAGGCTTCAAGTATGAAAATGACTTTGGGCTAGGACAGGGAATGAGGCTCAGATATTTTGGTCATCTTGATAAAGCCCTTAGAAACAGTGATCACAGGAGTGTTCACAGAACCTTGTTTATTGCCTTGCTTATTCTTTGAGTATTTTTGTTTATTGTCTTGCTTGTTCCTTGACTATTTGCATCTATTGCACTGCTAGTTCCTCAACCTCGAACTGACCTTAATACTTGCATCTAATTAAAATGGTATAAAAGCAGATTGTGGGAAAAAAGGTATAATCCAGTGAAAGGCAAAAAAAAAGAAAACCCTGCATTTTACATATTTTATATTTTAGCATTAATTATCAATAAATAGTAGGGGAAGCTAAAAAATAAAAAATAAATAAATAAAATACAAAAAAATCACACACCAAACTTCACCACTCCTGAAATCTATGCAAATAATGAACTTATATACAGTTAGAATTGCCTTCTAAATGGAAGCTGTGAAGCTTCATATTAAATTCCATAGTTTTAGTAACAACTTAAAAAAATATTCTGGGAAGGACACTTCATCCCCATCAAAGGAAATAAATGTACTACTATGTCATCTCAATTCTGAAGATCTATGCCCCAAATAGAGAGCACACACAGTAGTAAAAGAAACATTGATAAATCTTAAATCACACATTAAACCTCACATATTCATAGTGGGGGCTTTTAACACTCCAGTCTCACAAATGTACAGGCCATCAAAACAGAAAGTAAACATAGAAATGATGAACATAATAGAGGTTATGATTCAAATGGACCTAATAGATATCTACAGATGATTGCATACAAAAGCATTATATATACATATGTTCGTATGTATGTATGTATGTATGTATGTATGTTCTCTGAACCACATGGAATCCTGCAAATTTGACCATTTTTGTACATTTAGTGAGTCACAAAGCAAGTCTCAACAGATACAATAAGATTAAAATAACACCCTGAATCTTATAAGGTCACAATAGATTAAAACTGAACTTCAAGAACAATAGAAACAACAAAATGACTACATAGTCATGGAAACTGAAAATGAAGGCACAACATACCTAAATTTAGGGGATATAATGAAAGCAGTGCTAAGAGGAAAGTTCATGGCACAAAGTGACTCCATAAAGAAATTAGAGAGTTTTTTCAATCTATAGGTTACCAATTTGTCCTATTTACTATGCCCTTTGCCTTACAGAAGCTTTGCAGTTTCATGAGGTCCCATTTATCAATTCTTAATCTTAGTGCCTGAGCCATTGGAGTTCTGTTTAGAAACCCCTGCTCCATGCCCAGGAGCTCTTTCTCACTTTCTCTTCTATTAGATTCAGTGTATCTGGCTTTATGTTAGGGTCCTCAATACACTGTGACTTGAGCTTTGTGCAAGGTGACAAATATGGATCTATTTTCATTTTTCTACATACAGACTGCCAGTTAGACCCGCACCATTTATTGTAGATGCTTTCTTTTTTCCATTGTATATTTTTAGCTTCTTTGTCAAAAATCAAGTGTCCATAAGTGTCTGGTTATATTTCTGAGTCTTCAATTCTATTCCATTAACCAATGTGTCATACCAATACTATGCAGTTTTTATCATTATTGCTCTGTAGTTCAATATGAGGTCAGGGATGTTGTTTCCTCCAAAAGTTCTTTTATTGTTAGGAATTGTTTTCACTATCCTGGGTTTTTTGTTTTTCCGTATGAAATTAAGAAGTTCTCTTTCCATGTCTGCAAAGAATTATGTTGGAATTTTATGGGGATTGCATTGAATATGTAGATTGCTTTTGGTAAGATGGTCATTTTTACTTATGTTAATTCTACCAATCCATGAGCATGGGTGATCTCTCCATTTTCTGAAGTCTTTTTTATTTCTTTCTTGAGAGAGTTGAATTTCTTTTAATATAGATCTTTCACTTGTTTAGTTAGAGTTACTCCAAGATTTTATTTTATTGTTGACTACTGTGAAGGGTATTGCTTCCCTAATTTCATTCTCTGCCCATTTCTCATCTGTATAATGAAAGACTACTGATTTATTTGAGTTAATTTTATATCCAGCCACTTTGCTAAAGTTCTTTATCAGCTGTAGACATTTTATGGTAGAATTTTAGAGGTTGTTTATGTATACTATCAGATCATCTTCAAATAGTGATACCTTGACATCTTCTTTGCCAATTTGTACACCCCTGAGCTCTTTTTGTTGTCTTATTGTTCTAGCAAGAACTTCAAGTACTATATTGAATAGATATGGGGAGAGTGAGCATCCTTTTCTTGTCCATGATTTCAGTGGGACTGCTTTCAAGTATCTCTCCATTTAATTTGATATTAGCTGCTGGTTTGGTGTATATTGCTTTCATTATGTTTAGTTATGGGCTTTCAATTTCTGATCAATAAAAGAACTTTGTGAAGTATCACCATTCTTGACCTCAAGCTGTAGTACCTAGAATTAAAATGGTAAAAAAAAAATATTGAATATATTTCATCTTATTATTATTTATACTAGCTATAGCTGATGAGTATAGGCAGTCCAATACAGTTGTATAGATTAAAAAAGGCATCCCTATCACACTCAATTTCCATTGTTCCCAGATCCACCCTCTACCATATCATCTTCCACAATAAAATGAAGAATATTCAGTTTGTGTTGCCATGTACTTATTGGAGCCTGGTCAGACTCTCAATGGCCAACGCTCTAAAGATATCTGTACTCTTCTGTACCACCTGGATAGAAGTGTCAACTTTCAAGAGCTACATTTTAACATCATTATCAAGATTTTTAAGGACTCTCTTCAATAGTTTGATATCTTGGCTATACCTTTGGGATGCTGAGAGTGGCAAGTGGTTGGTTGGTACAGTAGCACTGAATGCCTCATTCTCAGTTATGAGTCAGCAGTCATTGATACCACTATTAATGATTCCTCCCAGCTCACAGTAGCTGTCAGTAGCATGGATAACAAACATCAGATGGATTTCAGTGGCAGCAGAAATCATGAACATCAGCTTCATTTCCAGTGGCAGCATAGCTCACAAAATGGCTTCTGGCAGAAGCACTGATTACAGATATCAATATGATTTTTAGTGGGAGAAATGGTCATGGGCATCAGCATGATGTCCAGTGCCTGCAAAGAACAAAGTAGTCTTTGGAGGTTCAGAAAATGAACCATTTTTCATCTAGGATAATTTACTGCTATTCAGAGTCAGGGATATTGTATGTTTGAGCAGCATATACAGCAGCAGGATCTGAGCAAGCTCAAGGCTACTGTAACCTTCACTGAACACCTACCACTCTGCCAGTACCCTAGATACAACCATTGTGTTTGCAGCTCTGAAACATTTCCACAGGTCTATGATCTCCACCCTCCATTGGTGTGGCAAGCAGTGGGAATGGCAGCAGAAGATGTTCTTCCATGACATGAGATGTACCTGTGAGTCAAGTGGAGGAACCACCCTATCAGATATAAATAGGGATAGCTGGGCCCAAAAGAGGCCTGAGCTTCCTGGCAACCCAAGTATAAACTGTACTAGGCAACAACATGCTCCTTTGTCAACTGCAGTCAGACTTTCAAATACATAGATAGCCACAATCACATTTCTAGTTTGACTTCTATTTGGCACATGAGATTCTCTGTTCTGCCGTTGTTGCTTTTTATCTCATATATGAATATTGCATTTTGTTATCAATGAGAATAATGTACAATGTGTGTGTGAATGACATTAACACTAGTCATTCTTTTCTTGATATACACGTAAGTTGGTTTCATCACTTGGATGTCATAGAATAATTTAATGAATATGGATATACAAGCATTTCCGTGGTATGCTGACTTGGATTATTTTAAGTGAGTACCTAGCAAACTAGAGATGGATCATGTGGTAGATCTGTTGTGTTTTGAGGAGCATTCATACTTATTTATATAGTGGATTGGATATGTGATATTAGCCCCAGTTATATATAAGGTTTCTTTTCTACATACTTCCTCTCCTGCTTTAGTTTCTGTGTAGAGCTTTTGGGGTTGCTTGGCAAGAATCCAACAGGTGGCCAAGGACAAGGAAATGGGCTTTAGGCAGGAATCTGACATTGGGCCATAACAAGGAAGTAAGTTCAGGCAGGAATCTAATTTTAGGCTAAAACAGAGAAGTAAGTTCAGGCAAGAATCCAAGTCTTAGGCTAGAACAAAGAAGTAGGCCTCAGGCATGAATATGACATGTTACAGGCTAGGATGGGAAGTAGGTTCAGATAGTTTTGTCATCCAGATGAGCCCTTAGAAACAACAATCACGGGGGTGATCAAGGGACTTTGTATATTGCCTTGTTTGTTCCTTGACTGTTTGTATCTTTTGTATTGTTGGTTCCTCAACCTAGAACTGACCTAAATACTTGCATGTAATTAAAATGGTTTAAAAGAAAAGGGGGAATAAACAAATCTGCCTTCAGCCTCAGAACAGGCAGGGGTCATGCTGCAATTTTGTCTAATTATCTCTTTTAATCCTCACTCCTGTGCTGGAAAACCTGTTGACTGACTGAGCGGGCTTGGTCAAGTTTCTATTTGTATCCTTAGCTAAGGTCATTTGAACTAAGAGGATATGGACTATCAATGTATTTTTACTGTTTACATCTATTATGTATTTTAATTTGATAAACATTTTATATACCCATTAGCCATTGGTAGAAATGTTTTCCTATTGAGAACTGTTTGTTTATTTCATGATTAAATTTCACTGTGTTTCTTGATCTTTCATATATTCTAATTATTAATATTCTTAGTTGTGTTGCTAAAAGAAACACAATCCTAAAATACAATCAGATAGTGGCTGGTCATCCCATAACTCTTCTGCCACTATGTTTCAAATATGTCTATCATAGTTGGTAACGTTCATATCTCCATGAGACATTGCATATCATTTTCTATCCTGCAACCTCTTTAAAGTCTTTTAGCACTACAGGATGGAGCTTCCAATCAAATTCAAACTTGATTTCTCTAATACTAAATTATTTTTGCAGTGTCTTTCACAATAGGAAATTATCATAACTTCTTATCATCATCCAGGAACATTGGCAACCATTTTACTGATGAGGATAACTAGGACGTCCCTGTAAACAATTCAGACAGAGTAATCTCACACTGTGCAGTGGTTATTTAATGTTAAATTGATGATTCAAAGGTGCTACATATACACAACAGTTTAATTTAGCTGTCAGAAAAAACGTTATGGAATTTGCAGTTAAGTGAGTGAACGTGAAATGTTATATTGACTGTGATTATATCAACACAAAAATCCAAAACCAAAACACATTGTCTCATAGGTGAGTCATTGCTTCAAATGTCTAGTATATAATGTGTTGAGCATATAGTTCCTAGAAGCCAGAAATGTAGAAAGAAGATACTGTGGTAGGAATGCCTTAAGAAAGGAGCAGTGGGCCATAATAGTTGATCTGAAAACAAAGAAATAGAAAACCTGTGTAGAGAAGTGTAAGTAGTGATGGGTGGGAACCTAGGAGAAGAGTACAGGAAGGCATGTTCACAGAAAGAAAAATTGTAAGAAGCATCTCATGACTTTCAGAAAATAATTTAAAAGCTGGACAATGGTGGTGCATGCCTTTAATCCCAGCACTTGGGAGGCAGAGGCAGGCAGATTTCTGAGTTCGAGGCCAGCCTGGTCTACAGAGTGAGTTCCAGAACAGCCAGAGCTATACAGAGAAACCCTGTCTCAAAAAACAAACAAACAAACAAATAAAACAAAACAAAAACAAAAACAAAAAACAAAACAAAACAAAAACCCAAAACAGAAATAATTTAAAATGGAAGAGCAATGTCCTGCATGACTCAAGAAACATTTTAGTTTCATGAAATGGGACTTATCAGTTTGAAAATTATTTGCTGAGCAAATGAATAATTCATTATGTCCCTAGGTCTGCTTCTAATCTAACTTTTTTTCTCAATGCTCTCTGATCTTTCAGAATGTCAAATATTTTAGCTTGATGCTTTATTTGTATGAGGTTGACTTTTGGTTAGGTGGAGATATAATCATGTTATATTCCTTTCCTTATGGCTACATATTTTCCCAGTTAATGATGATGCTTTAACCTTCCTTGTAGTCCACCACCCACCAGAGGTAGTGGAAAAGAAAGCATATGGGGTGGGTGAGAAGTGGTCCAGTCATTGGATACTCATTCTCTCATTCTCAGCTCCATCTTTGTTCCTGAATATCTTGTAGGTAAGACACATTTTGAGCTTTGTGTGTTGGTTGTTCTCCTTATCCCTCCACTTGAAGTCCTGCCTGAATACAGTGGTGGTCACTTCAGGCTCCATAACCCCCACTGCTAGGAAGCTCAGCTAGAGTCACCACAATAGACACCCTGGTGTCTGCCATTCCCATTCACGTTTCAGGCACATCCTAGAAATGGTCCTTGCCCCTGACCATCACAGATTTCCATTCTCTCTCCCATGCTCTCTTCCTATACCTGATACCCATGCCCTGTTCCTCTCCTCATCTCCTGTTCCACCCAGTTCTCTCCCTCCATCTACTTCAGATGTCTATTTTATTTCCCCTTCTGAGAAAGAGTCAATCATCATCCTCTCAGGGCAATCATCTTTATTTGGTCTCTTGTGGTCTCTGGATTATAGCTTGGTTATCCTTTGCTTTATGGCTAATATACACTTATGAGTATGTACCATGTACTCTTTTGGGGTCTGGGTTTCCTCAGATATTTTCTACTTCTATCCACTTGTCTAAAAGATTTGTGATGTCTTTGGTGATTTTTCAGAAAAATGGGAATAGTTCTATGTCAAGACCCAGCTATATATAGAATTAAGACACTAAAAACAAAGACATTTTGATTTACAAAGTGGTGGTACAAGTTTGCACTTCCTCCAGCAATGGAGGCATGTTCCAGTTGCTCCACATTCTTTCCAATATGTGCTGTTCCTTGAGTTCTGATTTTGGCCATTCTGATGATTGATTTTTTAACAAAAAAAATTGTCATCCATGTCATTCAGAGCAATATTTTGTTTCTTAGGAAAGTGTTATGTCAAGTGTCCTGCTCATTCTACTCCTTATAGTATTTCTTAGTATATTCTACAGTGTGGTATAATATAACAATCCTACTTATAGGGTCAAACTTCTTTACTTGGGGGAATTTGTATGACATAGTAAAATAAGAAATAATATGACTACATTATTTCTTTAGACAATAGTCATACTGGCAGCTTTTATTTCATAAAATGCATCTCTTACTTAGGGATGAACTATGCACATTAAACATCAATTTAAGAGCCATTGTAGTAAATTGAGATGTGCTCAACTCTAAGTAGTGTAGTATGTACCTACATTATACTCTTAACCTCTAAGTTATATGTCAGTGCTTGAGCTCAGAACCTTGAGCTCAGGGCCACATTGAGGAGAAAGCATGAGACTACTACAACTCTGTGTGTCAAACATGTGATGAAAATAATTTTATCCTTTCTACTTCTAATGTCATAGGCTCTGGCACAGGGTCTTGAGGCTATTGGTAAACATGTTCCCATACTATTATAGGCAACACTCTGAACTCTATAGTATTCATATGGCCTTTATTTATCAATATTCTTCTGGTTTTATAGCCAGTTATTGAAGTTATAAAGTATTAAACAATACTACTTACAACTTTCCAAGAAGATGGTTCAGCAGATAAAGGTGCTTGCTTTCAAGCCTGATGACATAAGGTCAGTCCTTAGAACTCAAATGTTATTAGCACAGAAAATATTCTTGCGGTTTCTCCTCTGACCTCAATATGTACCCTGACTTCCCTTCAAGATAGGCTACAAATTCTCAGAGGAACAAACTTCTTTTCTAGTTTATTTTGGTCATAGAGTATTATGTTGTAGAAGATTAATTATTTAAATCGGCCCCACATTGGGAGCCAATTTGTAGTAGAAGGAATTATTTAAATCCCAAATTTGTTGCTGTAAGATCTCCTACCCAAAGGAGACCAGTAAAGGAAGACACAACTCAACAATTATGGTTTAAATAGCATGGCTAGATTGGGCAGATTTACCACTACATGACTCTAATCCTGGCTATGAGATCCCTTATAACTTGTGGTTTATCCAGGCCTCGTTGTTCTTTCAGCTCTGGCTCCTCCTGCTTCAATTTCCTCCTACTGCTGCCTTACTTCTCCTTCTGCTTCTCTTCTTCCTCCTCCTCCTCTCCTCCCTCCTCCTCCTCTCTCTCTCCCTTTTATATTGAATTCCTCTCACTTTCTCCTCCCCTAAGCCTTTTTCTCCGCCTCCCCTTCTACTGCCCAATCTCTGGCTCTAGCCTTTATTTTACAGGTTTAATTGGACAGAATGTTTACAAGACGTCACCTGTGTACAGATTCAGTCCTCCTCTGCAGCCCCTCCCAGGAGAGTGGAACTAGGATCAAAATACAAGGCTGAGGCTATCCACTGGGAACTAGGATCAAAATACAAGACTGAGGCTAACCACAACAGTATTATCACAGCATAATAAACCTTGAACATAAAGCTTGAAAAAAGTCTACTATGCACACTTGACCTATTTTCGAATGTACAACATTTGGTAGTTGTAATACTTCCTCTCAACCAGTAGTCATTTTAGTGAGATCCATTTATTCTTGTGATACATTCAATTTTTTTTATCCTGTACTTCTTAGGGAAAAAACCCCCAACATATTAGTGTTTTACTTTATGATGTTTAACAGTTAAGTGACTTAGTTTTATTTTCCATTACACAATTCAATAAATATGTGAGTGGCAGCACAGTTATATATAGCACAGAGAAAGTTTCCTAGGCAGTTATATTGATTTTTCTGTGTACTACCTGTTAATTACATGATATCTTCCAAAATAGGCTATTACCTAATTATTATGGAGAAGCAACAGCAATAAAAACATGTTATGCTGTTTGGGTACCTGTTTGTGCTTATTGACCCAAACTCAAAAGTTTGTAACATGCAATCATGTTTTCATTTAGTAGTCCATGACATCTGAGAGCAGAATTATTCATCCATGGAGGGAACCTCTTCAAACTAGCCTTAATTCAATTTGGTTGTTAATAGAAAATAATAATGATAAAGAATATTTTCCTTGGTAATATGATTGGTAAACTGCTTCCAGTTGTGAAAACAAGCAAATGATCAAACAGAGATAGACCAACTTAGACACTGAGCTTAAATGAAAATAATACTAGAGTAAATTTATAATATCTAGATCATTTTATTGGATTTTTGAGAATATCAACAATATATTTTTCAAATGTATTAATAGAGCCCATTGAGATAAAATGAAAATGAGAACTTGGTACAGAACACTTAAAAGAATTAAAAAAAATACAACGCACACATATAGCTCAATGTTAGACTTCTGACATGTCATACTATCTTCTCGCCTCTAAAGATGACATCTAGAGACCTCCAGAAAACATAGCAGATAACAACCTCTCTGAACTCCACAATATTCCCGTAAGAGCTCATAACAACAATTTATAATACTTCTTTGTAATGGTTACCAAGGGAGAAAAGTTCAGAGCTATGTCCTTATTTGTTCAAGATTACCTGTCCATTGCTACTGCAGGTCAAATATTAATTGCAGGTCTGAGGGGAGGTGAAACCACAGAATCATATATCCATATCTCAGCCACTGGTGACTTCCTCCAACTGACCTCCTGATCTTTGTGACCATGGCATTGAAATCAGCATGCTGGAAAGAGTAAGAGTGCAGGTAGTGTAACAGATTTCAACCTGAGAGGAAAAGGTAAAATGAAAGAGACTTGGTAAGTGATTGAAGAAGATGATAGAACATGGGCCTGAACTTTGAGGAAAGGCAAAGGCAAAGAGGATACAGAGACTCTTAAGGAATGGGATCAGGAAGAAATGAACACTGGGGTCTTGGAAGCACTGCATTCAAATTCAAATTTAGATTATTCTTCACTGTTAGTGTCTGCTGTGCCCTTTCTCCTTTAAAAAAGTTTTGGCTCTAATGGGTTTATAAAATATTATTCAAAAAACCACAATTTCTTTTCCTTTATGAGTGTCATTCTCTAAGTTACTTTATAAAGAGGAGTCTCTGTGGTCAGTGACACTGCATAGCATGGTGGGAAGCATATAAGTCTGTGTGTTTTAGTTTTGTCTATGCTATATGCACAGTGATAACTTTAGATAGTAAGGAGCCTGTAAATAATGTCCATATGGAGCATACATTCACAGGGTGTTTGTCCCTGATTCTAATACTGTGCCATTGGATATATAACAACTTTCTATAAAATATGTTAAACAACTTTCATAAAGGAAAAAATGGTAGAGTAAATTCTCATGAACTTAAATAGAAAATAATAGTAATCTGTGATTTCTTCTTATAACCATAGTAAAGTTTCAGCACTTCTAGGTTTACACTAATTATAGCTTCATGCTTGTAATAAAGAATAAAATTCTTCCTTGAAACAATGATATGATACCTGAAATTTCGTGGAAGTGAAGGTCTCTTTTGCACAAAGTTTATTTTCTACCCTAGAGTAGGGGGTGCAATTAATAGAAACAGTAGTCATACTAATTTGAAAATACCCCTGCTTTCTTCCATGGAAGTGGCTAGGGACATTGAAAACAATAAAATTATTTTATTTTATTGCTTTTTGCCCTTAGCTATTAGGATTAAATCTTGTTTTCATGTGTATTAGAATATCCTGATCAATTGAAATATAAGAATAAGAATTGAAATATAAGATGATATAAAATGAGAATTCTGAGCAAATAAAAGGCCTGAATGGCCCTCTCCTAAATTTATCACTGTACCTAACCTTCTAAGTATTAATATCTGTTAACAAAGTAACATTAATCTCACCTCTGTCAACAGTTTAAGTTATAATTTCTTACATTTTTATTTACATATTACATATATAACCTTTAATTTACTAACTTCAACTCATATTATTATTCACATACTTCACTCAGGTTTCAATATAGAAATAATCTGTTATCTTAAATTAATAATATTTTGCCATATTATGCTATTGGCATGGCTTAATGTTTATTTCCCAAAACAGAATAGAGCACAGTATATTGATCACTTGTAATGGGGTCAATACTATGTTTGTAACATGAACCACAGTAGGCATCCTGTACTTGTGTTGTCACAGAAGTATTATTATACTTTTCAAATTTCCCTGAGTGTGAACCCTTAAATACTCAAGCACTTTATGACCCATTTAATTATGTCCATGTGTGTAATTTATGCCATAATGGTGGCTGCCCTATAGGATACATTTTTCTCATAGATTTTTTTCTGGATTGGTAATATTGTATGTCCTGTGAAAGAATATGTGCAGTGCAGTCGCAGCCTCATTTTCCCATTCAGGATCTCAGTCTGAGATGAGGAACTGACAGTATGGCAGCCAGTGAGTTCACTGTAGGAGTGATCTTCTTGTCTCAGACTGTGATTGGAGTTCTGGGGAATTTCTCTCTTCTCTGCCACTATTTGTTTCTTTACCTTATAGGGTACAGGTTACGGTCCACAGACTGGATTGTAATGCACTTAACTGTAGCCAATATCTTAACTCTACTGTATAAAGGAGTTCCCCAGTCAATTGCAGGTTTTGGTTCAAAAGACTTCCTCAATGATATTGGATGCAAACTAGTTTTCTCCTTTCACAGAGTGGGCAGGAGTGTGGGGGTTGGCAGTACCTCCTTCCTTAGTGTCTTCCAGGCCATTATCATCATGCTCAGAAATGCTAGGAGTTCAGACTTTAAAGCCAAAACACACAAATGCATTTGTTATTCTGTGTACTTGAGCTGGCCATTCACTTTATTAAAAGCACTGTAAATTTTATCCACATGAGGGCAAAATATAGCAATGAAAGCACAACTGAACTAAAATCTTTTCTATACTGCTATTGGGACTCCCATGACAAAACCAGAGACATATTTTATGCAGCATTGTTGTCGGATCCTGACATTATTTTTCTGGGGCTCATGGTCTGGGCCAGCAGCTACATGGTTCTCATCCTATATAGACACAAGCAGAAGATGCAACAAATGCCCAGGGACAAGGTGTCCTCAAAATCTTCTGCTGAGTCCAGAGCCACCAAAACCATCCATCTTCCGGTTTGTACCTTCATTTCTTTTTACACACTCTCATCTCTCTGTCAACTATTTGGGGCTTTATTGTACAAGCCCAGCTGGTCTTTGGTGAATGTTACTGCAGTGGCCTCTCTGTTTTTCCCCACTGTTTGTCACTTTCTGCTCATGAGCCGTGACTCTCAAGTATCCAGCTTCAGCTCACATTCAAAAAGGGATAGAACTTTACCCAAAACCTCTGATGATGAGCTTAATTGAAAGCCTAATGAGTTATTACTTTGTTATTGAGTCATTAATTGAGAATTTTTCACATAATTACAAAGTCACCCCATGTGAATGGGTATGCTATTGCAGACAAACCTGTAGATCACTGTACATACAAGTGTGTTTGTATACACACAGATTTACACATACATGTAATTGTGCAGCGTCTTTTACACAAGCATGTAAGAATGTGTATACTGCAAGTATGTTCATTGTGAATTAAGATATATGTCTGGATGTTCATGTAACATATGTAAATTTAGAGATCATGATGAGAAATCAAAACTAGGTGTTATGCTAAGGTAGTTGTTAAAATTTTCACAATGTCCCTTTTCTGATATGCTTTCTGGCTCTTTGACACTGAAAAATGAAATAGCTTTTAGCTGATTCCTATGTTTATATTTGGTATGTTTACTGGTACTTTTTCATATTATGTGACATTCCATTGTTTTAAAATGGAAGATAAAATTATGCTCAGCATTTCCGTCTCGATAGTCCATATGTAATATTGCAAATTGTTGTCCTTGTTACTCTGAGTGTTTAAATGCAGAACTGTGCCTTCAACAACTTTGCAGCGTGCAAGTCACTGAATTTGCAAGTTCAAGAATATTCCCAAATTGGACTTTGCTCTGCAGGCATTTCTAAAATGGAAATAAATGTAATCGTGCTCAAACCTACTACCTGATACCCATGCAGACACTATCCTAAACAGAAGGACAGTGTGAACTCACTGCACATATCCCTTTAACCCGTCTTTGCTTCACAAAAATGAAATATTTCTGTGTGTATGATCTGTATTTGATTTTATAATTTCTGTGTTATAATTATTTATTACTGTGTCTTTACACATTACTGACAGATGTCACCTGTGTAAATATTAGGAAATAAACATGGGCTATGCTTAATTTGGTGTGAGGAAGATGGCTCATGATTTAAGAATGTGTACTGCTTTTATAGAGGATAGAGTTAAGGATCAAGGACCTACATTCCTCAGCACATTGCTGCCTGTAACTAGATCCAAGGTATCATATTACATCTTCTAGATTCCACAGCACCAAACCGTATGCACAAACCAGAAACATGTGCACATTATATATAACCAACAAAAATAATACTTAAATGCCCTTTGATTTGTTGATCCACATTTTTCTGTGGTTTGGACATTGTCTCTGTGTCTCCTGGGCACCATGTGTTAAAAGCTTGGTCCCCTCTGTCATAATGTTGAGGTGGAGGAAATACTCTATGTTCCAGACCCTTTTTTGCTGCCCATCTTTCCATGTGTGCTCTCTTGAAGCACTTCCCCAGCAGCAATTCTATGTGCTCTGATGCTTCACTGTTGATGAACAGATTCATCAGTACATTTGTTATTTTTCTTAA
Organism: Mastomys natalensis; assembly: GCA_021653895.1. Lineage (NCBI taxonomy): Eukaryota > Metazoa > Chordata > Mammalia > Rodentia > Muridae > Mastomys > Mastomys natalensis. The sequence continues at coordinate 372,707 of JAJTUV010001085.1, forward strand.
GGAAATGCATACCCAAGGTGATGGATTTTGTTTAGGATACAAAGAACGTTTAAATTAACATTTAAATTTCAGTATGGAGTAACATTGATGAACAGTGACATGTAGGTTTTTCAACATGTTTTGGTGGTGTCTATGAACAATTACTGTGTTTAATTCATCTTCATAGGCATTTTTTTGGCTTAGCTTCACAATGTATTTGAAGAGTTTTTACATATGGCTCACTTAAGAAGATGCTCTTGTTTTTTAAACAAATATCTCTCATTTATAAGTTTTGTTTTGTTACATATATATTATTGTTATAAAGCTCTGCCTTGGTTTCCTTCTATGTCTTCTACAATATCAAGATAGAAAAGAAACTGTTTTTCAGGAAAGTGTTTCAGGTTTGGTCTGTTGATATGTATTGTAATGCTAAATTATGTACCTGAAGGTCTAACCTTATGAGTGAATTCTCACATTTACAAGCTTCTGCTGTGCAAACTTTGTTCCTTGATTTAAGACTACTAGTTATGTAAAATTGGCTATAGCCAATTACTGGAAGAATTAGAGGTAGGTGAGTTTAGAGTTAATTGTTTGGGAGTGGAAACTAGAGATGAATTGGAGGAGGAAGAATGAGAGACAGGGTGATGGACCATGAGCATATGACTAGGAGAAACAACAAGTATCTCCAGTACATCAGAGGGAAAGTTCCAGGCCAGTAGATAGAAACGTAGATTGAGAATAACTCCCCTCCCCCAGTAATTGTCAAAGCCAAATAAAATAACCATAGTTGGGTCTTATTTATTTGTAATTCAGTTGGGTATAAGTTTTAATTGGTTATACTACAGTATGAACCCATAATTGTTTTTGCAATACTACTTTGTTATCTATGAAATTTTATACCTATAGGCAATATCAAAGAAGACAAAGGCCTTTCCCTCAGTAGTCCTTAATGAAAAGATGATCCTTGCTTGTTCATACTGGTTTATTTGATGTTGGAGTTGAATGTATAGCTTTCATTTGGGTTAATCCATGAATTAAATACCTTTTCCAGAAAGGAATACCCAGGAAGGGAAAGCTCATTGTCTGAAGGCTCGGTGATATCTGGATACCTTCCTAATGTGGAAAAGGATTTCAGGTGTTTATGTTATGTGATCTAGTATCCATAGTTGTCAGTGGGGTGTCTTGGTTATATATTACTGAGCCATTCCTCTCCTGCCATTCTCAATTCTGAGATTCCTGAGGTTTAAGCTCATCCAACTGTAACATTTCTTATGCCTAACTGGCTACAAGGTCCCACATTCTCTACATGATGACAAGAGTTTGAATTCTAGATATATATTGTTAATATCTAAGGTTCTAGATTTTAAAAAATAGTATCTGTAGAAATGAAAACACACACTATTTTAAGGACAATTGTCTAAACATATTTATAAAAATCATGTTTAAACAATTCAAGTTGTGCAAAAATTCATTAAAGCCTACAAATATTTAAGAACCCACCCTGAGAAATAATCCAGAAAAGGAACAACCCATTATAGTCTTATGATTAGGATGATGGTGATAAATAATAACAATAACAATAAAAATAACAACACTAATACCATAGAATCCTAGACACAAAGGCAAAGGACTTCTGCAGGGAAATCTATGGAGCACCAAAGGAAGAGTCTGTCTGGTCTTAGCATTCTTTATTCACTCACATAACTAGTCTCTGCTGGTTTCTGATAAACATTTCAGCAGTAACATAGTAAAAGCAATATACAGGAAACCAATAGCCAACATCAAACTACATGGAGAGAAACTTGAAGCATTCCCACTAAGATCAGGGACTAGACAAGGCTGCCCACTCTCTCCCTACCTATTCAATATAGTACTGGAAGTCCTAGCCAGAGCAATTAGACAACAAAAAGAAGTCAAAGGAATACAAATAGGAAAGGAAGGAGTCAAAATATCACTATTTGCAGATGATATGATAGTATACTTAAGTGACCCCAGAACCTCCACCAGAGAACTCCTAAACCTGATAAACAACTTCAGCAAGGTGGTGGGTTATAAAATCAACTCAAACAAATCAGTAGCCTTCATCTACATGAAAGATAAACAGGCTGAAAAAGAAATTAGGGAAATGACACCCTTCACAATAGTCACACATAATATAAAATACCTCGGGGTAAATCTAACCAAGCAAGTGAAAGATCTGTATGACAAGAACTTCAAGTCTCTGAAGAAAGAAATTGAAGAAGATCTCAGGAAATGGAAAGATCTCCCATGCTCATGGATTGGCAGGATTAATATAGTAAAAATGATCATCTTGCCAAAAGCAATCTACAGATTCAATGCAATCCCCATTAAAATACCAACTCAATTCTTTACAGAACTAGAAAGAGAAATTCTGAAATTTCTTTGGAACAACAAAAAACCCAGGATAGCGAAAACCATTCTCAACAATAAAAGAACTTCTGGAGGAATCGCCATCCCTGACCTCAAGCTTTACTACAGAGCAGTAGTGATAAAAACAGTCTGGTATTGGTACAGAGACAGGCAGGAAGATCAGTGGAATAGAGTTGAAGACCCAGAAATGAATCCACACAACTATGGTCATTTAATCTTTGACAAAGAAGCTAAAACCATCCAGTGGAACAAGGACAGCATTTTCAACAAATGGTGCTGGTTCAACTGGAGGACAGCATGCAGAAGAATGCAAATCGATCCATTCTTATCTCCTTGTACAAAGCTCAAGTCCAAGTGGATAAAGGACCTTCACATAAAACCAGACACACTGAAACTAATAGAAGACAAAGTGGGGAAGACCCTCGAATACCTAGGCACAGGGGAAAAGTTCCTGAACAGAACACCAATGGCCTATGCTCTAAGATCAAGAATTGACAAATGGGACTTCATAAAATTGCAAAGTTTCTGTAAGGCAAAGGACACTGTCAATAGGACAAAACGGCAACCAACAGATTGGGAAAAGATCTTTACCAATCCCACATCTGATAGAGGACTAATTACCAATATATACAAAGAATTCAAAAAATTAGTTTCTAGACAACCAAATAACCCTATTAAAAAATGGGGTACCGAGCTAAACAAAGAGTTCTCAACTGAGGAAACACAAATGGCCAAGAAGCACCTAAAGAAATGTTTAGCATCCTTAGTCATCACGGAAATGCAAATCAAAAGAACCCTGAGATTCCACCTCACACCAGTTAAGAATGGCTAAAATAAAAAACTCAGGTGATAGTAGACACTGGAGAGGATGTGGAGAAAGAGGAACACTCCTCCATTGTTGGTGGGATTGCAAGATGGTGTAACCACTCTGGAAAACAGTTTGGCGGTTCCTCAGAAAACTGGTTATATCATTACCTGAGGACCCAGCTATACCACTCCTGGCCATATCCCAGAAGATGCTCTAACATATAACAAGGACATATGCTCCACTATGTTCATAGAAGCTTTATTTATAATAGCCAGAAACTGGAAAGAACCCAGATGTCCTTCAACAGAGGAATGGATACAAATAATATGGTACATTTACACAATGGAATATTACTCAGCTATTAAAAATAATGAATTTGATAAATTCTTATATAAATGGATGGAACTAGAAAATATCATCCTGAGTGAAGTATCCCAATCACAAAAGAACACACATGGCATTCACTCACTGATTATAGGATTTTAGCCCAGAAGCTTGAAATGATTCAACTCACAGGCCACATAAAGCTCATGAAGAATGAAGATCAAGTGGGCAGGGAGGGGCTTCGGTGTTTCTTAGAAGGTGTAACAAAATACTCAAAGGAGTAAATATGGATACAAAGTGCAGAATAGAAACTGAAGGAGGGGCCATCTGCAGGCCATTCCACCTGGGTATACATTCCATGTGCAGTCACCAAAGTTAGATGCTGATGTGGATGTCAGGAGGTGCATGCTGACAGGAGCCTGACATAGCTGTCTCCTTAGAGGTCTGCAAGAGTCTGACATATTCAGAGGCAGATGCTCACAGCTAACCATTAAACTGATCATGGGGTTCCCAATGGAGGAGTTAGAGTGAAGACTGAAGAGTTGAAAGGGTTCATGACCCCATGAGGAGAGCAACAATACCAACCAACCAGAGCCCCCAGAGTCTAAACCACCAGCCTGGGAGCACTTGGGGAGGGACTCATGGCTCCAATCATATATGCAAGGGAGGTATAGGTGGGAGAAGAGATCCTTGGTCCTTTCTACTCTAGTAATAGCAGTTAACTAACAGTACCTACCCAGGATAATTCTGGAATTTAATCATCATTAGGCTATTCTTACCACAGGATTCATGATATTCAGAGTGTAAAGCAAAGGGTGAATTTTGTTTGAATGTCTTAACAGCATTTATACTACTTGAGCTGATAATCTATTCTGTAAGAACTATGGAAAAAAAAAGTTTCTCATTAACATACTCATTCTTTTCATGGAAGTGATTGAGACATACAGCAGGATTAGGCTTTAGAATGGTGAAGATGTTCTTACTCTTCTTGATTTTCTGTCCTGATCAATATACAGAATTTCCAATGGCATTGGTCTAACCCAAGGACTACCCTTAGTATAGAAAACTGTCTACAGAAATAGTCACTACCAATGGCGAGGCCACTGTGAGATTACAATAAGATTCTGTTAAAGAAAACATACTTCTCATAATCCATTAGTTTTATAATTGGAAGTAACATTTGATTACTGTGCTGAAGTTTTAGTTGATTAGAATTTGACCAAGATAGAAATGTTAGAGAAGAAAATATAAATCGGGCATTTGTGATCTATATGCAGCAAAGAAGAGCCCTTAACTAAAGCATAATAAGAAGAGTAAACAAAGGCAATCAGAAATCTTAAAACAACTTCAATTTTGAGAAAGATGAGGCAGGCAAAGCACAACTTAATTCAAGTCTCTGTGTCTACAGGAGGACCTATATAAAGGATATTTTTAAAAAAGGTATAAAAGAAAAATAACAAAATTCTAGTGAGGGAAAGTTGATCTTGATTGAATTTTGGAGATAAAATGTAGGTGTTGAACATGGGTGGTACCTACTGGTTGATATTCTTGTTTTGGAATCCTGATGTCCTGAGTTCAATGTTGAGATATAACAATGATCAGAGATATAACAAAGAGATCAGAGTCTCATAAATCCTGGGATCTCCCACCACATGCACAATTGCATACATCTACATATGCAGAGGAGTACACGTACACGTTTTACTCTGCAGAAAATAAGTGAATGGTAAGTGCTTAGTTCTAAGTGGGACATCTGTATAATATTGTTTCCCAAAGGGGTACATTTGAGAAGAGTTGAAAATAGGTTTGTAAGAGCTAGAAGTATAAATCTGTAATAAAAAAAAAAAAGTGCTTTCCAAAAAGAAGAGAAAATTCCACACATGAATCCCCAACAGGTGTGAACTAATAAACAATAATTTACAAGATCATCAAAAACTCCACTGTGGCTATAAGATCAGGTGAAGTCCAAACTAATCTCAATACTTACTGGCAATTGATGGTTATTACAGAGCAAATTCACTTTTCTCCAGGGATATGACTCTTGAAGAGTTAATAATGGCCCAGTAGATGATCTTACATGCATACTGATACAGGAAGCACTAAGTAACCATGTGAGAATAAAATGCACATGATTTTATGTGACATAAATAGTATAAAGACTTGTGATGAATGAGAAGTGAGGGAATAGATGGTGTATTTGATAAAAATATATTCTCTGTATTAATTAATATTAAAAATACTGAGACACATTTAACAAAAAGCTGAATATAATGGTGCAATGAATTTTAAATATTTTTTTAAATTGTGAGATACATGGATATTGATTGAAATAAAAATATAAAATGTAAAGAAAATGCAACACCCAAGCTTCAGGATGCAAGGAAATCAACACAGGTCCTCTACAGGAGCAGCAAATACTCTTAACCACTGAAATATATCTCCATGACATGAGCTTATATTTTAAGCTAAAATCATTATCTATTCAATAGCACTTTACTTCAGTCAAATTGGTCTTTGAACAGAGACCAACAATGCAGAAAACATATAGTTATATTGTAAGTTACATTAAATGTTCAGTTACATTAACCCTATAGTAAGTCTCATGCCTAGTAACTAGGCAAATGACACTCAGCCAAAGTCACCCTCTAAAATTCCATCAAATATGCCAATATTTGGGGCCATGGCTGCCAAATCATGAAAACATGGGTGATTCTTAATCACAGTCACACAGTTTTTTCTGTTATCCAGTTTCTGACTATAAACACATCATGAAAATACTGGAATGTGGTTCCTTGTGAGCCCCTTCTCTTCAGTAATTCCTTTTTTCACTGAAGAAAATTTTCTAGAGCTGTTTGATAGGAATACTGTTCTATATTTGCTGCTCTCGGGTCCTACAGTGCATGCTGTAATCCTGCCAACAGTTTCAGGACATTCCAACATTTACATCTCAGACTTTCATTTGTCATGGAGGCAAGATTCTTTATTTATTTTTTCTTTTTTATTGTAAATTTTTTTTACATTTCAGTTGTTCTCCCCTTACCCCATTTCCCCCACCTCCCTCCCAGGAACTCCCTATCCCATTCCCCCTCATCCTGCTTCTATGAGGGTGTACCTCCACTTACCCTGCCCCACAAACCTCACCTCCCCACCCTCGAATTCCACCCCCCCAGCTCCCGCCAAGACATCCAGCCTTCACGGGATCGAGGATCTCTTCTACCACCTATAACACCCTTCCATATATAGCTGGAACCATGGGTCCCTCCCTAAGCACTCCCAGACTGGTGGTTTAGACCCTGGGGGATCTGGTTGGTTGTTATTGTTGTTCTCATGGGGTCGCAAATCCTTTCAAGTCCTTCAGTCTTCACTCTAACACTTCTATTGGGAACCCCATGATCAGTTTAATGGTTAGCTGTGAGCATCTGCCTCTGAATATGTCAGACTCTTGCAGACCTCTAAGGAGACAGCTATATCAGGCTCCTGTCAGCATGTACTTCCTGACATCCACATCAACATCTACCTTTGGTGACTGCACATGGGATGGATACCCAGGTGGACTGGTCTGCAGACGGCCCCTCCTTCAGTTTCTGTCCTGCACTTTGTCTCCATATTTGCTTCCTTGAGGATTTTGTTACTCTTTATAACACAGAAAGATGGCCACTCCAGATATTCCCTCACTGATATTTTATATCCAAGTGGTTTATAACCTTTAGAAGAATCATTTGAATATTTCTACCAAGAGGAAATCCTAGACAATGACTCTCTTAGAAAAAAGAACAGTGTCCAACAAAATGAGAAAAAAATGACCAATATCTTTTGCCAGTAGATGCTGAATTTTTTAATGAAGTAGACTCAGCTGCATGCTTTGTTTACCAATGGAGTGGCTCTGAAGTATCTCTACCCAAAGTCACTTTTGATTCTTCCATGACTTATATTTGGTCATATTTTCTTGTATTAACATTTTCATGGTGACAAGGTAATTGCATTTTTAAACCTGATATGATACACATGACTGATCAAACTAGGAATTCCACCCAAGTAGAATTTTATGATCCTATGTGTTTGTTAGGCTCACTTACTGGAATATGGGTGAAGGGTAAATGACCACACACATCCTCATCCCTGGTTAACTGCCATTCATCATGAATGAACACCTGATAGAAGCTGTCTGGTGAAATTCCACTTTCCAAGTCACTTTCTACATCATATATTTTCTACCATCTACCAAGAATACTTCCACCTGGGGGGTGGCACGGAGTAACACCATAAAACATATGTGGAATCAGAGAAGATATTCCAAAAGCCTTCCATACCTTCTTTTAGCAATCAATCTTCACAGCTTCGCTACTTTTCCAATGGATTCAATATTCTTTACATTGTGCCCATTTTCTCTGTGTCTTATGTAATGGAATAAACTGAGCATTTTTCTCCACCAGCACCTTATTTCAGGCCATGATTTCCAGACCAAGTATACCTATACTTTATTCCCAGATGCTGCAGGATAAGCATACTAAACTCAGAAGGAAAAGCACAATGGCACAGAGCAGAATTATCTGAAAACAGTTTTAATACAATAGAAAAAAATCAAACATTTATAAAGGAATCTATGGCCATACCTCAATGAATATACCCAATATTGTCTGATCCCATAGGTTCAGTGTATTTATGCTTAGCTTCCATGTCAGTGGGAGACACCAAGAATTGCATGATTGTATCAAGTTTCTATAAATCAACTGAAACTATAAGCAGAGAGAACATACAGCCCCCATAACTAGAGAAAATATTTGCTAGCTATACTTCAGTCAGTAACTACTTATACTATTTAAAGAATTGGCACATTTTATTTAAAATATTTACTATGCTCTGCCAGGAAGAAACAATTCAAAATTTCTCTGATGTGACAACACTGACATAAATAATGTGCTCTCTAGATTGTGCCATTAAATTCTGTCCCTGAGCTTAGGTACCAGATGATTTTTAGGATTTACAAGCTCCTTTTGGTCTGGCCATCAATTTTAGTTAGTTTAATCCATGTGGTTAGCAATAACTATCTTGTATGTATCATATCACTGTATCACAAAGAATCCCAAAAGGACATACAAAATTTAAAAGAATATCTAACAGGTGTATAGAAAGCATTCCCAGGCATTTTTGCCTTATATCTTTATCTCTTATGACTGAATTGACTGAGGGCAAATAGGAAATGCCTAAATTCTTGTACATGTGAAAATGTACATGAACATTGAGACATACACAGCTCCTTTCAATCAAGCATTTCCCAATAACTTCTGGAACACTACATGCTTCTGGGATTCATGTGCGGTGCAGACCACAGCCACACATTTTCTGCAATATTCTCCTAAGGGATCAAGCAATAACTTGTAATTGCTTTGTGAAGAATATCACACTAAGGGTGGTTTTGGGAAAGTTTTATTGCTCTATACAGCTGCATACTTGCTATGTTCACTAATGAAATGATAATTGCAGTTCTGAGGGGAGGTGAGGTCATGGAAACACACAGCTATATACCAGGTACTGTCTCACTCCCTTTAGCACATAGCCTGTGCTGAAAGTCTATGGAACTGAAATCAGCAGCACAGCAAAGAAAGTTGCATGTTTCGCATTGCCGTCTGCAAGCAGAGTTTGTAAGAGAAATCCTGTGTCAAGAATGTGGGTAAGTGACACTATCAAAAAGGGAGTGGGGTTAGAGTCTGGGTAGATATTGATCCTAGCATGGATGGGCAGACACTCCTGAGGAGTAAGGTAAGTTGGCAAAGAAACATGAAGTTCTAGACACTCTGAATTAGTGAATTATAATTTAATATGTTCTATAATGACAGGACTTACATGGTAAAGAAAACTGTGTTATAAGTATATCTCACAATCAACTAAAAGGATTTAAATGCTCTTGTAAAGAACAGAAATGAGCAGAATAGAGGAGGGTGAATATGGTCCATAATCCATATTATTTTCTGAACAATGATAATGGACTCATTTTGATGTATTTATTGTTCATATACACATGGTAACTGTTAGTAGTGATAGATGTATGATTGCATGTGATTGCAATGTTTACAATACAGCATTCACATATTCCAAACCCTCGCTTGTATTATGAAGTATTTGCAGTTTAATCTTTTAAATTATACAAAAGAAACAGGTAACAAAATCAAAATACACCATGAACCCTAATATTATATTAATAATTTGTTAGTATTATTAATTATATATTCTTAATAGAAGATGTTAATACATTTAATTAACATTATATGAATCATAAAATATATTCATACTGGTGTTGAGAGTAATCCTGATGATTTTGTTCTTGGAATAAGAACTAGTATTAATTTATAAGATTATTGAAATTATTCTTAGAAATGACTGCCAACGCATTAATGGAAATATCCTTTTTCCTAATTTGGGGTAAAAAAAAATAGATGCAATATTTGTTTCTCTTTTGCAAATATAGATGGTGTTGGTCCCTTTAATAATTTTTCTCTGTATATAGAAAAGGACAGTGGACTAAATGCTGTTAACCTGATGATGGTTGTTAGATAGTGTTTAGTTTTCTAAATAATGATATCAATTGGAGAAACTAAACTACCCTGGTGTAATAATTTAATACTAAGAAGTGTGAATATATCTAAGTCTAGATATATAAAATATTGTTTGACATCCTAAAATCTCATCTGTGAACTGGAAGTGATCATAAAGCAACAGTCTAATAAAATCCATATTTACACTATTCTCAACTCTGAAAAATAAATTCCATTTATTATATAACAGTGTTTCACGTTGTAAATTCAAATTTTCCCCACATTTACATCAATAGACAATGTGTTTAGCTTCTGTTGGTGTTCATCAGAAATTAGTCATGTGACCTGATCCTGATAACAAATTGTTTCTATTGCACCATATCTTAAAATATATTACTGTTTATTTGCTCACATTCAATACATATCGTTGCTTTTAACAATTCAGTGAAATGCTAACCTATGTTCCTCACATGGAGGCAGGAAAGATTGTCTGAAACCATACAGGTATAATATGTTCTCAAGTTTGGACATAATGCATTATAGGTCAAATTATATGACATAGTGTTTGTTATTTGATGGAAATACTCAATTATAATGTATATTGCCCCACTAAATAGATCTCCACATTCATGTGTGCACATGAAGTAACAGAGAGTGTAACTTAGCAGCACTGTAGAATGAGCAGCTATGTGTAACATCAAGGAAAATTGCACTGTAGAATTTGAAGAAGCCAGAGAACAGCAATCAGGGGAGTGAGCTGCATCTTTCCATGCTTTCTATATTGCCATTCAGCCAGGTTCATGCATGGCCTTACTCAACTTACAGTCAAAGCATGAGTTTACAAATCCTTAACCCTTCTCTGCCATAGGCAGTTTTATTTGTAAGCTGCTAACAGGTGGGTAAATTGACTGGCCCCACAGACTAAGGCCAGGATAGATGCCATGGGAAAAGGGAAGGGGTGATAGGGGAGGGAAAGAGAGAGGTGGAAGGGAGAAAGGGAAAGAGAGAGAGAGAGAGAGAGAGAGAGAGAGAGTTGATCAGAGAGGGGAAAAAGAGGCTTCTCTAGGCTTTATAAATTCACTTTTATGATCTGGTCACAGATAGAAGCATGCAAGTTTTATCAAGTCTGCTGTTACTAAGGTAGCTCTTTCTTTTTTTTTTTTTTTTTTTTTTTTTTTTTTGGTTTTTCGAGACAGTTTCTTTGTGTAGCCCTGGCTGTCCTGGAACTCACTCTGTAGACCAGGCTGGCCTCGAACTCAGAAATCCATCTGCCTCCATCTCCCAAGTGCTAGGATTAAAGGCCTGCACCACCACCACCATACAAGGTAGCTCTTTCTTAAGGGTGCATACTTTAATATTCATTAAACATCTGCAAAATTTGCAATGATACAAATAATCACTGTTTTTAGTGGAACTGTTGTGGACAGAAAATTTGGAATTTTGTTGGGACAGAGTGCCATCAATGCCTCATCTTCCCCTCCATGATCCTCAGGTTCAGACATCAGGAAATGATGGGATGACAGCCAGCAAAATGGCTCTAGGTATAATCCTCTTATCGCAGACTGCATTTGGACTTCTGGGCAACTCTTCTATCTTCTTTAATTACTTATTGCTTTACTTCTCGAGGTACAAGCTGAACTCCACAGATTGGATTTTGAATTATTTGGTTGTAGCCAACTTTTAACTCTGCTGTGTAAAGGAGTGCCCCAGACAATGGCAGCTTTTGGGCTTAAATATTTGCTAAGTGATTTTGGGTGCAATCTCCTCTTTTACATTCACAAATTGGGCAGGGGTACATGCATTTGCAGCAGCAGCTTGCTAAGTGTCTTCCAAGCCATCACTATCAGAAACAGGAACTTCATGGAGGAAGAATTTAAATCCAAATCATACAAGTTCGCTGGCTTCTTTCTGTGTCTTTGTTGCATTCTGAACATTCTCATGAGTTCTTACAATCTCTTTTACATGACTAGAAAATTGGGTCACAGAAATATAACAATTCCACAAGACTTTGGCTTCTGCCCTATTGGTTTTGACAAGACTGGACAAATCCTGCATACTGTATTCCTTCCTCTCCCTGATGCTGTGTGCCTGGGGCTCTTGGTCTGTGCCAGCATATCTATTGTTCTCATCTTGCACAGGCACAAGCAGAGAATGGAGCACTTTCCCAGAAACAAACATTCTTCACAACCATCCATTAAGTTCAGGATTATAAAAACCGTCCTTCTTCAATTGAGTATGTTTATGTTCTTTTATATAATTTCCTACCTCCTTCAACTGTTCCTGTCTATCTTGCATAATCCAAGCTGGTTACTCATAGACATATCCATAGTCATCTCTGGATGTTTTTCTGCTGTGAGTCCCTTTCTGCTCATGAACCACTACTCCATAGCATCTTGCCACTGTGTCCCTTGGATAAGAAACTGAGAAGAACCTGATATGATTAGAAACAAATACATTCAATGCTTCTGGATGGTTACTGATTAATTCCTTGTGCCACAGAATCGTATGCATACCATGAACAGTCATCAAACAAAACATTGGTGTTTCTGCATAAACTTTTGTGTTATCTGTTTCTAGGCAACTACAAAAACTTGTTCACTAAAATTATGTTAAACCTACATCAAGCACTGTATTTGTCATGTAGTTTGTGACATATGCAAACTTAAAGACTAAATATGAACACATGAATGTAAATTTTAGATTTCTGAAAAAAACTTACTGTAACCATGATAAAGTAACTCAGAACATCAACTATATTCATGGTTTTTGATATTTTTGGTAATTACTTTGATATATCAAATATATTTTTTTCCTTGCTCTGTGTCGATGCTTCTGTTTGTATTTGTATTTTTTCAAATAAATATGGTGTCTATGGTCTCTAATAACTGTGAGTATTCTGTGATGTAATCCCAACCATTTATAAATGACACTGATTCCCATGGTGTGTCTGAACTGTTTATCTAAGGGAGATTATCCTGTAGTTCACTGTATCAAAGCTCTTCCCTGTAATCTGAAAAACACACAAATGCAAATAATCTTTCCCATACAAGTCCAAAAATGCTTGAATACAAGTGACATGTTCCTAATGAGTCCATTGATTCCTGTTTTACATTTCTCAGGACTCATCAGAGGTCTCTCCTTATTTATTGCCTACAAGAATATCCTGTGGCATCAGGTTGTAGGGACAAACTCTGTGATAATTCACATACTTACTAACAAGTAGATTTCTTTGGCTGCCTAATGGCTTTGAGTGTTTTCATGAGCTCCCAGCAAATTTAGGTATATCTGCATGGAAAGAGAGGGGTGGGGTGAGAAAAATAAAAGAAAAAAACAAACACAAAATACAAAACAAGAAAACAATGTTATGACTGACCACATTAGAGGCAGCATTGATCTCCTACTAATCCTGTCTAGGCTTGGCAGGATACTATAGGTGGTCCACGTATCTACTTTAGCAAAATATTCTTTCACCTGTGTGCCACAGCAAAATACCATTTGACATAAATGATTTTCCAAAGAATCCAGCTGTTTCCACTTCACTTAAACTTAGCCAGGAGGGATCTTGACTGAAAGTTACCACTCCCTTAATCTGTTTATCTCCTTGAAAATAGGACTTGGCTTCATTTCTTTTCTTGGTGCCCCTTTATTACTTGAACCATACATTTTATACTTTTTCTTTTCCAGCTAGCCCTCTTTTCATTAAAACACTGTTCATGACCACAAAACATGAGTCCCTAGAGTTGTAACTACAGATATTTATGAGCCATCATTGTAGGTACTAGAAACTGAACCTGTATCCTCTCTAAGAGTAACAAGTATTCTTAACCACTGAGACTTTGCTCCATTTTACACACACACACACACACACACACACACACACACACACACACACAGAGCTAACATCCACATTTGAGGTGTAATTATTTTCCTCTCTGAGATTCTGTACCTCCCTTAATAATATGAAATCTAAGTTCATCCATTTTCCTGAAAATTTTGTGACTTCATTTTTCCCTGGAGCTGAAGAATATAACATTTTTATATGTTTACTCCATTTTTGTTGTCCACTCATCTTATCCACTAGGTTGGTTCCATTTATATAAACCATAACTGCTTAATCATTATCAAAATTGGAAAACAAATCTCCATGAAGCATCAAGAAAATGAAGTAGTAGGGAAATAATCAAATTAAATCAAATGATCAGATTATCTTGCACTTCTTTGTACAGAAAAATTTCCACTTCAGGAAATACGAAGTCTGTTAGCTGCATGCTCCTCTGCATATTAAAATTATTTATTTAATAATGCAAATTAAGGTTCAGCACACAGTCAGGTGGCTGGGGTATATAAGCAGCATCTTTTATTTTGAAATGAAGCTTAGGTAAGAGTCCTCAATAACACATTTCCGAGTCATGATCTTTATTCCATGTAGTGTAGCATTGGTGTAGATTTAATCACAGCCTATAAGATGGACACTTACTCTTAATTGATTGCAAATGTTTATAATTGCCACAAGGATGCTTTCGAATCTCTGATAACTATAATAATCTCGACATTCTCTCTTGACACCCTGAAAGCTGTTTATTAGTCACTGGTTGTTTTCCAACCTTCAGTTCTCTCATTTGCTCCAGTCTGCATCAACAAGAATGTAGTTAATCCAAGAGTTTATTGAATCATTTTCTTTGCATTAGTATATGTTATGTCAAATTGGTAAAAAATAATAATAATAATAATATATTCTCCTATTTAGGATTTATACATAAGTGACTATGCTTTAAAAATATTTCTCAGCTTTACACATGGGTGTATATATCATTCAGGCAAATATTCATACACTTAAAATAAATAAATCAAAAAATAGTGAATGAAAAAGCTTCTTTATATGAATACATATACATATGTATATGCATATACATCATATACATATGTACATATAGGAACTCTATAACTTATAGAAAGGAGAGCAAGAAAGGGTAAATATTGGCTGTTGAGGAAGGAATCAAATGAAAGCAAGTAATGGCTACTTGAGTCATAGAAGTGATATAAAGCCAATTGTTAATTGTTTTAGTTTCATCTCTAATATTTATTTTTCAGTTATTGGTGGTAGATATATGTATAAAAATATTTTTGACAATAAAAGTGCAGAATCAAATGTGAAGGTCAATAGCTTCAGAATGACTGTTCTAACTTTATAGAAGTTAATTAAGATATATGGTCTATGGGTCTGGTTAATCTTACAGTATGAATATTTTTGTATGCACATTATAATAACACATTAATGAACACCAATTAAGGGAACAGAAGATATCAGATATTCAAACATATGAGATGTTCAAATGTAAAAACAAAACAAAACAAAAAAACCAAAACAAAACTAAAAACAAAAAATAAAGACTCTTTATAAGACTATACCAGAGAACAAAGTGTCTGCTGGGATTTTTCCAAGAATTCCTTTGTAAATGCAATTACTATAAATTTCTTTACCTTAGTCTCAAGTAGACTCTTTAAGACAAGTACAATAAGCAGTCACATTCTTCACCAAAATACCACAAAACCAGACTTTAGGCCACATACTGAAATCTTACCTCACTGTAACTTCTTGGTCAAGGACTGCAAAGTTCAAATCACTCTCAGCAACAAAGTCTTCCATATTCCGACTAGGATAGCCCATTAAATCCCACTTAAAACATTCCACTGCTTTCAAAATACAAAGTCCCCAATTTCACATTCTTCCAAACAAAAGCATGGTCAAGCCTATCACAGTAAAACACAGTCCCTGGTATCAACTTCTGTCTTAGTTGGGTTTCACTGCTATGAACAGACACCATGATTAAGGCAACTCTTAGGACAACATTCAGTTGATGCTGGCTTACAGGGTCAGAGTTCAGTCCTTTATCATCAAAGCTAGAATATGCCAGCATCAAGACAGATCTGTTGAAGATCAAACTGAGAGTTCTCCATCTTCATCTGAAGGCTGCTTTGAGCAGGCTATGTCCCTGAGGGTTAGGAAGAGAGTCTCATTGCCCAGCTGAACAGTTACAAACTTCCTCCTACAAAGCCACATGTATTCCAACAAGGACACACATCCTAATAGTGCCATTTTCTAGGCCAAGTATATTGAAACCATCACCAGACACTGATTTAAAAAACATGATCATACAGACCTTCAATAGTAGATACTGTCTTTCTAGCATTCTTTGTGGAGATTGGTGGCATAAAATGAAGATTTTGACAACATTCATACCCTGGTGCTTAAGTTGAGGGACACTTTGAGAGATAACTCATGTCCAATTCTGACACCATGCATGAGTGATTAGGAGAGTTTCTACGAGACTCTCAAACACCCAAATAGACAAAAATAATTCATATCAGTAGAGTTTAATATTGGTATACAGAGTGCTACAACTTGGTTGTAGTAGAGTCTACTTAGGCTCATAGCCATTCTGAGAATATTATGAAGGTCAGCCTATAATGTTTTCTACTGGCATGTTACCAACTCAAATCTCCTCACTCTAGACAGATGAAAAATACCATCACTGTGAATTCCCTTTCAAGTCTCAAGCACAAAATCACATCAGTTGACAGATGACATCAACAAGAGTATCCATGAACAATGATGAACCATCTAGAGATATCCTTTGGTGTGCTAATCTTGGGCTCACTGAGACCTGCCTCCCTAGCACAGCCTCTGTTCTGTTAAACGAGTTTTCACATGACCCTAATCACTGTCACTCATTTCCCATCTACTATGTGCATACCAGAGCTCAAATAGCCTATCTCTGATGTGGTATCGAAGGCAGATGGAATCTTTTCATACAGATTCATACAGATTCAAGGATAGAGGTATCATGGAGTGTGAGAATAAAAAATTTAAAACATTTGAGACATAGAACAAAAAATTCATGGTCAGCAAAGACTACTAACAACTTGTTAAAATTAGCCATAATAATAATAATTTTGAGCCCCTTCAGGGACAGAGTGAACAAAAATGAAAAAGAAACAAGGACACAAAGGCATACAAGTCTAAACAAGCAAATGAGTAATGGGTCATCTGGTACTCTTGAGTCCAAGGATTCATGGTCAAAAATAACTAGTCTACGCAAATTGTTGATGTTTAAAATATCCAATCATGTGTAACCATGCCAAATCTTCCTGCTCTTCCCACCCCTACCTATAAAAGTTCCAAACTTTCTGGGGTCTTCGTCCAATCCGCTGTCTCCTGCGATGTGAGACATGTTTCGAACCAAGGGCCCCTCGCTATTAAACTGCCTTTTGCTAATTGCATCAAGACCGGTCACTCATGAATCCTTGCATGGTGAGCACTTATTCCCAGATCAGAGTGAGGGACTCCCCTTGTGAGGTCCTTTCAGGAGTAAGTAATGTGGTATAAGTACAAACATCCTCTGGATATCAGTTTTCCTTTAATATGGGTCCCTAACAGAGACATTTTCTAGAACATAGAAACATGCATGACAGTCTGATTTCCCTAAGATGACAAATCAGGATACTACAGTAGTAGTACAGTCAATATTACTACATCAATTATTCTAAGGTCACATCAGTGTGAACTCAACAGTTTCTAGAAAGCCACAAGTGTGCACTGATGTTTAATAAAGCACAGAACACTTTTGATCTGGTTTATAGGAGAAGATCTCATATCCTTGTTTGCATGAGAAGTTTGTTGAAGCCTTCATTCATGAAGTAGATTTCATTCAAACACATATTTTGAAGCTTCTAGAAAGTGGAGAACTGGAGAATGATATCTGGAAAACACAAGTGTTCATCAATTGGTATCCACATCATTCCATGAGTACTTGGGTCATTTCCAAAACAAAAACAAGAAGTAAACAAGACTCATGATTTTAATTCCATCACCCAGGATACAGTTTGGTGGATACAGTTTGGTCTGTTTGTGGCCAGACTGTTCTAAATATAAAAATGTAAGCACACTATCTGTGAGTGCATGTAAATGAACATGATAATTATTCAATCAATCAATGAGTTACTGAATTTTTAAGTTTTCCTACATTTAGTATTTCTGTTTTCCCCAAAGGAGCTATTAGTCAATGAAACTACACTAAGGTGTAAAAGATCCTAAAGAAACGTAAGCATATCGAGTCTCAGCTTCATAATGAGATGAAGTACTTCATTCAGGGTAAAGCTAAATAGGGAGAATGTGGCTGGAAAGAAGTATAAAAGTGTCAGAGGAGTGCTAGAAATCCCTCAGCGTTCTGGAGTCTGACTCAATCACTGCTTGGCCCTGCTTGGAATAGGAACCTTAACCCCACTATCCAGATAAGACAAGTGTCTCCCTCCATCAGGAGGCCTCTTGCATGCTGCTTAAACCTTATGCCCAGAGCAGCTACATGTCAGGATGCTTAATTGAAAAATGTATGACACATAATTGAATTTAAATTTTTTGAGGTTTTGCTTTCATGTGCTTTGGTTTAACTGTAAATATGTATTAAATGTTAGTATTTTAGTATTTTAGTTTACCTAAGGATCTTTTTTGGTTTTGTTGTTGTTTGGTTCAACTCTAGTCCAATTAAATTTTTTATGTCACCAGCCTTTGGTTTGCTGAATAGTCACCATGTCTGTAAAAGTCTCCCAGTAGTTGAATGCATTCAGGGTTCATTTAAATAACATCACAGGCTTCTATAACTTTCACTGCTCAGGTACAAGACATCATTAAAATGCTTTTACAGGAAATTGCTAAAAAGCAAAACTCCATTTTCCTGAACTGGAACTACTGTATTCCTGTAGAGGGCCGAAGGCACAATTGCAGTGTTCGCCATTGCAAGATGGCGCTGACATCCTGTGTCTGTTACTGGTAAACAAGTGAGCTGCGCATGTGCAAGTGGTGAGGGCACGAATGCAGCTTTCACCATTACAAGATGGTGCTGACCTCGTGTGCCCTTGCTTCGTAATCAAGCTATGTGCGCATGCGCTGAGGTAAAATGCGTGCCAAGTCACGGCCCAGCCCGGGCGTCATCTAGGTTAATGAGCTAGCAGCCAGTCAGGTATGGACATGCCGTTCTGGGGTGTATATAAGCACCAGACCTCTGGGGCTAGGAGTCTTTCCTCATTTCATGGTAATAAAGCTGCTGCAGAAGGATCCTGTGTGCCTGTGTGCGTTCTTGCTGGCGAGACGGTTGCGCGGGTCACATCTGGTGCTGGAAACCCGGGAATTCACCATCACAGGCAGCTGAGGAAGACCCTCCGTTCGCGAAGAGGGATCCAGAACTGCAGGTCAAAGGTAAGCTTTGAGGGGCATGTATCTTGATCTCCCTTGACTTTCCCCCCAAGTGTTGGGCAAGATAGAAGCCATCCCTGTTGTGATAGTCTCGGTTTTACTTTTTCTTTTGGTTCTGTTTTGTGTTCATCGAAATTGGTGCTGAAAATTCGCCGCAATTGGGCACCGTCAGTTGAACGTAGATAAGCCGCTGGGCCTAGGTCTCTGTGTGTAGGGTCGCACGTAGATAAGGGAGTGACATGGGAGCCACACATTCAGTGGTTGTGGCATTACAATCACTGCTGCAGCAACACGACCTGAAGGTGTCCGCAAAAACATTGGAAGGCTTTGTCAAGGAGGTCGATCATATCGCGCCCTGGTTTGCTTGTTCGGGGTCGCTTACTCTCACCTCCTGGGACAAATTAGAGGCAGATTTATGGAGGGAGCAGAACCAAGGGAAGTTAAAACCTGGAACTCGCCCTTTGTGGAGGTTGGTGAGATCATGTTTAAGGGATGAGAAATGCTGCTCATCAATCGCTGAAGGCCAGGGGCTGCTTGAGGAACTACAAGATAGCATGTCAGAAACAGAGCGGGATGAAAGGATGGGAGCACGCCAAAAGGCAGAAAAAGGCCTACATAAGGAAAAAGACCCTCCCACAGGCCCTCAGTCTAGGGGAGAGAGAGATAAAGGAAAAAACGCCCTGGGAGCGAAGAGTGAGGAGAGCAAACGTAACCCAGAGAGGAAACCCCTCTATCCATTAAAGGAATTAGAAACTTTGAGATTAGATAGCTCTGAGACTGAGGAACTCGGCCCCTCTGAGGAGGAGGATCTAGATGAGGAGGCAGCCCGTTATGAGGAGGAGAGATACCACCCTGATGAGGGGCCGCGTTTACAAAATCAAAACAAAAAGAGAACGGGAGGGAAGAAGGGCAAAAGATGGGACAAGGGACACAAGGAAGAAGCACAAGTCTGAAAGTCTGATCAAGTGCTTGAACTTTATTGTTTGGGTCACCTTATAAAGACAAGCAGGGAGGAGGGTAGGGTCCAGGGCCATCCGGTAATTGTCAAGTTCTTTGCAAGCATTTCTTAGCCCAAACCGCTTTCTCAAGAGCAAGAGGACAATCAAACATTTGTTAGGCTCAAGTTGCTAATTTTCTCTCCCAGGCAGGAAGGCTGATAACGTCTTCCTTAATTCAGGCTATCTACTTAACTGACATTTGTTCTCAGGAAGAAGGCAATAAGGCATTCCTTAACTCAGGATATCTACTTAACTAACATTTGTTCTCAGGAAGAAGAAGGTCTTGGCTCCCAGCAGAAATGCATGACAAAAATGAAGCAAAGACTGAAGGAAAGACCATCCAGTTATTGGCCCAACTTGGAATACATCCCATGTGGAGGCACCGAATCATGACACTATTATTGACTCCACGTGTGCTTGTCTACAGGCCTAATATGGCTGTCCTCTTATAGGCTCTACCAGCACCTGGTTGAGTCAGATGCTGATACTTACAGTCAATCATTGGACTGAGGTCAGGGACTCCTATGGAAGAGTTAGGGAAAAGATTGGAGAATCTGAAGGGAATGACAAATCCATAGAAAAAAAATGGTGTCAAGTAATCCAGACACCTGGCCACTCCCAGAGACTAACACACACACACACACACACACACACACACACACACACACACAAGAGCATATATAAGCTGGTTCATTGCTCTTGGCACATATGTAGCAGAAGAATGCCTTGTCAAGCCTAACTGGGAGAAGATGAGAGTAATACTGTAGAGATTTGATGCCCAAGGAAAGGGGGATGCTGGGATGGGAGTGTTGGGGGGGAGTGTGATCTGAGAGGATGACAGGACACACTCTCTCAGAGGCAAAGGGGAGGACATTGAGGTGAAGAACTCTGAGCGGGGGGTACTAGAAAGAGGGACAACATTTAGGATGTTAATAAATAAAATAATTTAATAAAAGTTTAAAGATTTTTGAAAACACAACAAGATTCTTGCAAACCATTTGCAAGAATACATCAAAAACATCATTCACCAAGATCAAGTGGGCTTTAACCCAAGGATGCAGGGATGGTTCAATATATGAAAATCCACCAGTGAAATTCACTATTTAAATAAACACAAAGGAAAAAATCATATGACCATCTGATTAGAAACTGAAAAGGCCTTTGACAAATTCCAGATCCAACACAACTTCATGTTAAAAGACTTGGAGTTATTAGGAATGCATGGTACATAGCTGATCATAATAAAAGCAAACCAACATCCAACATCATATTAAGTCATGAGAAACATCAAGCAAACACACTAAATTCAGAGACAACACAAGGCTCTCCACTCTCTCTCTATTTATTCAATTTGATGTTCTAGCCAGAGGAATAAAACAACTAAACCAGATCCAGTGGATAAAAATTGAAAAGTAAAAGAATTGATATTTACAGATGATGTGACAGTACACATAAATGACCCCAAAAATTCTACCAGAAAATTCCTACAACTGATAAAGAACTTCAGCACAGTGGTTGGATATAAAATTAACTTAAGAAATCAGTAGACTTCTATCACACAAATGATAAACAAGCTGAGAATGGATTTATGGAAACAAAACCTTTCAAAATAGCCACAAATAATATAAAATATATTGGTGTAACTCTTACCAAGCAAGTGGAAGTTCGGTTTGACAAGAACTTCAAGTCTCTGAAGAGACAAAATGAAGAAGACCTCAGAAAATGGAAAGATCTTCCATCCTTATGGATCAGCAGGATTAACATAGTGAAAATGGCCATCTTACCAACAGAAATCTAGAGATACAATGCAAATTTCTAACATAGTTCTTCATACCATATAAAAACCAATTCTCAACTTCATATAGAGAAGTGTGAGGTTAAACAACAAGGAAGATCCAAGTGAAGATCCTTAAATCCCACTTCAAAGTGAGAACAAAATAGTCATGGAAGGCAGAGATAATGAAGCACCTGGGTTGGGGTGGTATCAGGTGAGGGAAGAGATAGGAAATATTCCCAGAGGGCCAAGTGAATGAATGGAATTATACAGTTGCAAGGGTCTGGGATGGGTATTCTTGAAAAAGTTCCAGAGTCTCAGGATGAGGGATGAGGAAAACTCCCAGGATCAATGCAGGTGACCTTAGAAATGATAACCAAATGCTTTCTCAGCATCTAATGAGATGATCATGTGGTTTTTTTCTTTGAGTTTGTTTATATAGTGGATTACATTGATGGATTTCCAAATATTGTACCATCCCTGCATTCCTGGATAAAGCCCACTTGATCATGATGAATGATTGTTTTGATGTGTTCTTGGATTTGGTTTGCTAGAATTTTATTGAGTATTTTTGCATCGATATTCATAAGAGAGATTGGTCTGAAGTTCTCTTTCTTTGTTGGGTCTTTGTGAGGTTTAGGTATGAGTGTGATTGTAGCTTCATAGAACGAATTGGGTAGTGTTCCTTCCGTTTCTATTTTGTGGAATAGTTTGAAGAGAATTGGTATTAGGTCTTCCTTGAAGGTCTGATAGAATTCTGCACTAAAACTATCTGGTCCTGGCTTTTTTTGGTGGGGAGACTTTTAATGACTGCTGCTATTTCTTTAGGGGTTATGGGACTGTTTAGATGGTTTATTTGCTCCTCATTTAACTTTGGTACCTGGTATCTGTCTAGAAAATTGTCCATTTCATCCAGATTTTCCAGTTTTGTTGAGTATAGGCCTTTGTAGTAGGATCTGATGATTTTTTGAATTTCCTCAGTTTCTGTTGTTATGTCTCCCTTTTCAGATCTGATTTTATTAATTTGGGTACTGTCTCTGTGCCCTCTGGTTAATCTGGCTAAGGGTTTATCGATCTTGTTGATTTTCTCAAAGAACCAACTCCTGGTTTTGTTGATATTTTGTATAGTTCTTTCTGTTTCTACTTGGTTGATTTCACCCCTGAGTTTGATTATTTCCTGACGCCTACTCCTCTTGGGTGTATTTGCTTCTTTTGGGGGGGGATATTCGAGGTTGGGGAGGTGAGGTACAGGGGAGGGTGGGTGGGGGTACACTACACCAATGTGGAGGCAGGAGGATGGGGAAGGGATAGTGAGTTCCTGGGAGGGAAGGGGGGGAAATGGGGTAAGGGGAGAATATCTGAAATGTAAAAAAAATTTCCAATAAAAAAAAAAAAAAAAAAAAAAAAAATTTTAACCAGTAGGAATATGGAACCTGAAGAGATCAACTCCAGTAGTTAGACAGGACCCACAAGTAGCGATGGGGACAAAAACACCAATAGAAAATTTTACCCAAAATTGCTCCAGTCTAAAATTAATTAAGGACCAAGATGGAGCAGAGACTGAAAGAATGGCTAACCGTTTTGAGACCCATCGAATCGGCAGGTACTAAACCCTCACACTATTATTGATGCTTGCATAACTATTCTCTGAGAGGCTCTATCCAGCAGCTGACTGAGACAGATGCAGATATTCACAGCAAAGCATTGATGGAGTTCAGGAACACCTATGGAAGACTTAAGGGAAGGATTGAAGGGAATGGCTACATGATAACAAAGCCAAAAGTGTCAACTAACTTGTAGCCATGGGACCTATCAGAGACTGAACCAGAAACCAAGGAGCATACACAAGATGTTCTGAAGTCTGAGTCTCATATGTAGCAGAGGGCTGCCTTGTCTGGTCTCACTGGATAGTGGAATACCCAGGGGACCACCCTCTCAGAAGCAAAGGGTAGGAGGCACAGAGGAAAGAATTAGCCAAGGGGGAAGAAAAATGGGGAAGCAAAATTTGGGATGTAAATAAATAAAATAATTAATTAGTTTTTTTTAAAGATCCAGAAGAGATATCATCAGATCTCTCTTACCTATTCCACATCCTCAGCCTCCAGCTTTATAAGTCTGTTCTTAAGAACCTGGCATCCCTGGCCACAGTAGGAGATCCATTAGACTATTAGAACTCAGTTTGTCAAAGATCTAGTGACTCTTTGATTTTCTTTTTAAATTTAGTTTTTCAGGTGTTCACAAAAAGTCATTTGGCCACCGGTCCACATTTACCCACATAAGCACAGCCATTCTGGTCTCCTGTAGGATGTAAATAATCACTACTCATAAACTGGCTTTATAGGTAGTCCTAAATATCTAAATCATTAAAACACCCTACATAGGTGTTAGTAGATAGCTCAGCAGGTAAAGGTGATTGATCCCAAGTTGATGACTTTCAGTCAATCCCTAAGACATGATTCTCTTTCAGTTTGTCCTCTGACTTCAAGCATGTTATGACTTTCCTTTGTGATGAACGATAAATCCTTCCAACTGGATTTTCTTTTTGTGTTTCATCAAAGCAACCAAAAGCAAAATAGGACAAAAGCCCAAACAACTGCTTTTGAGACAGTCTTAAATGTTAAATGTTTAGGAGATGCAATTTGTCTTTGAGTCCATCAGTTATTTTGCAATTCATGTATTCCTGGAATTGATCCAATTTAGTAGCCCTCAAATTTTAAAGAAAGATTTCTTTATTAGTTTTCCATAATGATGTTCTCCTTTAAGCTTTCTCTGGTTAGTCAGATGTTTTCTTATTCTTTACAGGAAATCTCAATTGTCAGCATAGCAAGCATAGTTACCATCCAATATCACATGGAATAGCTCACCCTAACATAAAATATGACAGTTTTGACTGCAACAATCTTACACGGATCACTCACAGACACATATTTAATCACACATTGAGGTAGTCATTCAATTGCTCCTTCCCAGCTACTTTTTTATTCTATTTGTCCCTGTCATGGAATCAAATGTACTGTATGCTTTTCCTGGAAGTATGTGAACACATAGCTACTAACACTAATATAAACTTTGATGAAAAATATTAAAAAAGAGTTTATCTAACTCATCTCTGCCTTGGAAACTGCAAAAATAAGCTTATGTGAAAAAGTTGAGAGAGTTATCCTATGGTCATGAGTATATTTACAGGGAGGTTTTTAAAGGATGATTGACCAGTGAGCAAAACAAAAGTAGATTCACACTAGAGCCCATTACACCATGCCCTCAGATTTTTGACAGTTAACTATATCATATATGGCATTCCAAAGGAGAAACAGGCCTTACATTCAGTTTTCTAAAAAAATAATTAGTTATTCCATAACAGCCATGAAACCACAACCGTTGTACCATTCATTCATCACCAGTTTCCTGGTAGGTCAGCCCTGTACAATGCAGAATACAGTACTAGGCTAAACTTTTGTTGCATTTTTATCTGAGAATTCTTTGATTAGAGTGTTTCACAGACAGTTTATGATGATTTCTTTTTACTTCATGATCTCCACAGCAATAGACTCTCACCAACTAGTTATGATGGGCATAAAAAAATAGTGGCAAACTTCTGTGGTGTTCAAATGCCTCACAGTCCTCTCAGACCAGTAACTCACAAAGAAAAAGAAATGCTTGAAAATGACACTTTCTTTAAAATTTTGCATTAATTTAATTTCAATTAATAACTCATATCTACTGTAGAAAAATTGTTCATCCATTCAGGGTAGCACAACAGAAACCTGTTTGGTTCTGTTCTGTTAATAATGCCAAGCAAAATTGATAAAAGTTATTTATACACAAAATATCAAGTACAAATTGACTCCAGCATTAAAAGCAAGCAAGAAAAAAAAAAACAACATAAATAAATAAATAACTCTGGGAAACTTACATTTATTTAATAAACATTACTGTTAATTTGTTTTTATTTTGTTTTGTGGGTTTAAGTTTTTTTTTAACATTTTTTATTAGATGCTCCAACATATAACAAGGACATATGCTCCACTATGTTCATAGCAGCTTTATTTATAATAGCCAGAATCTGGAAAGAACCCAGATACCCTTCAACAGAGGAATGGATACAAAAAATGTGGTACATTTATACAATGGAATATTACTCAGTTTTAAAAACAATGAATTTGATAAATTCTTATGTAAATGGATGGAACTAGAAAATATCATCCTGAGTGAAGTAACCCAATCACAAAAGAACACACATGGTATTCTCTCACTGATTATTGGATTTTAGCCCAGAAGCTTGAAATACCCAAGATTCAACTCACAGACCACATAAAGCTCATGAAGAATGAAGACCAAGTGGGGGGGGGGGCTCAGTCCTTCTTAGAAGGAGTAACAAAATACTCAAGGGAGCAAATATGGAGACACAGTGTAGGACAGAAACTGAAGGAGGGGCCATCATGGAGGGTCCCATGAAGGCTGGACGTCATGGGGGGGGATACTCGAGGGTGGGGAGGGTGAGGTACTGGGGAGGGTGGGTGGGGGTACACCAATGTGAAGGCAGGAGGAGGGGGGAAGGGATAGTGAGTTCCTGGGAGGGAGGGGGGAAATGGGGTAAGGAGAGAACATCTGAAATGTAAAAAAAAATTTTCAATAAAAAATTTCCAATAAAAAAAAAAAAAAAAAGCTGTCCTTCTTCAATTGAGTACGCTAATGTTCTTTTATATAATTTCTTACCTCTTTCAACTGTTCCTGTCTTTCTTGCATAATCCAAGCTGGTTACTCATAAACATATCCATAGTCATCTCTGGATTTTGCCCAGCTGTGAGTTCCTTTCTGCTCATGAACCACTACTCCATAGCATCTAGCCACTGTGTCCCTTGGATAAGAAACTGACAAGAACCTGACATGATTAGAAACATATAAATTTGATGCTTCTGGATGGTTATTGATTAATTCCTTATGCACAGAATCGTATGCATATCATGAACAGTCATCAAACAAAACATTGGTGTTTCTGCATAAACTTTTGTGTTATCTGTTTCTAGGCAACTACAAAAAAAATGCTCATTCAAATTATGTTAACCCTACATCAAGCATTGTATTTGTCATGTTGTTTGTGACATATGCAAACTTCAAAGACTAAATATAAACACATGAATGTAAATTTTAGATTTCTGAAAAAAACTTACTGTAACCATGATAAAGTAACTCAGAACATCAACTATATTCATGGTTTTTGATATTTTTGGTAATTACTTTGAAATATCAAATTTATTTTTTTCCTTGATCTGTGTTGATGCTTCTGTCTGTATCTGTATTTTCTCAAATACAGTGTCTATGGTCTCTAAAAACTGTGAGTGTTCTGTGATGTAATCGCAACCATTTATAAATGACTTTGATGTCCAATGGTGTGTCTATACTGTTTATCTAAGGGAGATTATCCTTTAGTTCACTGTATAAAAGCTCCTCCTGTAATCTGAAAAACACACAAATGCAAATAATCTTTCCCATACAAGTCCAAAAATGCTTGAATACAAGTGTCATGTTTCTAATGAGTCCAGTGATTCCTGCTTTACATTTCTCAGGATTCATCATTTTATTGCCTACAAGAACATCCTGTGGCATCCAGGTTGTAGGGACAGACTCTGTGATAATTCACATACTTACTAACAAGTAGACTTCTTTGGCTGCCTAATGGCTATGAGTGTTTTCATGAGCTCACAGCAAATTTGGTATATCTGCATGGAAAGAGAAAGGTGGGGCAAGAAAAATAAATGAAAAAAAACAAACACAAAATACAAAACAAGAGAACAATGCTATAATTGACCTCCAGGGAAGAGAAATCTCCCTGAGAATTCCCTTCTTTTTCCTTTGCAGGTAAAAATGGAACACCCGTGATGTCTGCTAGTAGACGTTCTAATCCTGATGCTGTCCTCTGGACTTATATTCCTCAGACCTTTGATGGGCCATTGACAAGGACACCAAACATCTTGAGACTGACATCACTAATCTGAAAAAATCCCTCGTTTCGATGTCTGAAATAATCTCCAAAAATTGCAAAGGACTTTATTGGACTTGATTTACTCCTTTACAGTAGAAAAGACTGTGTACAGCTCTTGACAGTGTACAACCCTTAAAGAAGAATGTTGTCCTTACATAGACAAGACAGGGATGGTTAAAGAGAACATGAAAAAGGCCATAGAAGGCCCCGAGAAAAGACAGAGAGAAAAAGAGAAAGATGAAAGCTGGAACAAGGATTGGTTTTCAACCTCTCCATGGTTGTCAACCCCACTTCCTCCCATCTTGGGACCATTAATTGGGTTATTTTGCTGATTTCTTTTGGTCCCAGGCCTTAAATAGGTTAACTAACTTTGTGATACAACAGACAGATAATTAGATAGCAAAACCTATTCAGATACATTAGCATAAATTAGCTATGGAGGACCACGAGACTCAAGATGAGGTTGTTACTCTACCCAGGGTGTTCCCAAAACCCATCTCCACCCAACCTAAAAGAGGGGACTTCCACCCCTAGACCAAGCAGAGAAGGGCCACCCAGAACCCCCTCTGACTGGCAATCTGAATTCTTGCTTAGGCTGCGAGGCTAAGCACTGCAAGGGAATATAAATGAAAGTTAAAAATATCTCTCTGGGCTCCCTGAGGGACAAGCCTGACTGCATAGGGGTTGATGTCAAAAGTACCCCCTCTCCAGGAAAAAGACATCGGGATGGGTATGGCCCTCATGCCTCACTGGACGACAACAGGAGGACTGGAGCCATTACAAGGTCCCCTTCTATTATTGGAGGTCAGGCCTCTATTCCTGCCTTTGCAAGATTAGAATCACCAAGTCCCTTCTATACTTAGAGAAGGGAGGAGATGTCAGGGGCAGCCCTGCTTATACACTGAAGGCCTAAAATCAGCAATAGGCCTAAAATCAGCAATAGGCCTGACATACATACATGTTAACACAAAGTCTTGGGTCTCTGTGGAAAAACACTGAAACAGAAGGCTATAAGCTATTGTAATCAGAAAGCTTCTGTGGAAATTTACCAGCCTGAGTAGTCATAGATCTTATAAATAGGCAGCCTCAGTGGACAGTACCAACTTAGATAAGGACAAGTAAATCATAGGCAGAGTCATAGTGACCTGTCACCTGAACCTTCACCCAGCTGATACCCTGTTCTGAAAGGTATCTGTACTCCCCAGAACACCTATGCTCCCGTGTCATTCCCTTCCCCACATCCTGCCTTTTTACGTTTAGAACCCCTGTGTGATTAAGTAAATTATGATGTGATAAAAAATAAAATAAAATAAGATAAAAACTCAGGTGATAGTAGATGCTGGCGAGGATGTGGAGAAAGAGGAACACTCCTCCATTGTTGTTGGGATTGCAAGATGGTTCAACCACTCTGGAAAACAGCCTGGTGGTTCCTCAGAAAATTGGACATAGCATTACCTGAGGACCCAGCTATACAACTCCTGAGTATATACCCAGAAAATGCTCTAACATATAACAAGGACGTATGCTCTACTATGTTCATAGCAGCTTTATTTATAATAGCCAGAAGCTAGAAAGAACCAAGATGTCTTTCAACAGAGGAATGGATACAAAAAATGTAGTACATTTATACAGTGGAATAGTACTCAGCTATTAAAAACAATGAATTCAATAAATTCTTAGGTAAATGGATGGAACTAGAAAATATCATCCTGAGTGAAGTAACCCAATCACAAAAGAACACACATGGTATTCACTCACTGATTATTGAGTTTTAGCCCAGAAGCTTGAAATACCCAAGATTCAACTCACAAACCACATAAAGCTCATGAAGAATGAAGACCAAGTAGAGGTGCTTCAGTCCTTCCTAGAAGGAGTAACAAAATACTCAGGGAACAATTATGGATACAAAGTGTAGGACAGAAAGTGAAGGAGGGCCTGTCTGCAAACCATTCCACCTGGGTATCCATTCCATGTGCCGTCACCAAAGGTAGATGCTGATATGGATGTCAGGAAGTGTATCCTTCCCAATTTCTCTTCTATTCAGTGTATGGGAAGGAGCCTGACATAGCTGACCCCTTAGAGATCTGCAAGAGTCTGACATATTCAGAGGCAGATGCTCACAGCTAACCATTGAACTGATCATGGTGTTCCCAATGAAGGAGTTAGAGTGAAGACTGAAGGAGTTGAACGGGTTAGCAACCCCATGAGGAAAGCAACAATACCAACCAACCAGAGCCCCAGGGTCTAAACCACCAGCCTGGGAGCACTTAGGTAGGGACCCATGGCTCCAGCTATATATGCAAGAGAGGATGGTCCTGTCAGGTACAGGTGGGAGAGGAGATCCTTGGTCCCATGAAGGCTGGATGCTATGTGTGGGGGAATTTGAGGGTGGGGAGGGGTAGTGGGGGTATAGGGGCCGCATCCTCATAGAAGCAGGAGGAGGGAGGATGGGATAGGGGGTTCCTGGGCAGGAGGGGGGAAATGGGGTAAGGGGAGAACATCTGTAATGTAAATAAAATATCCAATAAAAAATAAAGAAAAAAAAAACAAATACACTGAATAGAAGAGAAATTGGGAAGGAGCCTTGAACTCATTGGCACAGGGAAAAATTTCCTAAAGAGAATTTTAATGGCTCATGATCTAAGTTTAAGAATTGATAAATGGGACCCCATGAAACTAGAAACATTTTGTAAGGCAAAGGTCATAGTCAATAAGACAAATCTGCAACCTACAGATTGGGGGAAAAAATCTTCACTAACCCCACATCTGATAGAGGGCTAATATCCAAAATGTATAATGAACACAAGAAGCTAATCACCAAAAAAACAAACAACCCAATCAAAAAGGGGGCATAGAACTAAACATAGAATTCACAGCAGAGAAATCTCAAATGGCTGAGAAGCACCTAAAGAAATGTTCAAAGTCCTGAGTGATCAGAGAAATGCAAACCAAATGACCCTGAGATTCCACCTTACACCAATCAGAATGGCAAACATCAAAATTCCAGGTGTAAACACATGTTGGCAATGATTTGGAGAAAGAGGAACACTCATCCATTGCTGGTGGGATTGAAAACTGAATTTCTATTCTACATATTGGTAACCATTGAGATAAAGAAGGTAAACTAAGATTTGTGTACAGAACATCTCAGACAAACATCAACTAAAATGGACACACATAGCTCAATTATACTCATCACATGGCCACATTATCTCTAATATTCTAAAGGTGAGATCCTGTAGCCGCTAGAAAAAAGAGCAGATAACAACCTCTCTTGACTTCAAAATATTCCCTTAAGAACTGATAGCAAGAATTGTACTTCTTCATTGAGAACTGTCAACAGGGAGAGAAGTTCAGAGAATATTTACTGCCTGGTCAACCCTACATAGAATATCTATTGCTATTAGAAGTGAAATGATAATTGCAAGTCTGAAGGGAGATGAAGTCACAGAATCACAGATCCATATCTCAGGTCCTGGCACCTCCCTTCAGATGACTTTTGGAATTTTGTGGCCAGGGCACTGGTATCAGCATCCCAGGAAGAGAAATGGTGCAGAAAGTGGAACAGACTGCAACCTGAGAGCACAGAAGATTAAATATATGAGTCTTGGTAAGTAATCATTAGAGACATTCAGACATGGCACTGAATCTGGATGAATAGCAAAGCTACATAGGACACAGAGAAACAGGAAGGAAATCAGATAGAAATGACTGCTGGGGTCCTACAAGCACTGCATTCCCCTTCTAACTTAGCCCATTCCTCACTTTCTGTGCCATCTGTGCTGTCACACTGGCTAAGAATCTGGTGCTTACAGGGTCTTGAAAGGTCTGTCTGAAAGAAATCAGGGTTTTCTAGTGAAAGTTTTCACTAGGACACCTGACAAATAATGGTCGCTGAGGTCAGTGACACTGCACATCTTTGTGGTAAGTTTATGAGTCTTAATTTTTTCTGTGCTGTTATGCACAGTGGTGACTCTGGACAATGACAGATTAGATGATAAGTGCTGGATGGATGATTCATTCACAGGGTATTTGTGACAGAGATTCTTTCATTATGCACCTGGGCATGAAGAGATTAATTTATGAAATATTTGTAAATAATTTTTATAAGTGAAAATGGACTAAAAGCTAAGTACTCCTGACAATATATTGACAGCTTTAATTAATAACCTGTAATTCCATGTAATATGCAGCGTACATTTTCAGGACTTCTATGTGTACACCTACTATTACTTCAGATTTGTAGGAATGAGTGGAATCTTTTCCAGAATTGCATATAAATGATGGCATCATGTGAATAAAACTTTTTTTCTGTCTCAGAGTGAGAATGAGATTAATATATATAGGTTTCCTACCAGTTTGAAAATGAAAAAAAAATTGAATGAATTCCAGAAATTTTTTCTGTGCATGTAGCAAGGGTCTTTTAAATTAAGGCCTTTATGAATTTTATGTCTTTCTGATATCAACTACCAGAATTAAATATTTTTGAACATTTTCAAAAATATTGTCATTAAATGTAGGACTGCTTATCACTTGTACAGGAAATTGAAAGTAGAAAAACGGGCCCCATAGATAAGTACTATGGGATACTGTTTTCTCACTACTAAATTTCCCTTTGAACCTAAAGTATTTTATACAATAATGTCTATCATAATACTAATCTTTTTCCATCTGTGTTAATGTTTGAAGCTCTCTCTTATCATAAAGCACGTGAGAATTATAGCCTGAATTTAAAAATCTCAATTCTTATGTCCTTATTTAAAGCATCACTTCACTTGGTGATACAAAGATAATATGTGATCTTCCCTAAATAAAAATTTGGTTACCCCACTAGTATATTTTACATGGGTTTGTGTTTATTTCCCAGGGTTAAATATATGCCATATGACTATTAGATAGTTGTTTTGATGGAGTCATGCTTTCTTTTAAACATGAGGCAGACCTCTTTCAGATAGTTTTGTGCGTGTCCTGTTAATGAGACATTGTTAGTATTTTAAACGTTTCACAAATATGAACCTAGAGCTATCCAGATGCTTTATGGACCCATTCAAAAAGAGTTTTTGTGTAGAAGTTATACCAAAGTGATAGATGCTCTGCATGTTGAATATATCTTGTGAATTCATTTAGAAGAGACAACGGTGACTGTGTCTCCAGCTTCACCTTGCCATGCAGAATCCTCAGTTTGAGAACAAGAACTGACAGCATGGAAACCAGTGAGTTGCTTACAGGAATGATTTCCTTCTCTCTGACTATAATTGGAATTCTAGGGAATTTTACTCTTCTATGCCACTATATATATATTTACCTAACAAGGGATAGGTTAAGGTCTACAGACTGGGTTCTGATGCACTTGACTGTAGCCAATATCTTAACTTTACTGTTTAAAGGAGTGCCCCACACAATATCCTCTTTTGGCTTTAAAGACTTTCTCAATGATATTGGATGCAAATTGATTTTTTCTATACACAGAGTAGGTAGGGGTGCTTGTATTGGCAGTACCTCATTTCTTAGTGTGTTTCAGGCCATCATCATCAGCCCCAGGAACTCCAGGTATTCAGAACTTAAATTGAGAACATACAAGTGCATTCATTGCTCTGTGTACCTCAACTGGGTAATTCATTTATTTATAAGCAGCATTAATCTTGTGCACATGAGGGCAAAATCTGGCAATGAAAACACAACAAACCTGAAATCTTTTATATACTGTTACTCCATCCGGCATGATATAACCAGTGACATCTTTTATGCGACATTACTGTCAGCTCCTGATGTGCTTTTGTTGGGGCTAATGTTATGGGCCAATGGATCCATGGTTCTCACACTGTACAGGCACAATCAGATGATGCAATACATTTCCAGGACCAGTTTATCTTCTAGATCCTTCCCAGAGTCCAGAGCCACTAAAACCATCCTTCTCCTGGTCAGCACTTTTGTCTCCTGTTACACAATTTCTTCCCTTTGTCAATTTGGTGGTGCTCTCTCATATAATCCCAGCTTGTCTCTGTTGAATATGACTGCAATTTGCTCTCTGCTTTTCCCCACTGTCTGCCCCTTTCTTCTCATGAGCCAAGACTCTCGGGCATCCAGTTACTTGAAAAGGAATACACATTTCCCCAAAGCCTCTGACCAAGAACATAATTAAGAGCTTCTGGCCAGATTTGCATGGTTATCCATTCATTCTGACAGAACTGTAATAATTACAGTAATATCATGACATTGTGGAGGCTTCTGCAGGTAAGTATGATATCAATGTGCATGCATGTGAATGTGTTCACAGGCACACACACATACACACACGAATACACAAATGTAATTGTGTGTGTCATGTTATTTACAAGTGTAACTGAATTAAATTACAAAGACTAAAGAAGAACTAGGCAAATTTTAGGTTTCAAATCCAGTATGCCCTTGGTGATGTGCTTTCTGGCTTTTTGAGTGACACACCCAGAAATAAGCAACATAACCATTTACTGGAAATCTAGGCTTATATTCTGTTTCCCTGCATTGTTGTATTCTGTGCTCCACCCTATTTTTTAAATGGAAAGTAAAATTACATGCTGCATTTAGTGTTCCCCTTGTGAATATGTGACATTGTATCTTCCTTGTTTTGTTATACTCATAGTTTAAGTGCAGACATATACCTATAACATTTCAATATACAAGTGGCTCATTTCTGGCTCAAATAAATTTTTCAACTTTGGAAATAGATCTGCATGTATTTTCAAAATAGAACATAATGTAATGAGGTTCAAACAGGCCTTCTGGATCACCTCCTGTATCATACAAAAACATGGGGAAAAATTTGACCATAATGTGCAGATCGATTTAAACCATTTTATTTCACAAAGAGAATGTCTTTATGAGTGTATAATTTATATTGGACTTTTACAATTTCTCATGCTTCATATAATTTATTTCTATGTTTCTACACTTTGCTGATAGAATTCACTTCTGTGAACATGAAAGAATCAACATGGACACTGATCTCTTCAGAGCTAGGAAGATGGATCAGCTGTTAGGAATGTGCACTCCTCTCAGAGAGCCAAGAGTTGAATAAATACCTCCATACATTAGCTAACCTCTGCCTATGACTGTAGATTCCTGGGTCAATGTCCTCTTCTGGAATTCCCAGGCACTAAGCACATGTGTACAAAATTTTAAAAATAATGAAAATAAGTCATAAGAATACTTTGCTTTCAGTAGATAGAAAGATGGCTCAGTGGTAAAGAGCACTGACTGCTCTTCCAGAGGTCCTGAGTTCAATTCCCTGCAACCACAAGGTGGCTCACAATCATTTGTAATGGAATCCAATGCCCTATTCTGGTGTCTCTGAAGATAGCTACAGTGTAACATATATATAATAGTATATAGTGTATAATATATACATATATATTATATGTGTATATATAATAAATAAACATTTTTTAAAAAGAAGGAATCATCTCTTAAAGATATTTCAATTTGTTTTTAAAAAAAAAAAGAATACATTACTTTCTTAATCAACATGCTCTATGATATGGAAAAATTCTCAGTGTCTCCTCAGACACCATATATTGGAAGCTTGGTGCCATCTAGGATTTTATCCTGGAGGAAACATTACATGGTCCAGTTCCATCTAACTACTTGTCTTTCCATGTGAGTTCTCCTGAACCATGTTCCCACTAACTTTGATCACATCTGCTCTGCTGTCCTCACTGTACCTATGCAGATTTCTCAACATACTCCTACACCTTCAAACCTATGATATAAATTATTTTACTTTCTTTGAGAATGACTCAGGATTATGTGTTTTTCCCAGGAGAGAAAGGTTGATAAAATCAGTGTGTGTAATTTTCATTATAAGGTATCAGAGATGGGAGATTACATGTGGGTTTTCAAATATGTTCTAAAATTAGTTAAATAAACACTTTCTGTGTATAAATAAATATAAATACTTTTTGCTTCACACATATTTTTAATAATTTCCACTGATGGTTCTGTTAATCCTTATTCAGTAGATATTCTTTTAAAAAAAATCTATCATTCATAGATTTTGTTTTGTTATGAATACATTCTTGTTATAATAGCTCTGCCTTGTTTTTCTACAGTTTCTTCAAAACAATTAAGAGAGAGTGAAAGAATTAGGATTTCCTAAGGATAAAGCCCTTAATTGGCTTTGTAATACTAAATTGTAAGCCTTAAATTGTTAACATACTGGCAACAAAAAATTGGCTTACTAGATTTTACTTTTTTATTTTTATGCAAATGTGTGTGGAGAAGTTGTAATAATAATGAAATGAGATCATGAATTTGAGATGTACTTAGTGGGTGGGACATTGAATAGGTTGAAGGAAGAAAAAAGAGAAGTATAATTACATTTTAATTTAAAATAAAAATATTATCTTATACATAAAAGTGATGGCAGAATAATGCTCCCAGTCAGTACACTGAATCTGTCAGTAGTAAGTTAATCTTTTCTTTAACAGAAATTATACAGTTCAATATATTACAAAAGTGTAGTGTTGATCTTGGTATTGAACCTTGTCATTGGCTCTCTCAGATTGCCAGCTCTCACACTCTAAGATATGTTTCAACGTTCCTGCTATTTCTAATACTTATTTCTTCCCAAATACATCAATGACACAGCACATAACACTGAAGATAAGTCATAGGATCTAATGTCTTGGCAAGGAGAGCATCTTTATAAGTGTGTGCAGTCAAAAGCAGCAGTGATCTGTCTTCCCCTATACATGGGCACTCCCAAAATCTGTAGCAATGACTTTGGTAGTGTAGACTGCACTGTATTGCATGTCACTACTAATTCCAGACTGTAGTGCTTAACACAACCGTGTCAATCTATACTCCAGTGAACACTTATGTCACATCATTACAATCATGGATTTCTGAAGTATCCCATACCCCTGTCATAAAAGTAATGGTGAGATGGATGAAATCTGTATGTAATTGTAACAGGCCTAAATGCTACTGGATATTTTAGTTGTGGATGTGTTAATACAGACACAGGAAATCATAGCTACAAATTCTCTTACACATGTATAAATACCTTTCTCTACTCTCCCCAGATTTAAAGACTACTATGACCTGTATCCTTATGATCATACAGTTATGTTACACTGACTTGTTCATATTTGAGCAAGTCAAGTAGTATACTGAAATCATTAAAAACATTGAAACTTTTATAGAAGCACACGGGGAAAGAATTATGAAAGAAAAACACTCATATCAAAATAATAATAACAATAATGATAACAATAATAATAAAATAATGAAAAACCCCTCAGCAGTCTATTTACTGAAGTAAATATTTGCAGTTAAAAATAGAGAGGACCAAAGAAAGAAGCTGTCTGCTCTAATACATGGTCCTGCATCCTTTTATTTACTCTCATGAATAGTCTCTGCTGGCTCATGGTGAACAGATTGGCAATCAGCTGTGAGATTTTTCCAACTGTGTGTGTCAAGTGTTATGATTGTGAATGAATCATCCAACCAGGCTGGAGAGATGGCTCAGCCGTTAAGGCTAGCTCACAACCAAAAAAAATCATCCAACCAGTATGTTTGCTCAACAAGGACTGTATCCTACCCTTTAGCAACATGTAAATTGAAAGCTTCTGAACAACCCTTACTTATATATTCATTCAACCCTACCAAATACAAATACATTTTAAACTCTCACATCTCAAGAAACAATGGTTTATATAAGGAAGCTTTGTCTCATCAATGGTTTAGCACACATACCTTTAGAAATGGGCACATAATTGTTTTGCATCATGTCATCTCTTGAACACTGTTTGTAACATATGCAAATTACAAAGGATAAAGAAAAGGAAATATATATATGTAAATTTTGTATTTCAAAGAAATAGAAAATGCAACAGCAATCAACTGATTTAATAAAAGCTACTTCATTCATAGTTTCTTGTAATTTGTATGTTATTAACTTGTTAACTCCAATTTCAAATTCATTGCTTTACTTTTCTATTTATTGTTGCTGAACCCAAAAAACTCTACTCAAATCATCCTGGCACCAGCAATCCTTGATACCCACCCTAATTCTGGGATCCTGAATGAAAGACACTAACACAGCCTTTATATTTTAATATGCCTTGAACAACTCAATGGCTGGGCCACTTCCTAACCTCAACGTGTCTGATGTGCTATCCAATAATTCCAACTTAGCACGTACTAAAACCTATATTCCATCATGGCTGCCCAGGACACAGACTTGTAGCTCCCTTGGACTGACTTTCCCAGCAGCTACATGAAGGCTATGCTCTCTGCTAGGCACCTCTCAGGTTTGGCATCCATTCTCCTCCCTCTGCATAGCAGCTGTCCTCTTCCTGCTCTTCCTCAGTCCCTTGGTGAGAATCCTAAAGTCACACTTCTGTGTTGCTCCCCAACCATTGGCAAGCGGCAACTTTACATACCAATCAAAACCAACTGGGGACCGAGTCACTCAGCATATTGTGTTTTGTCCTGTGGATTCTCCTGCAACTTTTGGGACCAAATTAACATAATATAAGCAGCATTAGACCAAATCCACAACAATTTAGAGCCATATCTATATTCTCAAATCAATATCAAAGTGAATCCAGACAGAGCATTTGAGATAGGAACAGATAGCAAGAATCATGTTTTATAAAATAGTGGACACACCTAGAAACCTGACCAAATGATGGCACTTTGCTGCACTAGTTCTTTTTATATTGTTTGTTTCTTATGTATTACTGGATTTCTGTAATTCCATAATTTAACTCACCAAAAACATACATTGAAAAGAAGGAGGAAGAGGAGGAGAAGGAGGAGGAGGAGGAGGAGGAGGAGGGAGGAGGAGGAGGAGGAGGAGGAGGAGGAGGAAGAGCAGGAAACATTCTCCTGACTTCACTAATTTACATTTTCATCATTGCATGATGTTTTTCTTTTCTTGGAAATTGTGGTATGAACTGAAGACCTGTAACTGCAAAAGTACTTTTATGTACATGTCAGACAATACCATCTCAAACAAACCTCACAAACTAGACACAAGTGTACACATGGATACTGTACAGGAAAATAATATTTTCTGCCTCAAGCATGACTTCTGGGGGCCTCATGTAACATATATTCTTGCCCCTGCTGACTATATGAATGCACCAAAACACATAATAATGCATAGTAATGGAAGAAAAGTTTTAAATTAAAAAGGTATTAGTGAGGGGTTCTAGGAAAATTGAAACATGTATAAAACAGTTCCTTACAAACATGGGAAAATATGATTCCATCTGTAGCGCATGTAGAAAAATTCAAAGTGTGAGAGTCACAAAGCATAAGATTTCAGCAATAGGTGAATATCCCAAAGCTCACTGGAATGCAAGTCTACAACCCAAATATATTCTGATCTTGAGGTTGGGTATGGAGATTTCAGTGGGCTAGTGGACATGAAAAAATGAAAGTCCTGGTCAACAGGCTTAAGTATAAGGAATAGAGAGTGCATCATCAGTCTCAGAATCATGGAAAGCAGTATGAAAGTTACTTAGAAAATATAGAGGCAACCTATCTCAATATCCAGCTAACCCACTCTTGGGCATACACGCAAAGGATGCCCTAGCCCACCAGAAGGCTGCTTGCTCAACTTCGTACATTGCAGATTTAGTATCTCTCTCTCTCTCTCTCTCTCTCTCTCTCTCTCTCTCTCTCTCTCTCTCCCTCCCTTCCTCCCTCTCTCTCCCTCTCTTTCTCCCTCTCCCCCTCTTTTTTTTTCTCTATTTTGTAGTTGACATAAATTTTATTGTAATCAACCCACTGCCGTTCGACCAGGACTGCAGAACAGACTTGTGAGCTGGACTATGACTATGAAGGGATGTTGTCCATGATATTTATAGTATGAAACCATCAAGAGATAGGGTGCTAGGTGTTCCTTAGCATTGTTCAATCATATTTTGACATAAAGGATTGAACAAGGGAGTTTCCATCAATCAGGGTTGAAGTTGATTACAGGGCCTGAGAAGAAGAACTTGATTTGACGTTGCCAGCAAGATTAAGTTGTCATTGTGATGTTTGAACTCAAACTACTGTTTCCTTACAACAGAAGCTGTTCAGCTCTTGGGAAGTCCCCAGCTACCCTTGGGTCTGAGACCTTGAATTTAGTTTTTCTTATGATTAAATGGAGTGTGGAAACAAATTGGTAGTACTTAGAAAGATCTTATTTTGCTTATTTCCAGCAATCTCTCTGTTCTATACCTAACATGGTAGCCCAAATACTACCAGGTGCCATCAGAATGTTCTTTATAGCATCTCCCTGCTTATAAACAGAGACATCTCACTTGCTTTAGCCCTTGCCTACCACCTATGAAATCTCAAAGGAAGTTTCTTACAAAAGTCTATCCTCATTGCCACCCAAAGAGCTAAATCTGTCTGAAACAGGTTCTTCCAGCTTTTCATTGGTGTTGAAGAAAAAACACATTAACCAATTCATTGGAGCTTTATTAACTACAGCCAGAAACTGAAAACTACTTAGATATCCTTCAATTGAAGAATACATAAAGAAAATGTGGTATATTTACACAACAGAATGCTACTCAGCTATTAAAAATGAAATTTTTAGGCAAATAAATGCAACTAGAAAAAAATCATTCAAAATGAGGTAACCAAGACTCTAAAAGTCAAATACTGTGTGTACTCACTTGTAAGTGAATGTTAGATGTTAAAGAAATAGTAATCAAGCTATAATTGACAGTCCCACAGAGATCAGTTAAAGCAGAGGGTTCAAGATGGGCTCATGAACCTTCCTAGGAAGGAAAAATAAAATAAATTTTGCAGAGGGACTGAGAATGACTAGAATTGAACAAGAACAAAGGGGGAAGAGTTGAAAAGATAGAATGCTAGAAATGGCTACTAGAATGTGGAATCATGGGGGAATGGAAGTCTAGTGCAGTAGGAACTTTCTAGAATATATGGAGTGACTCTAGAAAGGACTCCTAACAAATGGAGAATATGGACTATCAAATGTCATCTTTTGTAGCCCAATAAGGTTTCCATTACTAGAACTAGTTTGCATTCACTTGAAGGGATCCCATGGAGATCTGCAAACAACCCAGACTAATGATAATAGAGAATATCAATCCCTGAAAATTCACAGTAGGGAACCATTGCCAAGAACAAAATCCACACAGCTAATGGAATGTAGAGAGTTCAAATAGGTATGGGCATGAAATCTACACTATATTGTTTTTCTCTACTTGGCATTAAAAAGGTGTCAACAGACAAACAGAAAAGGAGCCTAGACACCAGCCTTCCACCTGAAATCTGCCATTATTGCAAGATAAACTGCCGCAGTGATGGTACAGAACTTCTGGGAAAGGCAAATTAGTTTTAAGTGTAACTTGAGACCCACATCATAAGAGAGCACCTATTCCCTACACTGCCTCAATGTCCAGAAACTGTAGAATGGATGTCCCTGAGACTGAGAATCTATCTAAATATAAATGGGAAAAAATCAATAACATTATTATTAGTGATGTTCTCGATACTTATAGACAGGTGCCTTGAAGAGTTGTCATCAGAGAGGCTTTCACTAGCAGCAGATTGGAGTGGATGCAGGAAGACTTACATAATGTCAGACAGTATGCATAGGGAGTCCAAATTGGAGGCCCCTATTGTGTTTCTTCCATCAGAGATTGGGTAATCCTAGCATGTGGTAGTGAAAATATTGTAGAATCAGAGGAGATGGAAGGAATATGGAGTTCATAGAACACTGAACCAAATAACAGGGCTCAGTTTGCCATATAGAGACTGAAGCACCAAGAATTGTCTTGTGACATTATGCACTAAGCCCTCTTCATTTATGTTATGGCTGTTACCTTGGTGGTTTTGTGATACTCTTAACAGTGGTAGTGAGTGAGTCTCTGGATTTCACCTGCTCTTGGGACACTT
Source organism: Mastomys natalensis (assembly GCA_021653895.1). NCBI lineage: Eukaryota > Metazoa > Chordata > Mammalia > Rodentia > Muridae > Mastomys > Mastomys natalensis. The sequence goes on from JAJTUV010001085.1 coordinate 414,655, forward strand.
TTGCTCCTATTGGGTTGTCTTCTCCAGCCTCAATAGGGGGGTCTTTGTCTTGTTGTATTATTATTTTTTCTCTTTTGGAAGGTTTCTTTTTGAGGTATTCTCCTTTCTGAAGAGGAAACAGAGGATGAGTGCATCTATGAGAGAGAACAGATCTGGGAAGTGTAGCTGTGAAGAATAGAGGGGTAGAAAAATATGTTTGAGATGTACTGTATATGAGAGGAATCCATTTTCAGTAAAAATGAAAATAAAAATTTTAAAAATTCATACAAATGGATATCTCATAAAACTTCTATCTAGAAATATCAATAATGATGGAGGGAGGGTCCAGAAGAGGTATCCTGGGAGGTAAGAGGGAAGAAACCCAGCATACAGTACACACACACACACACACACACACAAACACAATATACACACACACACACATAAAATATTACATAATTATAAATGAATTATATAATTATATAATATATTTATATATAAGTATGTTATATAATTATAATTGTATAATTATTACAGAGACTGAAGCACCAAGAATTATCTTGCAACAGTCTGCACTAAGTCTCTCCATTTATATTATGGCTGTTACCTTGGTGGTTTAGTGATACTCCTAACAGTGGGAGTAAGGGAGTCTCTGACACTTTTGCCTGCTCTTGGGACTCTTTTGTGCCTATAGGAGCAAAATTATATAATATGAACATATTATATAATTAATAATATTAACACCTGTATTAACATCAATATTATTATATAATATATATCTGTGTTTACATCAATGTTATTATATACATTGATTATATCAAAGGAAATTTTTAAGAATAATTTTTCAGAAAACAAAATAAAGCCACTAAAGTAGAGATGGGGTGACTTAATTTGCCTTTGTGCTGTAATAAAATAACTGGCAAATAACTTGTAAATGTTTGGAATTGTTTCATCTTACAGCTGACAGTCCATTGCAAAATGAAATCAAGGGAGGAAGACAAGGTGGAAACCTAGACACAGAAATCAAAGAAGTCATGGAGGATCTCCACTTACTGACTTTCAGCACAGGACTTCTCAGGTTGTTTTTTATAAAACTCAATATTCTCTGCCCACACATGTTTGCAAACAACAGAAAACTGAACCTTTCCACATTAGTCTTTAATTTAAAAATCCAATGTACTATGACTACAAGTGATTTGATGGAGATATTTTATGAATGATGTTGCCTCTTCTCAAGTGATCAAAATTGTATGAAATTAGCCCAAGAAAAGGCTATAGAAGTCATGTGGAAGTCAAGGGGATGACTCAAAAGGAAAGTGGAACATAGAGCATAAGCATGGAGATACTTTTAAATGTTCCCCCAATGATAAATCAGGTAAGACTGGAATATATTAGGTTCTCATATGAACATATAGAAAAGTACACTTACCTGAAAAATATGTGCCTGCTTTTGTCATAAATAATAGCATTTTCTCAAATCTCATTTGTGATTGTTAAAGGTCATGACAGATAAAACAATGAAAGATTTAAATTTTATGCAGAAAAACAGTAAATCCTATATCAAGCCTTCTTGTGAGTATGCAAGAAATCTCAATACACTAGTAGCTGAAGTGCATGAAGCTTGGCTTTTTTTTTTTTCAATTCCACACGTGGAAAACAAAGATATTTCAATAGCATACAAGGCATTAAAAGTGTTCTTATAAAGAACAGATGCAGCATATTCTGAAGCTGTCCTTTAATTCAGTTATGTATTCCAAGATACATATGGGAATTCTAACTCCATAGCATAGAAGCTATGATAATGCATGAAATCTCCAAGAGTTAAAGATTATAAGACTCCCACAAAAAAAGAAGTGGTCAGTAATATGCAATCTCCAAGTCTCAGGAGCCATTATAAGACTATGAAGAGAAACTTAACACATCCTACTCATTCATATTTTACTGCTAATTATCAACTGCTTTGGGAAATCTGAGAGGAAGGGTTGTACCAAGGGATTTCTCCAGAGTGTAGATTTTTTGAAGTTGACAATGCTGCTATCTTTGTGTCATTTCTGTAACCATATGTAGCTCTTCATCTATAGTCTTGTAAAGAGCTTCTTTTATTTACATATCATGGTAATCATTTTTGTTTCATCAACATGAACTTTAGTGTTCTCCAACTATTATCTTTCATCAGTTTCCAAGATGATGTAAATAGAAATTTGTTCACATTTCCTGCAGAATCCTGTCTCACAAACATCTATGATTGAAACACTATGTAGCAAGGAAGGTATTGCCAATAATTTGTCATAAAAAGTTATACCATTTGATGCTGCATTTTTACATGTAGAACAAAAATATTTTCATGACACAATGGAGAATATAATTAAAAGTTCAGTGGCAGCCTGCTTATGGGAGCCACACTTCCCACTCCAATTCCACTCATTGTAACCTTTGTTTCCTGTTGAGGACCCAGGATCTCCCTAAAAATTTATGCCTGTCTCTCCAGACATAATGTCCTATTGGAAGTTTCTTGAAGTAGCCTCACCTAAACCTACACCATTACACCATGGGGACTCCAATGCTTGTTGCAGATGTTAGTCCCACTAGGTCTTTTCAATATCATAATTATCCTTTTCTCCTAGGTCACATCCATTTCTTTGTGCCACCAAGCAATCTGAAGAAGCCATCTCTACCACAAACTCTTTAGCCACTACATTTGCCTAGGATACAAAAACCAAAAATGCAACATCAACCCTACAATGATAATACCAGAAATAATCTCCAAAAATATATCAAAACTCATAATTCCACATGCTCCAAAATACAAACATGAATATCCAAGAAAATATGCCTCCACCAGATCATAGTAAACCCTGTTAGAGTTTGTGTTGAGAAATGTAATATGACTAAAGCACAAGGGAAGGATATCAGAACATCAATCATTGATATGTTCAAGGACAGTAAAAGTCATATAATTAAGTTTCGTAAGGAATATAGAAAAAAAAAATCACTGAATGAAATAGTGAAGAGTCCAAGACAGGAAAGTAGAATTGCAGTTGTTATGTAATGTGACCTTCTTGTGGGACTCCTAACAGTGAACTGTTTCTGACTCTGTGACCTTCCTCTTTTAGAAACTTTCCTCCTACTGAATTGCCTCTTCCAGTCTTAATAGGAGAGGCAGTGCATAGTCTTACTGCAAATTCACATGATGTTGCTGGTTAATATCATGAGAAGCCTTATCTGAAAAGAAATGGAGGACGAATACATGTAGGAGGTATGAACTAGGAGGAGAGGGAGTTGGAAACTGTGGTCAGGATGTAAAACAATGAAAATTTAAAAATAGAAAAAACTTAAAGTGAATTAAAACGAAAAAAGATTATGATATCAAGAAAAATATCTCAGATATCAGGCTTATCAACACAGTACAAGACATGAAAGAGAGAGTTTCAGGTTCATTAAAAGATAAGATATAAATAATTGCTACCCTAGTCAATGAAAATTATGTCTAAAACATACAAATAACAAAACATTCAGGAAATCTAGAACACTGTGTAAAGACCAAATCTATAAAGAACAGTTTAGAAGTAGAAGGAACCCAAATTAAAAATCAGAAAATATTTTGGACAAAACCATTAAAAACCACAATATTAAGAAGAAAGTGCTTCCCAAGGTACAAGAAGCATAAAAGAAATGAATAGACAGAAACAGAAAAGCAAATTCCTCAGACACATAATAATGATAAAACTATACAGATAGAACAAAAAAATATTAATAGCTGAAATGGAAAAAGATCAAGTCATATATGATAGCAGACCAATTAAAATAATACACAACTTCTCAATGGAGACTCTAGAAGTCAGAAGAGCCTGAAAATTCTTTTACACACTGTCAGGGACCACAGATGCCAACCAAGAATACTAGAATCAGCAAAACTGCCACATGGATAAAGAAAAACATACAATAATAAAAACAAATTTAAGCAAATTCTTTTTAATGATTTTTTTTAAATTTATTTACATTTCAAATGTTATTCTCATTCCTGGTTTCCCCTCTGAAAATCCCCATTCTATCCCCACTTCTGTCTGCTTTATGATGGTGCTACCCCATCAACCCATCCACTTGTGCTTCAACACCCTACCATTCCCATATGCTGGGGCATTGAGCCTTCACAGGACTAAGGGCCTTCCCTCTCAATGATGCCAGATAAGGCCATCCTCTGCTACATATGCAGCAAGAACCATGGGTTCCTTGATTTGTTCTCTTTGGTTCAAGGTTTAGTACTTTTCAGGTTGGTATTGATATTCCTCAGTTTAAGCTTTGGTCTCTCAATGCATGTGTCTAGTGGTTTGAAGAGTTTTTCATGTGTTAATCAGATAATTTCTGTATTGGAAGCTTTGTTCCATGTTCCAAGTGTGACAATATAAGGATGATGGAACCAATATGATGCTTCATGAAGGAGAATGTTTCTAAAAGATGGAACAATTACCATTTCAGGAGATCTGACCTTATTCCATATACTGTGTTTTTCTCACATTTCTAGATTTTCATAAAGTATGGTCATATGATTCAGCTTCCACTGATTGTTATCTAGTCCTATGAGATCTTCTGAATGCATTCCATTCTACCATCACTCTAATTGTTCTGCTTCCATGATATTAGAAGTATAGCATATGCTAATATGATACTCTTGAAACATAAACCAGGGGGATATTCTCTTCTTCAAGTAAGTATATGAACAAATACTAACAATACATCAGAATGCCAGTTTGGAGATTAATGATAATCACTATAATAATGGGTCAAGATTTTGAATCTTTATGAGATTGTATTGGATATATTGTCTTAATGGACTTCTTTGAACAAACGTTTATATATACTCAGATTTGGGAATAATTTGCAAACAGTTTCCAAAATGGTTACTGAACAACCAAATATCCTCATTTTGTCAACTTATCGATGGATAATTTTTTTTTTTTTTAGAGGTCCTGTTTAAGGGGAGGACCTTTTAAAGTGTTCTTAGTTAGATTTGCTGTCATAAAATACCATGAGCAAAACAAACTTGGAAACAAACCTATCTATTAAATCTTACACCTCTCGTATTAGTTTTAGTCAGGGAATTCAGAGCAGGAACTCAAGCTGGAATGGATCCTGGAGTCAGGATTGACGCAGAAGCCTTAAAGAGATGCTCTCACTGGTGTTCTCATCATTTCTCATGCAGTAGTCCTTCTTATGCACACAAAATCCCACTCCCCAGGAGTGGCGTTGTCCAAAATGATATGAGTACTCCAGCTTACATTATCAATCAAGAATATTTTCCACAAACTTACGCACAGGCACATGCAGCATGGGCAGTTTCTCAGATTGCCCTTTACAAAATCAACCTAGCATGTGTCAAATTAGCATAAAATTAATGAGCCCAATTGACACATGGACAATGTGACACATAAACACATCACTGTTAACCAAAATATTCCCTTCCTTGTACTTCCACAAGATCTCATATTAATATTAACATTGATAAGACAATATCACACATTCTAGGTTTTTAATTTTCTGTGGCCTTTAAAAATTCATATATTTGAAAGTTCAGTCCATTTAAAACATCCAAAGTCACTTTCATATTTCTAGTCTTTCTAAACCACCAACAGTCTCTAACTTACTCAGAAATCATTCTATAATAACCATAATTTCTCTCAAACTGTTATCTGTAGAATTCTATACTGACATTAAAAGATCAAAGACTTTCATCTGTGCACTCTATAACATCTGGACTAAGTTGAATATTTTTGTACTCCAACAAGGAAATTTCCATGGAAAAATCACAGTCTTAACAGCAGATCCAAATTACAGGCTGCACAAGTAACTGGTGGTTCAGTGTAAGAAATTCACACATGATTTGTACTTCTCTTAATAGCTAGATTATCTTCTTTGGTACTGTTTGCTGTAGTAAGTACAGATCGTCTCCTGGGAATAGGCAGCCCCATTCTGTATTTGCTGCTGTTTTGGTTGTAGACCCATCATTCTGATATCTGCAAAATGCTTGAGTTTCCTGCTACATCTTCACTTCATTTTCACCATTACTCTATTCTGGGATTTCTTCAGGAACTCTGACCCTGTTGCAAGTTGCTAACACTCAAATGATCCACATTGCACCTTAAACCTTTCTTCTTCAACTACAACTGGGCTGTACTTTAAGCAACAATCTCTCAGTCCTCTTTTAGGTATCTGAACCCTGCCAAACAGTGGTAAGTTTCACTTGCTCTCTATGAATACCTTCATTAGTTCCAAACCAGTAACACCTAAGTGACTCTTGAACAATACAATGTTTGGCTTCCAGGAGCACACGTGATCTTTTCTCTGCTCACCCTCAGCTTCCATGTGCTAACTCACTCTGAGGAAGCAGTTCAAAATGTTTTCACCTCAAAGATCCTGCTGGCCTCTTCTTAATCTCGATTCTTCTACAGCCTCAGCTAACGAGTATCATTTGTGCTAGAAAAACAAGGATTTTTGCTCCACTGGTTCTGGTCTCTTCTTATCAAAGTTAATTCTGCAGATTCAGGTGATCACACCTCATAGATTATTAACATATAACATAACTTTAATGGCCTTTGTAGAGTCTTTCCTACCTTCTGAGACTTCAGAAGCCATTTTATAATATAGGCATTGCTCTCTCATAAATTCCCACAATATCTCAGTCACCTCTGTAGCACAAAATTTAAAAAAAAAAAAAAAAAGTCCTTTTGTAATTCTCTCCATGAAAGGGTTACAAAAAATATCACAGAAAATCTATACTGACTGACACCAGTTCCTGACTTAAATAGGTTTTCTTAGCTTTGGTAAAACCATATGAACAAAATGAACTTAATGAGGATAGTTTTGTGAATTCATATCTCATATCTTACACTGAATCTCTGAGAGAATTCAGAGCAGGAATTCAGCTCTAGAAAGGAACCTGGAGAAAAACTTACAGGACACTGGAGGAGTGCTCCTCTCAGCCTTCATACTTATACAACCAAGACAGTATGCCTATTGGAAGCACTACATAGAATAGGATAAACATCAATAAAGAAAATTTAAAATAGGCTTTATATAACAGGGATCTGATGGAAAGATTTTTCGCTTATTTCCATCTTAGTTGGTTATCAGATAATGTTTCAAATTGTTTTATAAAAAAAACTAACAAGTAAAAAAACATGCACATCAAACAGTCAAAAAGTGGATAGAGAAGTAATTTATAAAGAGTACAGCTTTTAGGTTGAAATTTTCTATAGATATCTGTTAAATCCATATGTTTCATAATTTCTTTAAGTTTCACTCTATCTCTGTTACTTTCTGTTCCATGACTGTCTTGGTAAGAGAGGTATGTTGAATTCTCCTACAATTATTGTGTGAGATTCAGTGAGTGCTTTGAGCTTTAGTCACATTTCTTTTACAAATGTGGGTGCACTTGCATTTGGGGCATGGATGTTCAGATTAGAGAGTTCACTTGGGAGATTTTTCCTTTGATTAGAATGAAGTGTCTGCCCTCATCTTTTTTTTTTTTTTTTTGATAACTTTTTGTTGAAAGTCAATTTTATTTGATATTAGAATGGCTACTATATTATTGTTTTGGGGGTTTTTTGGACCATTTGAAGAAATGTGTTTCCTGTATGCAGCAAAATGCTGGTTCCTCAGCTAGTTAGTCTATGTCTTTTAACTGGGAAATTGAGTCCATTGATGTTAAGAGATATTAAAGGACCATGAGGATTGCTTCCTATTATTCTTATTGTCATAAAATTAATAGGCAAATGGATGGAACTAGACAATAAATCCTGAGTGAGGTAACCTGTCACAAAAGAATACACATAGTATTGTTCACTGATAAGTGGATATTAGTCAAAAAGCTCTGCATATCCATGACACAACTCACAGGCCTTATGAAGCTCAAGAAAAAGGAAGATCAAAGTTTGGGTGCTTCAGTCCTACTCAGAAGGGGGAACAAAATAATCATGGGACAAAAAGGGAGGGAGGACTTGGGAGAGTCCATCTACGGTGACTGAGTGTTTTGTTGGGTATAATACTCTGCACTAGAATCTGTGGGTTCTAAAGGTCTGCATGATATTTCTTCAGAATCTTGTGGATTTACAGTCTCTGTTGAGAAGTCAGTAATAATTCTGAGAGATCTACCTTTACATGTTACATAAGCATTTCCCCTTGCAGATTTTGGTATTCGTTTTTTGCTCCATACCATTGCTGTTTTTATTATGTGACAGAAGGATTTTCTTATCTACTTGAATGTATTTGTTCTTAGTCATTCTGATTGTGTGAGGTGCAATCTCAAGATCATTTTGATTTGCACTTTCCTGATGACTAAGGATGTTGAAGATTTCTTTAGGGGTTTCTCAGCCATTCGAATTTCCTCAGGTGACAATTCTCCTTTTAGCTTTGTTCTTCATTTTTTAATAGGGTTATTGGGCTCTCTGGAGTCTAACTTCTTGAATGCTTTTATATTGGATATTATCCCTCTATCTGATGTAGGATTGGTAAAGATCTTTTCCCAACCTATTGGTTTTCATTTTGTACTCTGAAGTAGTGTCAGTGTTGGTCACTGAAGTGTATTTCTGCTGTGCAGCAAAATGCTGGATCCTATTTACATACCCAGTCTGTAAGTCTATGTCTTATACTGGGGAATTGAGTATATTGATGTTAAGAGATATTAAGGAATAGCGATTGTTGCTTCCTGTTCTTTTTGTTATTAGAGATGGAATTATGGTTCTGTGGTTAAATTCTTTTGGTTAAAATGTTCTATACAAACTGTCCTTGGGTTTTTTGAGAGAAGATTACTTTCTTGCTTCTTCTAGCATGTAGTTTTCTCTTTGAGCTGAAGTTTTCCATGTTATCCTTTGTGGTGCTGGATTTGTGGAAAGATATTGTGTAAACTTTGTTTTGCTATGGTGATCCATCGGTTGTATAAGTTTTGCTGAGTATAGTAGCCTGGACAGACAATTATGTTCTCATAATGTCCGTATGACATATGCCCAGGATCTTCTGCTTTTATAATCTCTGGTGAGAAATCTGGTGTAATTCTATAGGTCAGCATTTAAAAGTTAATTGACTTTTCCCTTACTGCCTTTACTATTCTTTGTTTCGTGCATTTGGTGTTTTGATTATTATGTGACAAGAGGAATTTGTTTTCTGGTCCAGTCTATTTGGAGTTCTGTAGGATTCTTGTATTTTTATGAGTATCTCTTTCTTTAGGTTAGTAAGTTTTTTTTTTCTATAACTTTGTTGAAGATATTTACTGCCACTTAAAGCTGAGAATCTTCTCTCTTCTATACCTATTATCTTTAGGTTTGATCTTCTCATTCTGTCCTGAATTTTCTGGATGTTTTGAGTTAGGAGTTCTTTGGTTTTTGCATTCTGTGACTGTTGTGTAAACACCATCATAGATGCAGGAGAAGGAAGGATGGGATAGGCAGTTTTGAGGGTGGTTGCGGGAACCAGGAAAGGGGATATCATTTAAAATGTAAATAAAGAAAATATCCAATAAAAAAAAGATATAAAAGGCAAAAAATAAGTGGCTCTCCTGAAAGTCTGAGCATTTACCATTTTGCTGAGAAATTATCCACACCCTTCCCCTCCCAGATTCATAATGTCTCTAATTATCATGATGTCATTACCATTAATAGAAAGGACATTCCTCTGGGGAACAGAAAATACTTTATTGTTATACAAACAAGTCCATGCACACAACAGCCATTAACACTTGTGGTTGCCCATGCCTGCTGGCTATCTCCCATTTGCAGGAAACATGCCACTCTGTCCCCACCAAGAACACGATGGACTCAGCAGTCTGCCTTTATATGTTATTTCCACTTTGTCCCTTGCAGCTTTTAATATCCTTTCATTATTCTGTACATTTAATGTTTTGGTTATTGAATAGCAGGAAATTTTTCTTTCTTGGCCTAATTTGTTTTGTGTTCTGGAAGCTTCTTCTACATTTATAGTCATCTCCTTTAGGTTAGGAAAATTTATTCTATTATTTAGTGGAAAATATTTTCTGGACCTTTGAGCTTTGAATCTTATTTTACTCCTATTATTCTTAGGTTTGGTCTTTTCATAGTGTCCCAAATATCCTAGGTGCTTTGTGTCAAAACCATTTAGATTTGACATTTTCTTTGATCAATGTTTCATTTACATCTACTGTATTTTCAACACCCTAGATTCTCCCATCAATTTTTTGTATTGTGTTGATGTTGTTAGTAACTGCAGGTTCTATTCTCTGACCTAGGATTTACATCTCCAGGATTCCCTCTGTTTTTGTTTTCTTTATTGCTTCTAAATAGATTTTCAGATCCTGAGCAGTTTTATTCATTTTATTCACATGTGTGATTGTATATTTTAGCATTTCTTTAAGAGATCTATTCATTAACTCTTTAAAACCCTTTATCATCCTTAGAAGATGGTATTTAAAAATCACTTGATTTGTGCTTCAGCTAAGTTATGAAACACAGGACTTGCTATAGTAGCCTCTGGCATTGCCCAGCTTGTTCTTGATTTGTTCTTAATCTGGTCTTTAGCCATCTTGTATTTTTAGTGATTACAGGTTAAGACAGTGATATTTGAGTTTGTCTTTGTTGGATAGATATTTCTAGATTTTTATCCCTTTGGTTTCTTTTTTTCTCTCTGTCTTGTGGCTTGAGTAGCCTGGTTTTCTGATGATAGCAAGACTTCAGGTCCTGTAGAATGTCTCCCCGAGAATTTTTTTGGTCCTCTTGCCCTCTGAAGTATTGAAGGCTACATAAATTTCTATTCAGAATTTCTAGTATGGAATTCTGAGGCCTAGTATCCTTGGTATTAAGGGCCTAAGGAAAGGCGAGTGGACTTGTGTACCAGAAAATGGAGTCCAGTGGTTCAGATGCAGTTTAAGACTAGTGGTGTGTGTTAGGCAACTTAGCTGTCAAGGGTTTAAGGCAGGTTCTTACCTGGTTGTTCCTGGTGCCAGCAGACATCCAGAATGGCAGGCAGAGTATGCACTGAAAAGTGTAGCACAGGTATAGGGTGTAGTTTACAGCTGTTGGGTGTGCATTAGCGGAAATTTATAGGCAGGGGGTGGGGAGTGGTGTTTTACTTGCTTGTCCCAATTGGAAACAGACCTCCAAAAGAGCAGGCAGATCTGTAGGTAAGATATTGGAGTACAGTGGACAGGGTACAGTTTCCCAGATGATAATCTTTTTAAAATTTTTTATTGGATATTTTATTTATTTACAATACAGATGTTATCCCCTTTCCCCATTTCCCCACTATAGAATCCCCTATCTGAACTCCCCTCCTCCTTTAGGCTTTTATAGCTTTTTAATTACATGTATCTATTGAGGTCAGTTCTAGGTTGAGGGTCTAGCAATACAATAGATGCAAATAGTCTAGGAACAAGCAATATGATGAACACATAGTCAAAGAAAAAGCAAGGCATTAAATTCAATTACGTGAACACTCCCATGATCACTGTTTCTAAAGGCTTATCAGGATAACCAAAGTATCTGAGCCTACTTCCCTGTCCTAACCCAAGGTCATTTTCATGTCTGAAGCCTATTTCCTTCTTCTAGCCTAAAATTTAGAATCCTGTATGAAATTACTTCTTTGTTCTAGCCTAAGATTTGGATTCCTGCCTGAAATTACTTCCTTGTTCTTGCCTAAGATTTAGATTTCTACCTGAAAGTAGTTCTTTGTTCTAACTTAATTTCCGATTCCTGCTTGAAGCCCACTTCCTTGTCTTTGGCCAATGTCATATTCCTGTCAAGCAACTAATTTCCCTGTCCTTGGCCCATGTCAGATTCTTGCCAAGCAGCCCCAAAAGCTCTCCACCTCTCCGCCTTTTTCATTTCATTAACAAGACTGAGCCTGTCTTAGGTCATTCTGACAAGAATGCCTTTCTTACCCATCATGGAATATGCATTATCAAAAGCAATGTACTTATGTCTTAGGTTGGTAAGGCTCTGTACAGATTCTTACCTGTCCTTGGCTTGCCAGCCTGTTAATATAATAACTCTGTCTGGGATCCAAATACAGGTTCAAGCCATGTACTTTGGCTGCCAACATGTGTATGTTGTTGAAGAAAAGCTTTAACACAATTAGCAGTAATAAATATTTTCTCAGGACAAAAAGGGCTAGCATGAGCAAGCTATATATGTCATTTTTGAAGCATGATCAAAATAAAAATACTGACCTCAGGCCATGGTAATTTAATCTGCAGTATCTACCATATCAACACTCAGCAGAGCAGCACTCTTGAAATTGATAAGCTCCCTATGTATCATTAAAAATTCCAGAGAGGTGTTAGAATTATGCCAAATACACTGCAAGTGTCATTAAACTTCTTCCTAATTATAATGACTACCACTGTAAATTTTAGAATTAACATGAATCCAATGGTATTTGGCATGACACTTGAGATGGCTCCTCACTCTTAAATTCTGAACCCCCTACCAGTAATTTGAATAGGATAAAGAGCATGAATACATTCTTCCAAATGCCTATCTAAATCCTCTTGTATATTCAACACATTAGTATCCTCTTTTTTTTTTTTTTTTTTTTTTTTTTTTGCTAAATGAGTACAAAAGTAACTGCCTTAACTTCTTGTGTCACACCAATTGCAGAAGCAGTGGTGCTAGCTATTAATGTAACTAAAGCTGGTATACCAGCAATAATCAAGCACACTAACTTCTTGCTTATATGTTTATAGCCTGACTCATTTTTTCCAGTACTTGCAAGCTATTTTTAGAATACCAAGGATTCTGTGAAACTCAGGGCACTAAAACAAAAGCCACTTGATAGACCTCCATAAGTGACATGGCAGATTTCAAAACACAAACAAAATTAAAAGATGTACAATCAATGCAACTTACATTAAATACTGTAGAAGAAACAAAAGTATTTTTAACTTGACAATTAAAACAGCTTTAACATATGTGCTAACACCTGTTTTGAAATCCAGATCCTGCCCCAACTTCATCTCTTACTAACATAACATCATAGAGAACTGCAGCTAATTTTCTTATATGTCTCTGAAAATGTCCAGAACCAGACTTCCAAAGGAAGACTGTTATTTCCAATATTGGATTGACTCCTAAAACAGTCCATGATTAAGTCTGAATAACTGGTCTCATTTAATAACAATATAAGAGGCATTATAACTTTTCTTTTTGATTCTCTGTTCCACAAGGTCTAAGAACTTGAGGCAAAGCAGCTTATCCCATCAAAGGTATAGGTAAGCAGTGGTGGGTCAGGAAATTATGTCCAATACAACTTCCCAGTCACCATTGTCAGGGCACTCAGCAAGCTCACAGGTCAGCATCATTCTTTGTCCTGGCATCAGCATGTCTCACCCAGCTCTGGCTGCCACCATGCTCCTTCAGCATCCTGCAAAGAAAACCACAAACATGACCTCTTCCCCATATTTAATACTTAATCCAGATCATGCCATATGCCAGTAAATTGAAGCTTCCCTTTCACCTTTGCATAATTATGCCTAGTTTTAGAGTGTCATAGACACACAGCAGAAAGTTCCTTGGCATCCAATTTTTAAAAAAAAAAATTAAATAAAAAATAAAAATAACATGATTTAAATAAATTTGTGGTGTACAGAGCTATATCTCCCCCTTTTTTATATTATGAAGATACTGTTTTAAAGTTCCATGGGCTCATTCCATAGCCTCTTGTCCTTGACAATTATAAGGAATCCCCGTAATATTGATAATGTTAAATTGCTACTAAAAAGTCTCAGATGTTTGAATGCCATGGACAAGTTCATCATCTGATTTTTGGGGGTTTTTTTGTTGTTGTTTGTTGTTTTGTTTTTCTCTTCTTTTTTATTATTTTTGGTACTTTATTTATCCACATTTCAGATGTTATCCCTTTTCCCCATTCCCCACCCCCAGAAACCCCTTAACCCTTCCCCCTCCTCCTATTTCTATGAGGTATGCCCCCACCCCTCCAGCCACTCCCACCTCAATCCTCACTGGGGCATTCAGTCTCACCTACACTTCTGGGTGTGTTAGACCTCCTGGAAGTCCAACCTACTCTGGGTTTTGGAGAGGTTGGTGCATAGCTGAAGCCTTAGGGATTTCCAGGTGTAGACACGGACAGGAAGGGTCCTGTGACACTGCCTAGATGATAATCTTGATCTATCATACATTGCTTTTTGTACTTTCATTATTTTTGTTAGAGTTTATGATATAATTGCATCATTTCCCTTTTCTCCTTTTTGTCCCCTAAACACAAGACCTTGGATAAAACTACCCCTAACAAGCAAAGAAAAGCTCAATGAAATGATATTATGTTGTACTCATAGATTGGAGCCCAGCCCAATTGTGAGCAGAAGGCTTCACCCATCAACTGATGTAATCATATGCAGAGACCCAACCCAAACATTAGGAAAAATTTGGAGAATCCTGTGGAAGAGGAGAAAGATATTTGGAACCATGGGAGTCAAGAACACCACAAGAAAACCCACAGAATCAACAAACCTAAGCTCATAGGGGCTCACAAAGACTAAACCATCAACCAGAAAGCATGCATAAGTCTGACATTAATATTCTGCAGTGTTGTGTAGCTTAGTCTTCTCATGAACCTCCTAAATGTGGAACATGGGCTATTTATAACTCTATTATTCAGCATTTGGTACCCTTTCCTCCTATTGGATTGCCCTGTCCAGGTTTAATAGGGGAGGGGGTTCCTAGTCTTACTGCAACTTGATAGAGAGTGGCTGGTTAATATCCATGGTAGTCTTTCCCTCTTCTCAAGAGAAATTGAGGATGGGATGAAAAGTGCAAGAAAAATAGAGGGAGGATGGTGAAGGACTGGGATGAGAAGAGGAAGAAGAAATGGGAGTCAAGACATAAAAACTAAATAAATATTTATTTTCATAATACTGCATTGTACTGGTATTTTGTTTTGTTTGTGGGAAAAATATTACTATGTCAACAATGCTAGCCAGAAAGTCACTATGTAGATCAGGCTGACCTCAAAATAACTGTGGTCTGCCTCATAAATGTGGGAACTTAATGTGTAATCCACCATACACTAACTTACATTCCAGTTTTAAAACATTATCCAAATTAATACTTATGTAATATATTTACTTTCTAGCATGACAATTCATGACAACAAATGTTTCAATTTCACTACAAAATTGGAAATTTCTGGTATGTATATCTTAAACATTTTATTACAAATCAATCTGCCTGGCTCAATGACCTATTCAAAATGAACATACCTGTGCATGCAGCTCAGTCAGAAAATGACACTTCTGTCAGTATCAGTGATGTTTCCTCATCACAGAACTAGGATATGTTCTGAATACATGCCAGCTACATTTACATAGCATCCTCAGCTTGATATATGTTAGCATGCTAATCTTGAGTCTGAACATCAAGGAGTTAGATTTCTTCTTTCTTCTTCTTCTTCTTCTTCTTCTTCTTCTTCTTCTTCTTCTTCTTCTTCTTCTTCTCTTCTTCCTCAATCTTCTTCTCCTCCTTCTTCCTGCTTCTCCTCCTTCTCTTCTCTTTCATCATCATCATCTCCTACTCCTCTTCATACTCCTCCTTCTTTAGATTCTTATTTGTTTCATCATCCTTCTTTTTGTCCTTCTTTTCCTTCTCCTTTGGCAAATATCATAAATTCAGATACACAAAGATATGAAGGTAATGTAGAATAGAGCTGCAGTTTGCAATGTCATGTAAGCACAACCCCAAAAGTTACACCACATATTTTAAACTGTATAGAAATTTATGATAGTGTGTGTGTGTATAATGATAATTGATCACAAGATTTTATATAAACTCTAGAAAATATTTCCAAATTGCCTTCTAAATAGAACCAACCAAATATATTCACTTTCACCAAATACCAATTGTTCATCTGCTGTCTTAATTTTCTTCTATGATGATATCCACACTGTGAGAATTTTTAAATCTTTTTCTTCAAATTCATCTACGTTATTCATAGTTTACTCTCTAAGTCAGATATTCAGTCAGAATCAGGTTGTCATATGTGACAACAGCCATGTAAGATTTTATAGCAAAAAAAAAAAAAAAGAAAGAAAGAAAATGAAAACTTCTTCATTATATAATGTAAAGTTTATATTGTGCATATTCATTGCAAATTAGACATGAATGTGTAAAGTTAGTTTATTAAATGATTTTTATGCTAATGAATGAGTTACAAACAAGCTTCATAATTTTTTCTACACCCTGTCCTATCACTTTAGATAGAATTATTTTCCCTAAGCAGTTTTCTCATTACATCAAGGTGTGTGTGATTGAGAGTGTGTATTTGTGTATGTGTGTGTGTGATATTTTATCTAAAAGTATTACTTTTACAGAGTACTCATGAGAGGAATCCTGAAATAAGTGTCTTTGGGATGGATTTATTTTGATAAATGTCATTGTCTTCATTTGCATTCACAGTTTTCAAATGATGTAATGTTGTCTTTTTGTGTTAATAAAAACTTACTATGTGTGTCAATCACATTATTTCACTCAGTCCTATCTTCTTATATATCCAATTAGGTTTCATTACTTTGCTGTTATAAAAAATAGTAAATATGAGTGTACAAGAATCTCAATTATGTTGATTTGGATTATTTTTCGTGAAGATTCTAGAATGTTAAGCTGGGTCATGTAATAGATCTTCTGTTTGATTTTTGAGGAGCAGTCACACTTATTTTCTTAATGGACTGAATATTTGACATTATCTCCAACGATATGTAACATTCCCAATTCCTCTCCACATTGAGGCCTGTTTCTCCTCTTAGATATGTCCATTAGAAGTTGGGAGGAGAGGGAATATAAGTGTAGTTAATTTGTACACCATTGTTAAACTTCATCCTATACATCTTTACTTTTCTCTATATTTGTGACTCTTGGGTTTGTTCTGTGACACTTTTAGATTAGGTGATAGAATCAGTGTAACTGGTAGATTGAAACTGTACATTTCATCTAAGTAGAGAAAACAATTCTGCACAACTCACTCCTTTCCAAATCTATCCATATTAAGTCTTTAGCAGTTAAATATGGTTCTTCTGAGTCCTTTCTTCTTTCTTTCTTTGATATTGGCCTATTCTTGTGCAGAACAAGTGAAAATATCCATAAGGGTTAAGAGTAATCATGAGTATCACCCAGAATTTGGCATACTGCAGCTCTTATTCCTCTGTCCTCTTACCTTCTGGATCTTACATCCTTTCTAGCACCTCCTCAGGAATGTTAGCTGAGCTTTAAGGGGACAACATAAGTGTGTTGCTCAGGGACAAACATTCAACTCTCACTTATTTTCAGCACTTAGTGGAGACATTCTTTATGGCTTCTTTGCAGTTCATCACTGATTGTCTCCTACCATTTTAGTTATCATCTGAAATGAAAACATATATTGAGAAAGCAGTGCAGTGGTGTGTCATTTTACACAATCTACAGATTAACTTACCCCTCATCACCTACAACTTTGTTACCAAGTGCTTTGAGTTTGTCTACAGTACTGAATATGGATTCCCATCTGGGATGCCTGCCTCAAATCCAACCAAATACTTGTTGGTCATCCCACATCCCTTTTGCCACTTTTGTACAAGTGGGAATATATTAGCTTGAAGACCGATATCAGTTATTTAGGTTCATAGCTGAGTAAATTCATGTATGCCTTTTCACACCCAGCAACCTACATAAAATTGGACAGCAGTATGGACACTAGCCTGCATGAAGGGTGCTTCTAGTTCAATTCCAACTTTATTTCTCTATCCCGAAATCATGGTATGCAGTGTCTTTAATATTAGGGCTTTATCAGAATTCTTGTAACTAGTCAGGAGCAATAACAACACGTATTGATATGGTAACTAGAGCTTCCTTATTAACAATGCAGTTATCCAGCTCTTGGAAATCAGTGTTAGGAATAATAAATTAATAAAATGTGCTACATATTCCCAAAAGCTTTTAATTCTAGAATGTGAATAAAAATATTATGGGATTAGTTGGTGAATAAGTAGGATTGAAATGTTTATATGAAATGTTGTAATGCAAGCACAGAATTACTAAAACCACACACATTCTCTCATAGAGTAGTCATATCTTCAAGTCTACAATGTACTGCATTGATCTATAGTTTCCTTCAATGTTACAAATGAAAAATGAGAACACTACAGAAGGAATGTCTTAAAGCAAGGTAAGTAGGACCTCATAGGTTATCTGAAAGCACAATATGGAGACAATCTATGTGGAAAGGTGTAAACAGTTATGGATGGGAAAATAGAGAGAACTAGAAGGCAGGAAGAAGAGTCTACGAAAAATAAAAATTATCTGAACAACTCATGAAATTCTAAAATAAGAAAAATTGGAAGAGGAACACCAGAAATGGCTGCAAGAACATTATAAACTAATAAAATTCCACTCACATTTTGGAAAATGTTTCCACTCAAATAGAAGCATTAATAAAGTGCTTGCACATTCCCTTATAGTGAATATTTCCCCAGATTTTCCTCTGACCGTTCAGTTTGCTAGATGTTCTACTTGGATGTTTAACCAGTACAGTGTTGAATTTTGTATAGTTTTGTACAGGAAATGCAGGACAAAAATAAAGCAAAGACTGATGGAATGGCTATCCAGTAACCAGCCCAACTTAGGATCCATCTTATGTGCAGGCACCAAACCATGACACTATTATTGATGCCAGGTTGTGCTTGCAGACAGGAGCCTAGCATGGACAGCCTCTTATAGGATCTACCAGCATCTGATTGAGTCAGATACAGATACTTACAGCCAATCATTGGACAGAGGTCATAGAGTCTTATGGAAGAGTTAGCAGAAGGATTGAAGAACCTGAAGGGAATGACGACTCCATAGGAAAAAAAATAGTATCAATTAACCCAGACTCCTGGCTACTGCCAGAGTCTAAGCCACCAACCAAAGAGCATACATAGGCTGGTTCATGGCTGCTGGCACATATGTAGCAGAAGAATGCCTTGTCAAGCCTCTTTGGGAGAAAATGAGCCCAATCCTCTGTAGGACTGTGAAAGGATGATTTGGTCTCCGGTAGAGCACTGGCTTTGAGATAGCCAGAGACCCAACAGGTGTCCATTGCCTGTGTAGTGAGGCACATATCTTGCCATGCCCCTGGATTCCAGACAACTGACACATGGTCTAAGATCTCCACTTGATCTGCACCTTGCAGTCATGTAGGACTACAGGTAGAGGGTGTGACTAAGGCTTCAGCCTTGAGAGACTTCCATATTAATGAGTTACCTAAAGGCAGAGGGCATAGCTAATTAAGTTATTCCCTCTCAGATCCTTCCTTCTCTTCCTTATTTAAGTCAGCTCCCCCTGGCTTAAGTGGGGGTGCACCCAGACCATCTACATTCGCCATGAACAATAAAGCTTTGGAACACGGACTTTCTTGTGTCAACCAGTCCGGCACAGACGAACAATGCAACAGAGATCCATGCAGATATACACATGCCCTTCAGCTTTTCCCCCAATCCTATAGATATTTGATTCCTTACAGAAGGAGAATGCTGGGGGCTGTTGGGGGGAGGGTGGTCAGAAAGAAGAAGGGGATACACCTTCTCAGAGGCAAAGTAGAGGACTATTGAGGTAAAGAATTTGGAGATGGGTATCAGGAAGGGGGGAAATATTTGTGATGTAAATAGATAAAATAATTTAATAAAAGTTTAAGAATTTTTAAAAAACACAATAAAATCCTTGCAAATCAAATGCAAGAATACATTAAAAAGATCATTCTCGATAATCAGGGAGGCTTCAACCCAGGGCTTCATGATGGTTCAATATATGAAATCCCTCAGCAAAATACATTATATAAACAAACACACTGTAAAAATTCATGTGATCATTTGACTAGATGATGAAAAGGCCTCTGACAAATTCTAAATCTAACACACCTTCATGTTAAAAGTCTTGGGGTGATTAGGAATGCATGGTACAAAGATGATCATAATAAAAGCCAACATCAAATTAAATGGTGAGAAACTTGAAACATATTCACTAAAATCAGAGACAACACAAGGCTCTCCACTCTCTCCCTATTTATTTAATATAGTGTTGATGTTCTAGCCAGAGAAATAAGACAACTAAACCAGATCCAAAAGATAAAAATTGAAAAGTAAAAGTATCGCTATTTACAGATGATGACAGTACACATAAATGACCTCAAAAATTCTACCAGAAAATTCCTACAACTGATAAACAATTTCAGCACAGTGACTGGATATAAAATTAACTCTAAGAAATCAGTAGCCTCCTATCATACAAATGATAAACAGGCTGAGAAAGGAATTATGAAATCAAAACCTTTCACAATAGCCACAAGTAAAATAAAATATCTTGGTATAACTCTTACCAAGCAAGTGAAAGTTCTGTTTGACAAGAACTTCAAGTCCCTGAAGAAGCAAAATGAAGAAGACCTCAGAAAATGAAAAGAACTCCCATGCTTATGAATTGACAGGATAAACAGTGAAAATGGTCATCTAATGAAAAGCATCTACAGATTCAATGTAAAATTCCAACACAACTCTTCTTAGGTATGTAAAAAAAAAATCTGGGGAATCATCATTCCTGACCTCAAGCTTTACTACAAGACAATAGTAAGGAAAATGCATGATATTGGTATAGAGACAGGAAAGTCAGTTGATGGAATAGAATTGAAGACCCAGAAATAAACCCACCTGCCTGTGTACACTTAATCCATGGCTCCAGCTGTATATGTAGTGGAAGATGGCCTTGTCAGGCAGTGGTGGGAGAGGAGGTCCTTGGACCCATGAAAGCTGGATTCCCAATGTGGGGGAATTCCAGGGCAGGAGTGGTGAGTGTGTCGATGGGTGGGGACACACCCTCATAGAAGTAACAAGTGGGGTTGGGGGGACAGGATAAGGGTTTCAGGGTGGGAAAGGGGATAACATTTGAAATGTAAATAAATAAAATACCCATTAAAAAATAAAAAGAAAAAACAAAAAAAAAAGGCAAAACCATACAGAGGACAAAAGAAAATATATTCCACAAATGGTGCTTTTTCTAATAGGTGGGAAACAAGTAGAAAAATGCAATTTGAAACATATTCAGCACCTATACAAAACTCACTTCACAGTGGGTCAAGGACCTCAACAAAAAATGAGCTGCACTGAATCTAATAGAGGTGAAAGTGGAAAATAGCCTTGAATGTACTGACAGAGGGGTAATTTTCCTGAACAGAATACCAATGGCTCAGGCTCTAAGATCAACAATTGATAAATAGGATCTCTTGAAAAAGGACACTGTCAGTAGCACAAAAGAGCAACCTACAGATTGGGAAAAAAACTCACTAACCCCACATCTGATAGAGGACTAATATCTACAATATTTAAAGAAGTCAAGAAGCTAACTGACAACAAAAACCAAACAACTCAATCAAAAAATGAGGTTTAGAATTAAACTAAGAATTCAAACCAGAGGAATCTCAAATGATTGAGAAGCACCTAAAGAAATGTTCAAAGTCCTGAATGATCAGAGGAATGAAAATAAGAATGACCCTGAGATTCCACCTTACCCCAAAGAAAATGGCTAAGATCAAAAGGCCAAGTGACAACCATCTTGGTAAGGATTTGAGAAGAGGAACACTCCTCCATTGCTGGTGGGATTGCAAACTGAATTTCTATTCTACATATTGGTACCCACTGAGATTAGGAAGGTAAAAAAATATTTATGAACAGAATATCACAGACAACCATCAGCTACAATGCACACACATAGCCCAATTATACTCATCACATGGGTCATATTATCTCCTGAATTCTAAAGGTGAGAAGATTCCATGGCCATTAGAAAACAGAGCAGATAACAACCTCACTTGATTTCAAAATATTCCCTTAAGAGCTGATAAGAAGAGTTGTACTACATTTAGAACTGTCAATAGGAGAGAAATGCTCAGAGCATATTTATTGCCTGGTCAAGCCTACATAGAATATCTATTGCTCCTGCAGATGAAATAATAATTGCAAATCTGAGGGGAGATGAGGTCACAGAATCACAGATCCATATCTCAGGCCCTGGCACCTCCCTTCAGATGACTTTTGGAATTTTGTGGCCAGGGCACTAATAAGAGTATCCCAGGAAGAGAAATGGTGCAGAAAGTGGAACAGGCTGCAACCTGAGAGCACAGAAGATTAAATACATGAGTCTTGGTGAGTAATTATAAGAGACATTCAGACATGGCACTGAATCTGGATGAATAGGAAAGCTACATAGGACACAGAGAAACATGAAGGAAATCAGATAGAAATGAGTGCTGGGTCCTACAAGCACTGCATTCCCCTTCTACTTAGCCCATTCCTCACTGTCAGTGCCATCTGTGCTGTCACACTGGTTAAGAATCTGGTGTTTACGAGTTCTTTAATGTCTGTCTGAAAGAAATCAAGTTTCCCTAATGAAAGTTTTCACTAGAACACCTGATAAAGGATGGTTGCTTAGGTCAGTGACATTGCAGTCCTTATGGTAAGTTTATAACTATGAGTTTTAATTTTCTTTTTACTGTTATGCACAGTGGTGACTCTGACAATGACAGATTAGATGATAAGCTCTGGATGGATGATTCATTCACAGGGTATTTGTGACAGAATTCTTTCATTATGACTTGGTATGTATAGATTAATTTATGAAATATTTGTAACAATTTTTATAAACAAAAACAGATGAAAATCTAAGTACTCCTGATAACAAATTGACAGTTTTAATAACCTTTGATTCCATATAATATTCATAGTACACTTTTAGGACTTCTACAGGTACACCTCTATTATTACTTCAGGTTTGTAGGAATAGTGAAATATGTTCCAGCAACCAATAAATTCTACGAGGAATTGCATATAAATGACGGCATCATGTGAACAAAACTTTTTCCATGTCTCAGAGTGTGCGAATGTTATTAATGAAAATAGGTTTCCTATCAGTTTGAATATAAAAAATTTAATAAATTCCAGAAATTTTTTTCTGTGCATGTAGCAAGGGTCTTTTAAATTAAGTCAGTTATAAATTTTACTTCTTTCTGACATCAACTACTAGAATTAAATATTTTGAACATGTTTTAAAACATTGTCATCAAATATAGAATTACTTATTACTTGTATAGGAAATTGAAAGTAGAAAAACTGGTTCCATAATGAGTTCTATGGATATGTTTTCCACTACTAAATTTCCCTCTGAACCAAAAGTATTTTAAACATTAATGTCTACTTTCATAATAATCTTTTTCCTCCTGTATTAATAATTGAATATTTATCACAATGCATGTGGCAGTTATAGCCTGAATTTACAAAACTCAACTCTTATGTCTTAATCATACCATCACTTCACTTGATGATAAAAGATAATATGTGATCTTCCCTTAATAATAATTTTGTTTCCCTATTATTATATTTTACATAGATTTGTGTTTATTTCCCATAGTTAAATGTATGTCATATGACTATTGGGTAGTCGTTTAGGTGGTGTCATGCTTTATTTAAAACATGAGCCAGGGCTATTACAGATAGTTTTGTGCTTGTCCTGTTAATGAGACATTGTTAGTATTTTACAATTTCACAAAGTATGAACCTAGAGCTATCCAAATATCTCTATTCCCTTAAGAGCTGATAGCAAGAGTTGTAGTTCTTCGTTGAGAACTGTCAACAGGGGAAACGGTTCCACTTTCTGCAAAATTTCTCTTCCTTGATGCGGATATCAGTACCCTGGTCACAAAATTCAAAAAGTCATCTGAAGGGAAGTACCAGGACCTGAGATATGGATCTGTAAGGCGGTGAGGCTTCATTCAATCACTTTTATGTATAGAAATTATGCCAAAGTGATAGATGCCCTGCATGTTGAATATATCTTGTGAATTCATTTAGAAGAGAGAACGGTGACTGTGTCCTTGCCATGCAGGATCCTCAGTTTGAGAACAAGAACTGACAGCATGGAAACCAGTGAGTTGCTTAAGGAATGATTTTCTTCTCTCTGACTATAATTGGAATTCTAGGGAATTTTACTCTTCTATGCCACTATATATATATTTACCTAACAAGGTATAGGTTAAGGTCTACAGACTGGGTTCTGATGCACTTGATTGTAGCCAATATCTTAACTTACTGTGTAAAGGAGTGCCCCACACAATATCCTCTTTTGGCTTTAAAGACTTTCTCAATGATATTGGATGCAAATTGGTTTTTTTTATACACAGAGTAGGTAGGGGTGCTTGTATTGGCAGTACCTCATTTCTTAGTGTGTTTCAGGCCATTATCATCAGCCCCAGGAACTCCAGGTATTCAGAACTTAAATTGAGAACACACAAGTGCATTCATTGCTCTGTGTACCTCAACTGGGTAATTCATTTATTTATAAGCAGCATTAATCTTCTGTACGTGAGGGCAAACATGGTAATGAAAGCACAACAAACCTGAAATCTTTTATATACTGTTACACTCCCCGACATGATCCAACCAGTGACATCCTTTATGCAACATTACTGTCAGCTCCTGATATGCTTTTGCTGGGGCTAATGTTATGGGCCAATGGCTCCATGGTTCTCACACTGTACAGGCACAATCAGATGATGCAATACATTCCAGGATCAGTGTTTCTTCTAGATCCTCCCCAGAGTCCAGAGCCACTAAAACCATCCTTCTCCTGGTCAGCACTTTTGTCTCCTTTTACACAATTTCTTCCCTTTGTCAATTTGGTGGTGCTCTCACATATAATCCCAGCTTGTCTCTGGTGAATATGATTGCAGTTTGCTCTCTGCTTTTCCCCACTGTCTGTCCCTTTCTTCTCATGAGCCAAGACTCTCGGGCATCCAGTTACTTGAAAAGGAATACACATTTCCCCAAAGCCTCTGACCAAGAACATAATTAAGAGCTTCTGGCCAGATTTGCATGGTTATTCATTCATTCTGACAGAACTGTGAGCATAATTACAGTAATACATGGCATTGTAGAGGCTTCTGACAGGTAAGCAAGATACAGTGTGCATGCAGATGAATGTGTGGCACACACACACACACACACACTACATGAATACACAAATGTAATTGTGTGTGTCATTTTGTATACAAGTGTAACTGAATTAAATTACAAAGATTAATGAAAAACTAAGAAAATTTTAGGTTTCAAATCCAGCATGTGCTTTGTGTTGTGCTTTCTGGTTTTTGGGGGGAGTACACACCCAGAAATATGCAACATAACCATTTATCAAAAATCTATGCTTACATTTTGTTTCCCTCATTGTTGTGCTCTATGCTCTACCACATTTTTTAAATGGAAAGTAAAATTGCATGCTGCATTTAGCGTTCCCCTTGTAAATATATGACATTGTATCTCCTCCCTTTGTTGCATTCATAGTTTAAATGCAGACATGTATCTATAACACATTTCAATATACAAGTGGCCCATTCATGGATCAAATAAAATTTTCAACTTTGGATATAGATCTGCATACATTTTCAAAATAGAAAGTAATGTAATGAAGTTCAAACATGCCTTCTTCCACCCACTCCTGTATCAAGCAAAATATGGGGAAAATTTGATGTTAATGTGCAGATGATTTGAACCATTTCATTTCACAAAGAGGATGTCTTTATGAGTGTATAATTTATATTTGATGTTTACAATTTCCCATGCTTCATATAATTTATTTCTATGTTTCTAAACATTGCTGATAGAATTCATTTCTGTGAACATGAAAGAATCAACATGGACACTGTTCTCTTCAGAGCTAGGAAGATGGATCAGCTGTTAGGAATGTGCACTCCTCTCAGAGAGCCAAGAGTTGAAGTCCAATTACTTCCACACATTAGATAACCTCTGCCTATAACTCCACATTCTGGGGTGCAATGTCCTCTTCAGGAATCCCCAGGCACTAAACACACGTGTACAAAATTTTAAAAACAATGAAAATAAGACTTAAGAATACTTTGCTTTCAGGAGCTGGAGAGATGGCTCAGTGGTTAAGAACAGTGACTGCTCTTCTAGAGGGCCTGATTTCAATTCCAGCAACCATATGGTGGCTCACAACCATCTGTAATGGAATCTGATGCCCACTTCTGGTGTCTCTGAAAATAGCTACAGTATATATATAATTTTTTTAAAAAAATAAGGGAACATCTCTTTAAGATATTTCAATTTGTTAAAAGAGAAGAATATATTGCTTTCTTAATCAACATGCTCTGTGATATGGAATAATTCTCAGCATATCCCCAGACACCATATACTGGAAGCTGGTGCCATCTAGGATTTTATCCTGGAGGAAACATTACAGGTTTCCAGTTCCATCTACCTACTTGTCTTTCTATGTGAGTTCTCCTGAACCATGTTCCCACTAACTTTGATCACGTCTGCTCTGCTGTCCTCACTGTACCTATGCAGATTTCTCAACATACTCCTACACCTTCAAACCTATGATACAAATTATTTTACTTTCTCTGAGAATGACTCAGGATTATGCATTTATCCTGGAGAGAAAGGTTGATAAAATAAATGTGTGTATTTTTCAGTATAAGGTATCAGAAATGGAAGTGACATGTGGGTTTTCAAATATGTTCTAGACATTAGCTAAATAAACACTTCTGTGGTTAAATGAATATTAACACTTTTTGCTTCACACATAATTAACAGTTTCCCTGATGGTTCTGTTAATCCTTATTCAGTAGATATTCTTTTTCAAAAACAATCTATCATGATAGATTTTGTTTTGTTATGAATACATTCTTGATATAATAGCTCTGTGTTGTTTTTCTACAGTTTCTTCAAAACAATTAAGAGAGAAAATGTGAATTAGGATTTCTCAAGGATAAAGACCTTAATTGCTTTGTATTATATAAAATTGTAAGCCTTAAATTACTAACATTCTGGCAACAAAATATAGGATTCCTAGGTTTTACTTTTATATTTTTATGCAAACATAGTGTGGAGAAATAGTAATAATAATGAAATGAGGTCATGAATTTGAGATGTGCTGAGTTGTTGGGACATTGAGTGGGTTGAAGGAAGAAAGAAGAGAAATCTAAATACATTTTTTTTCTAATAATTTTATAAAATAAAATATAATTTTATACATAAAGTATATGGCAGAATAATGCTCACAGTCAGTACACTGAATCTCTCAGTAGCAATTTAATTCCTTTCTTTAAAGGAAATTATACAGTCCAATATATTATAAAAGTGTAGTGTTGATTTAGGTACTGAAACCTGTCATTGACTCTCTCACATTGTTAGCCTTCACACTCTAAGATATGTTTCAACTTTTCTGCTATTTCTATGACTCATTTCCTGTCAATTACATCCATGACACAGCACATAACACTGAAGATTAGTCAGAGTATCAAATATCTCAACTAGGATAGCATTGTGATAAGACTGTGCAGTCAAAAGCAGCAGTGATCTGTCTTCCAGTATGCACGAGCATTCCCAAAATCCGATGCAATGACTCTGGTAGTGTAGAGTGCACTGAACACTTGGCACCTTTCATTAAGACCCTGTATTTCCTGTCACTACTAAGTTCCAGACTGTAGTGCTTAACACAATCATGTCAATCTATACTTCAATGAACACTTATGTCAAGTCATTACATTCATGTATTTCTGAATTATCCCATACCCATGTCATAAAAGTAATGATGAGATGATGAAATCTGTATGTAATTGTAACAGGCCTAAATGCTAATTGATGTTTCAGTTGTGGCTGTGTTAACACAGACACAGGAAACCATAGCTACAAATTTTCCTACACATTTGTAAATGCCTTCCTCTACTTCCCCCAGATTTAAAGGAATAACATGACCTGTCTCCTTACGATCTTCCAGTTATTTTACACTGAATTGTTCACACTTGAGTAAGTCAAATAGTGTATTGAAGACATTAAAAGCATGGAAACTTTTAGGGAAGCACACTGGGAAAGAATTATGAAAGAAAAACACTCATATCTGAATAATAATAGAATAATAATAATAAATAATAATAAACCTCAGCAGTCTATTTACTGAAGTAAAGGTATTTGAGTGAAAAATAGAGAGAACCAAAGAAAGAAGCTGTTGCTCTAATACATAGTCCTGCATCCTTTCATTTATTCTCATGAATAGTCTCTGCTGGTTCATGGTTAACAGACTGGCAATCAGCTGTGAGATTTTTCCAACTGTGAGTGTGATACTGTTTTTTTTTTTATTGGAAATTTTATTACATTTCAGATGTCTCTCCTTACCCCATTTCCCCCCTCCCTCCCAGGAACTCACTATCCCTTCCCCCCCCTCCT